>OY735238.1:20360748-20793248 GCA_963457665.1 Thysanoteuthis rhombus | reverse complement strand
TTCTAGATGAACCATAATTCTAACTGCTGAAGCAAAAAACCAAGGACCTTTTACGTTTGAGGCAGACTATCAAGGCAGACAAAGGGTTCAAAGGACAACATGATTTTCTGTTGAGTCTATGTGTGTGTGTGTGTGTGTGTGTGTGTGTACTATGCAAAAATAGTTTGGTGATTAGTTCCTCCAGAAACGCGGCTTAGTCATTTGTTGTTAAAAATAATTGTAGCTTGGTGATCTGATAGTACATAAACGTCGTCAAGTGATTGGTAAATGCAAAAAACGCAGCTCAGTCATTTCTTCATTTTGTTATAGCAAAGTAACCAGGTGATTCAGTACATAAACGTTGTTAGTTGGTTTGCTACTATATAAATAATGATGAAATGATTTAATTGTAGGAATATAATGCTGTTGATTTACTTAAAATCCAAAGATTAATCATCTATAAAATGTATTTAATCATTTAGCACTAAAACATCTTGAACACTATTACCAAAAGAGCATGACGCAAAGAAAAGGTGGGCGCTACAGTGAAATAAACAAAAAGGCTTCTTTTGATCGATGGAAATTGCATATAAGGAAAATTATTTAATAATGTTTTAATCTTGGAAATTGATAATTCAAACATGATGAATTGTCCCATGTTCATAATACTCTTCTATTTCTGACTGTATTCGTTTTCTTACATAAATAGCTCTTCAATAAAACAAAAAGAAAACTGCAATATAAACTTTATTCCCAACTTTTAAAAGGTCAATATCGCCCGTTAATTCCGTAAAGCTGCTCAATATAGACAAAGAATTGAATCTCGATCCCAACCATGTCTTAATCCTGTGTGCCTGAGAAAATGGTCACGTGGTTGATGCAGCCGGTGGCAGCATTGATGAGTTACAGTTAATGTATCAGAATGGTATTTGGGATGAGTAACTTTTCTCTTCTAGTCGCTCTCTCAATAGATGACATTGAAATAAACTCGAAATATTGTTTTCAAAATCTCAAATTCTGTTTCGAAGACATCGATATTGATTTGCTTCCATGGATCTCTTCTAGGTGATCCAGTTCATCGTTGTATTGCTCGCTATGAATGGTATCGAGATTTCCCAAGATTGCAAAGTTTTGAAACTTAGTTGGTCAAATCTTACTTCAATCGAACGAACCATCGTATCTATAGCTTCAAAGCAAATTCTTCCCATCCTCAATTATTATATTGCCGTGTCATGGACACACAGCGTAGTGGTTACTGAATCAGACAAAATTACTGCAAGTAATCTGATGGTTCTAGGTTCAATCCCAGCATGTGAGACAATAATGATACTAGTAATGCTAAGAGGGGAGTGCAGTCAATATACCCCCGTCGGTTAAATAAAGGGTTCAGTTCGTTACTTCCTCACACCTACCAGATAATACCTGATGAAGGCCGTAGAGTACAACGGCTGAAACGTGTGAAAAACAACCAAGATGAGGATAGTCCGAATAATAATAGAAACAAGTATGATGTAGTTGATAGTTTCAGTTGCGCTATCGCAGAAGCTGCAGTGGAAGTTGGCACAATTCTTGATGAAATGTGCTTGATAGTATAGTGCCCCCTATTCTTTTAGCTAGATATACAAAACGTCACTTCCTCTAACGACCCCTATAAAACCCATAGACACACATGGTCCGATGCACATTGGCGTCAAGACCCCTAGCTGATCATGCCTTTGGCCCCAGCCTTTGCGGCCGGCTACTCTTCCTCTCTCTCTTTCCTTCTCCCTAAGATCGTTATCATTTCGCCGACCCACTGGCCGTACCGATCTTAACCATCCTTCCGCATCTACAGAGCTGCACACGCGCTACAGTCTTTTGTCTGGCTAAAATATTTGTATGTGTTCATTCCACTTTGTTTCATCAATGCGCGTCCAACTTCATACTTGGCGCACATTCCATTGTCTTCGTACAACTTCATCCCCCACAAAACAGGGCTGCATGCAACACTTCAAACCACGAGGGGGGGGGGGGCAAACACACCAACCAAGGAGGACCAAATCTCCTTGTCTCTCAAACAATATCACGCTGTTCGTTTCAACTAAAGTCGTTACTTGCAAAAATAGTTTCTGTTATGAAGCAACGATGAAACCCTCTGTTTCGGCTTTAACTCTGAATTGGTGTATTTTAAAAGTATCTACATTAGCGCCTTGGATGCGAAGTGAGTATTGGCCGCGTTGGGTTCTTTTAACACTATTACCCTCTGTCACTTGCCAATAAATTTCATATTTTCTTTGCAACTTTTGACAACCGAATATAGACTTTTAGCTGTTTCATGGTTTTTTACCCGAATCCACATCCAGTCCTTACTTGCCTTAAGGTAAGCATGAAGGCCAATGGTTGCAGTTTTGTATATCAGCTCAAACCGGATCATACCTCGGCCATTTTATTCCTTGGTCAATGTCTACGTTCAGCTGCTGGTAAGGTGTTTCCTTGTTTGAACATCCATTCCACCGTATTAGTCAGTTATGTTCCAGTTTATAATATGGGAATGATCTGGCAACGTATTTCTACATAACAGCAACGAATATATCTTTTTTAGTTCGAGCTCCTACTATACCCTTTTGCCAGTAGTATTTATCGGTGTGGTTAGCGGCCCACAGGTTCACTCGACGATCAAATACGTGATGGTCCTATCATCCAAGAAACATCCGTGCAGCTGAACACTGAAACCCCGTTTCTAATAATCACTTTAATCTTTGAAGTAACTGGTATTGTACATTCTCGACGAGACGAAATGTGTCACATTCATCTTTCTCTTCCTAGCTTAGACTATATGTCCATTCTATCCAAGATCCAATCTCTTTCCTTAATCACTTATCAATCAGAACTTCTCTATCAAATAACTGCATTAAATGCTTCCTTTTCGGCTTTGATTGTATTGTTCATAAATGCCTTAATTGTCGAATCAATAAATGTTCGGTTATTGTTTGTATAAACATTTGCATTTGTTTTCAATTCAATCATGAACTCACTACTTAATCTCTGTGTCCATATTCAAAGATGGCGCGTAGAACTCTTGCTTCTCACATTGCAACTGTTATGGCGAATTTATTCTCCCTCAACTTCACTGTGACATCACACATATGTGGCTGTAAACACAGCCAGGTGTTGGAAATATCTCTAGCGACGCCTTGCTTCTATTCGCTACTACTACAAGAAGAAGACGAAGACGACAACGACAACAACATTCTTGAAACTATTAAGGTACTACCTGTTATTCTTTGTTTTAAAGTGGCCCCAAAAGTCATACGAAAGCTCTAAAAAGTATAATTTTTAATTCAACAGTAAAATTATGTCTTCATCGGATTTCAGCGCCATGAAATCCCCAAAAGAAATGTACGGTTTTGATTTCATTTTTGTGTTAAATATGTTTTTTGATTAAACCTTATAATTGAAAATTATACTATTCTAGGCCCCACGCTGATTGTAAACTCAGTGTGTTTACTTTATTAAGTCAAAGTCACACCTTGGGTCTGAAAAAGTATTATTTTTAATTGAAAGGAATAATCGAACAACACATCCATGAGATATTGATGTAAGAATGAAATTAAAATCTCTTAATTCATCCACATTTTCTCAGAAAATTCTACGGTTTCATATGGCTGCAAAATCCGATAGACATAATTATGCCTTTTAATCAAAACCGTACTTCTTAGGGACTTTGAAGTGACCCAAAAAGTATTACAAAGCGAAGATTAACAGATAATTTAAGTGGTAAAACATGGTTCCGAAGTATTCAAAATTATTTTATTACTTGAATTGAATTTTAGTACAAAGTCAGTTACAAAATCTGTACTGCTATGTTGACATTCTGGACTGATGCCTTTTGATCTTATGCGATTGTAACTTGCATTAGTCTTTATTACAATGAAGCTTTCCGTCTTGGTGCATTTTGATCTTGATTAGAGATAGTCAGTGTAAATGACAAGTAGAAGACAAGTTTACACTGGTATAATGAGTATGAAAACAGCATTTCCCCCTCCCCTGGAAAAGAGGGTGTAGGGGAATTCGATAATGAAAGATATGGAAGGAAATTCTTAGAATTTAGAATTGGGACTTTCTTTCTAATCATTTCCTAGAATTTGTATGAACTGAGTGGAGTAACTTTTATTATATTAGCTCTCGCAGTTAGTAACTCTCAACTAGAAAGATACGAAGAAGTCTGTCATCTTTCCTAATACCATGGAAGACCACAAAGCATCTGAGTAAGTATAACCTAATTATTTCAATAGCTTGCATATATATGTAAAATATTCTGATGGCAGAAAAATTTAACATTGCCATGATTTGCAGGTACATCGAAAAAGCATGAAGAAACAGAAGAAAAACTCTAAATTTGTTTTTAGTTCTTCTTGTTAAAATAAATCCTGAAAGCTTTTTCGACTGACACTTCTGAAATGAAATATATAAAATAGAGCAGTCATCATCATCATCATCATCATTAGTCTTTCAACATCCGTTGGTGGTCATAGACCTTCCCCAGGATTCGACACACTTCTCTATCATGGGCATCGCGGGGCCAGTATTTCCTGAATCTGTCCAGTTCATCTCTCCATCTTGTATTCTGTCGGCCTTGGTTTCAAATGTGCTCTCTGGGGATCAATGTTGTGAGTTGTGATGTCCATCGGTTGTCTGCCATTTATGTGAAATGACCAGCCCATCGTCATTTGAGTTTTTTTAATGGATTCCGTGATGTGTCTGACTCCTGTCTTCGATCGGATGTATTGTGCTGTCTTGTGGTCCCTCCATGTGAAGTTGCACATGATTCTTTCATGTTCACGTTGAATGGTTCTCAAGTTGCTGGCCTGTCTCTAGTTCCGGTTTCGTGTTTCAGCTCCATAAGTGACTTATTGAGAGGATGCATTGGTTGTATACTCTTCTTTTGAGGATTAATGGGATCTTCTTCTTTTGAAGTTGAGCTTGCTTTGCCAAAGGCTTGTCTTCATAGGGTAATTCTTCGCCTGATTTCTGCTTCTTTTGTGGGTTTCATGTAGATTTGTTGTCCTACATAAATGTCGTAGTCGATTTTCTCCAGTTCTGCGTCTTTAATTTGATCTTTGTGTTCTTATTTCCGACATGATTGTTGCACGTGACCTTTGTTCTGGTGGAATTGACATGTAGGCCGACTTTCTTGCTTTCTCCATTTAGTCCATCAAGAATTCGTTGGAAGTTGTATAGGGTTTCTGCTAAAAGCGCAATGTCGTCCACAATATATATGTGTGTGTGTGTGTGTGTGTGTGTATATATATACGTGTGTGTGTATATATATATACATACGTGTGTATATGTAGTGCATATATATATACGTATATATATATATATATATATATATATATATATAGTATATGGATGTACTTACGTATATGGATGTACATATATATACATATGTATATGTATACATACATGTATATACATACGTATGTATATGAGTATATATGTATATGTATACGCATGTATATTAATACCCATGTATATATACGAATGTACATGTATATATACACGTATATGTATGTATATATATACGTACATGTATATATACACGTATATGTATATATACGCATATGTATATATATGTATTCGTATATGTATGTATACGCATATGTAAATATTTGTATGTATATGTGTTCATATGTGTATATATATGTATGTTTCTATGTGTATATATCTGTATGTGTATATATATGTTTACATACACATTTGTATATATACATATATACGTATATGTGTATATATATATATACATATATGTATATATTTACGTATATGTGTATATATATATGTATGTGAATATATACGTATATGTGTATATATATATGTATGTGTATATGTATGTATGTGTATGTATATATATATATGTATGTATGTATGTGTATATGTGTATATATGTATGTACGTATGTATGTGTATATATATATGTATATATGTTTGTATGTATATACATCAAAATCTTTACTCGAGTAAATCGATTTTGTAGGATGTTATTGTAATTAGATTTTAACCAGCCCCTTGTAAATTTTCGATTTTTGATGTAAATTCACTTAATATTTACTCACCAGGTGGAGTATCTAATTTGAAATGATCGGTGAGAAGTATTTAACACCAAAATCTTTACGCATTGGTGGGAGAGTCAAGTGTTACGGACAGTGAACCAAGAAAATCAAAACATTCATAATTAGACTAGTTTTTTTATATATGTACATATATATGAAGTAAAAGCCAGGTGTTTTTTTCATGTACATGTAAAATTTTTGCAGAACACCTAACAACCCAACGTGGAATCCTGGTTGAGAGGTTTGGAAATCAAATCAATGAACGTGTGCAGATAATGGATGGTCAAAGCCAATTCTGGCATAAGGTCATTCAAAATGGAGCCTCTTAATGGGGAATAAACTTATGAACTACAGCTAGACAGACTAGTTGATATATTTCACTACAATAGGGATGAAAGGATATAATTCACTATGAGCTTAAAGCCCTTCCTTAATTATGCACAATCATGTATCAAAAACTAAGCTTCGATAGTGCAATGGTTAGCACATTGGCCTCGTGTATAAGCGAAGAGTGTGGAAAACTCTTCATTCGGACAAATTTCCCTGTGCACTCAGCAGCTAATTGAGAACACTCTAAGTTGTGTGATTAGAATGGGGTTATCTTTTTGGCAGATTTGCATCCTGCCAAATGGGTGGTCATAAAACCTTGTAGGTATAAAAATCCCAGTCTCAACCAGACTTGAGACTTGTAAGAATCAATAAGTGGATGCATGCAATGGAAACCAGGACATTGTCACAGGCCGTCATACTCCATCGGAGGTAGTCTCCCAAGAGACGTGACACTTCACCCTCTAGATATAAATGAAGCCCAAGTTCTTGAAGAAAAGAAAAAAATATTTTGTGTCAAGGTATATTTCGGAATAAACCATTTGAGTGTAAATCTGAGGGGTGTAAGGGTTAATGGCAGAGACAATGGAACTTGCAAGCTGAGTTCAAATTTCAGTCAAGGCTGTTTACATTCGCTTCACAGTAAAGCCCTTGGAAAAAGCATGAATTCATCTCAAACGATCCCAAGCTATAGATAAAAAGACAAAGCAAGGCAGACAGGGTGCTCTAGTCTTGGGTAGACATTCAGTCTAGGAGAAGGACAACTGATTTCAAATTAGGGTGTGAATCCCCCTCAAACCAGTGGGATGCCAACTTTGATGGCTTTCTGGCAGCTCCTGCAGTAAATGAGAGGATCGTATAGTAGAGTTGAGCTGAGTTCAAATTTCGGCCAAAGCTGTTTGGAATGATATTGAAAAATTCTTTCTTTCCAAGTAGATAATGTCCTGCAATATTGTACGGCTTTACATTAGAATTATGAAAAAGAACACAATATATATATATATATATATATATATATATATATATATATATATTATAAAAGTCACACTGAAGGAAATCAATATATAAAATTAAGTCGAAATTCTGCAATTTGAAAATTCAACATGGATCTTAGCAGCCTGAGCACATTGACATGATGGTGAAATCTTGGGCAGTAAGTATGTCGAACAGGTTGTAAACATTGAAAGAAAGGGGGTGATACATCAAAGCAGCTAATGGCCGAGTCAACATTCTTACTTATTCATTTTTTAAAAATTCTGCTAGTCATTTCATTACAATCCTGAATATATATATATATATGTGCGTGTGTGCGTGTGTAAAATCTAACATATCAGCATTCAAATAGGCCTGAAGTGAAAATTCAAAAACCAACAGAATAACAAATCAACAGTTTTTTATTCAATAACATAATTTTTTTTCCATTTGGCTATCATCCACGTTATGTTTTTCGGAATTTAAAGCAGCGGAGACAATTGTCAGAGGTGGGGGGGGGGTTCATCGTGTCCATTCCCACCCCACATACATGGGGGTCTGAAATTTCGATAAGGCAGCCTTGAAAACAGTGGTGTAGTGCTATGGGAACACATGGGGATGACGTCCCCTCATTTTTTGGTGGGGAGGGAGAGCAGCATCCCCTCACTACGTATCACTAAAATTCTCTACTTGAACAATTCACTGATAAGAAAAATAGCCACTATACAATCTCAAAACGTCTCTAAAATTGGTTAAATTCCAAAATATTTCTCTTAAATTCATGTTAAAAAATTCAAAACTCGAATCAAAGGGAACAACTTATGATCAAAGTTACTTCGTGTGCAGTATTACGTAATTTAAAAAATAATCAAATTTACAAGAGATTTCCATTTTTAAAATTCTATTCATCGAAGGGTCCTACTGTATTTAGGAGCGGTTACAAGCAGTTCATGAATTTAAGATTTATTGCCAGTCAGATCCCCCCCTCTCTCAGCAGACAGCCCAGCGTTCCCTCACTTCTTTTCAACACTACCCCACTGCTTGAAGGTTTAGAAAGAGCAACTTTGCAGACCTTGTTCTGAACGAGCAGAGGCGACACATGCTGATCGTAGAATTTAGGCTTCCACGATTCCCCGTATCCTAAAAAATGTTCTCCTTCAGTCCTGTTCTATTGTTTGGGGAAAAAGAATTTTTCTTCCAACTCCTTTATGAACTATTGAATCTCTTCTCCCCATCCATATATATATAATTCAAGAAAAGAGACGGAAGTTTTTTTTTTCTTCAGATAAAGAAAAAAAAAATGTAGTCATTAATATACCAAACGTTCAATCCATTTCAGCAGTGTTGGGTAGACAGACATAACCATTTCTCCAATCACCTGGAGGAGGAAAGGAAAAAAAAAAAGGTTTGCCTCTCTTATTGAATTATACATCTGATGAAGGTTGAAGAATGAATTGGCCGACATGTTGAGTTGATAACATTACGGATGGGAAGAAGAGATTCAATTGTCCGAACAAGAATGTTAAGAACTCTTATCAAAGTTATAGACAATATTCTTTTCTTTTTTTTTTTCTTTTTTTAGAATCAAATCTTTTTCTTTTTTTTCAATTCTCTTTTGAAATTTTCATTTTTTGAACTTTCTCCAATTTTCATTTATGAAACCGATCTTCTTCTGAGTTCAGGATCTTCATTTGGCATTTTCAAGTTCCTTGAAGCAACCATCGCAGACACGAACGGGTTTCTTGGCTGATGCGATTGTGGCTTGCCTTGCTGAACATTCATTGCAGAAGATATTGCCACAGTTCCTGCAATGGTGCTGGAAAAGAGAAATAAAAACAATGTGTGAACAGCCAGGATTTTAAAATCATTTCTATCAACCATTTTAGATAAGTTGGTGGGTCATGATGTCCAGATGGAGAGATCATAAGACTGCATAGTATATTATAGAAAAGACAGGAGTCAGGAGTATCATAGAATCTATTAGAAAACCCAGATAGCAATGGGCTGGCCATGTTGTAAAGAATGTCATTCAACTGCAGGACATCACTACTCACACCGTAGATCCAAAGAGATCATACGTAAAATCATAGCCAGCAGAATATAAGATGAAATACGTGAAAATTGCTCCCCGCTAGGCCTTAAGAAGATAAAAAATGAGGGTGGGGGTAGACTTACCCGACGGATGGTCAATGAGAAAGCCTTGCCACAACCCATACAATCCAATACTTGACTATCGTCTGTCCACTTTCTATTCTGGACTTTTGTGGTCATTATCTGGTTGAGAAAGAAAGGAAAGAAGCAATGAAAATTTGCCATCACAGTCAATAATTGAACAACTGTAGCATCAAACTTTGAAGTCATGTAATAAGAATTCAATCAAAATATAAATATGGTCAGAATAAATTCTATGTATGACATCACTGGTGTTTTGCAGTGGAAAAAATTTTAAATAGAGTAACCCCCCCCCTAAAAAACAAGAAAAACCCATCGTGAAACATCTAGATTCTACAGAATATAGATATTATTGATAAATCCGAGAAAATAGGGCTCCCCCAAATAAAAGAAGACACACAAACATGCATATAAAAAAATGATGGCTACAGTTCTTCAATATTAGAGATTCAAATATCAATGGAAAGAAAAAAAATGCCTCACAAAACCAAATCAATATTACAATCCTTAATTCTATATCAAGAGTCTCCAATTATTTCTGCATCGCAGCCTGGTTTAAAATTGTCAGTATTCTTGCAGACTTGCTGATGGGGTTTGGATACATATGTAGAGACTGTCTAAAGCAAGAGTTTGACATTATGTTAGCGATCTTTTTAGGGACAGATGAAAGAAGAAGGGGGATGAATTCAGTTCATTGATGACTGAAATATTTTTGTCCAATTAATTTCCTTTTTACAGTTGGTGTAACTTAATTGAATAGGAATCTTTCAATTTTTGAACTTGGCAAATATTTTGAGAGCTACATTAAATGTTTTGAAAATTCGGGTCTATGCTCAAACCACATTATGAGCAATCCCAGGTTATATCAAGCAGCGTTATATCGGGTCTACAGTGTATCGAACACATTTTTATTTGGTACTATTATGGATGATTTGGTACATTCACTAAAAAAAGGCAGCCCTGGCCCATGGCCTGCAAGTTTATCTCACCTGTAACGACTGATTCTCTCGGCCTAACTCTTGAAGTGCGGCTTGTGTGTCGTCTAATTTTCTTGTCACCTGTGAAATTCTGTCTTGTAAGCTCTCACACTCAGCCTCACTAGCCAGGCACCTAGGAAGAGAAAGTCTCAGAATCTCAGCTGACTAACAACTACACAAAAACAAGAGGTTTACAGCGAACATTCATACAAGTCATGTATTTCTAGGCATCTTTTACTATTGCTATATATATATATATCTGATAGAATTATATTAAAAAGACAATTTAGAAAGTTGAAAATGTTGTTCCAAGGAGCTTCCTTAATTCCACTTAAAATTTTGTTAGTTTGAGCTAATTATATAAAATAAAGAAAGCTCTTTTGAAACATCATCTCTGGTTTTCCAATATATATAAGTATCAGTAGATGAACAATTTATGTGATAATTATAAAAGACATAGGAACTACATTTTGTTCAGAAAGCATAATTACTCATTAGTGAACTGAGCAACCTCAGATCATATGAATAAGTACTGAAATAAGTAGGTTCAATCCCTGCAGAATGCTCATTCCTTCCCTTTACTCACAAAATCTTAGCTCAATTTGCTACTGAGCAATTTTGGTGCCAAGGAAAATATAGCTCTTACAATGATGTCTTTATAACCATCATATAAGTGTGTGTGTGAGGGGGGGGACATGTTCACAGTTAGTCATGTGAGATTATTTACAAAAAAAAGCAAAGTTTTCTCACCTTTCAAGAAGCAATTTTCTTTCATCATTACTGTTTTCAAGTTTTGCCTCCAATTCTGAGAAAAGAAAAAGGAAAAATTACCCAAGGGCTAAAACTCTTTAGGGCCACACCTAACGACGATCAAAGAAATATCCGTCTGCATCCTGATTAATCGACGACTGAACATTGTACAAAGTTGACAATTGACCCATATGTGTTTGGGTCAGTGGTTTCCAAGAAATCTTACAAAAATTTCAAGATTATGGAGCTTTCTTCAGTTTCTATGAAATGTCTCCTTTGACTTCTGCTCTTTTGAAAACTCTAAATTGGCAACACTGAAGAGAAATAACCCAAAAACTTCAGAGCCATAGTTTTGTATGACCAACAGAAAATCATTTTGCAGGACAATAATGGCAGGCAGCTCAACAAACCATAGAGTCCGGACCCTTCCAAATATGCACCTTTTGAACGAACACTGCATTAGTTGGAATTGGAGAAAAATAATGATAATCAAGTGTTGATGCATATCCTACCTGGATTGCATCAGATTTGAGCAAATATCAGAAGAGTTAGGTAAGGGACCCCACAATATTCAATCCTAAGTCTCAACGTAAAAGCATACTGTCTGCTGAGAAGTTGGAGACTACTGACGACAAGACATGCCCTCCCAGCAATTCAAAAAGTTGGTAACAAGTAAGCAGGGGTCAAATCAATGACTTTTTTTTTTATATCCTAGAAAAAAAACAGGGAAATTATAGAAGTGGTTGTGGCAAAATATCTTTGAAAAGGGGGGAGGTCATAAAAACTTGTAAGAATGAAGTCCTAATCTCGACCCGACTTAACACTTCCATGGACCACTAGACTGACACATGCAAAGGAAAGTGTGACTTTGTCTATTAGGAGACGGACACTGTTTCTCACTTATACCTTATTAACAAAACACTAATCCTTGGTAATTGCTTTCTATAAAAAGAAGTTAGTATCCATGAACATTCTGTCAAAAATGATCTTGTTTTCTTCAAAATATTTTCTATCTATAATAAAAATCTACAGTAAAATTCCAGTTCGAGTGAGAGGCTGGATCTGACTGTTTTTTTCACTAAAACAAGACAGTGGAACTCTTCAATAAACAACAAAACAAATAGTGGAACTCTCCAGTCAATCAAACAGAAAAAAATAAATTCACCAAATGGTCCAAGAGAGATGATTTCAATTATTTCCCTTGATATTGACATTCTATTTTTTCTCTGTATGAATGTAAGAGTTAATCACATACTGATCATACTTTTTGTCAACATTAAAATTACTTCTAAAATCGCGATCCTAATTTGAAAATATGACATAAAAATAGTTGCCAAGTTGCCAACACCTCAGCTGTTCTAGAGTTAGATAGATTGGTATCTTGCATGTAATTTTAGTCTGAATATTTTTAGACAAGTCATTCTACTCATTGTATTGCTTTGTTCATACTAAATTATTATTCAAGTCCAACATCCCTTTCCAAACATGTCATACCCAGATATATTACAAAGAGAATGCTAGTCAAAGACCAATAATAATAATAACGGTTTACCTAACTTCTGTCCCATAAGTTCATCATTGGCTGTTGTGCGCTCATCCAAGGTTTGCTGACATATAACCAGATCACCACGTACAGTCGTCAGATTCTCATTGAGTACTGACAACTGCATTTCGTAGCGGGTCTCATTATCTTCAGATTTTTTCTCGAGTTCTTTGAATGAAGTTTCTCTTTCAGTCTGAAATAAGAGAAGAAAAAAAAACAATTAAGTAAAAAAAAAATGGTTGTTTGATGCAAATACATCATTTTAATAGATACGATCAAATAATAAGAAATAAGAAATGAAACAATGATAATACAAGAAATAAAAATGATAAAAAGCGATTCCGAATAACATCCTTATCAATCGGCTTTTTAATGTCACTGTACACCCATTATAATACAGGAATTTGAGGTCCATAATTTTCCACTTTATTGAACCTTAATTTTTGTCCAGCCCCCCCCCCCCAACTTCCTAAAGACCGATCATCGTAATCCACGCAGAAATGATGAGAAAACAGGAGTTGGCACGGGTGAAGCTAGTTTGGCAGGAAGACAGAAATAAATTTTTTTGAAATTAGGGCACCTCACTGGAAGGTTACATTTTGACAAAACTTGGATACAAATGTAGCAAGTGTCTAGAGCAGGAGGTTGAACCTATGTTAGTAATCTTTTTGAAGACAGATGGAAGGGAAAGGGGTGATGAGTTTTATTTATTGCCAACTGAAGTGTTTTTGTTTAATTCATTTCCTTTTTACAGTTGGTGTAACCTGATTTAACTTGGATCTTTCTTTTTTAGTATCTAGCTATCATTTTGAGATCCATATTTGATGTTCTGAAAATTGGGATGCAGGCAAAAATGGCTTTATAAGCTATTCTGCAGGATATTGGGTCAACAGTAATTAAATTCATATCAAAAATATTCAAATCTTGAATCAAGGGGAATGAATTCTGATAAAAGATAATTAAAAAAGATTTCCCTAATCAATTCGTAAAAGACTTCCATTTTTTAAATTTCTATTTATTGAACAGTTCCATTGTGTTTAGGAGTGGTTTCAAGCTGTTCATGAATTTAAGTGTTAAAGTCCTTGTAGTAATTTGTGATGTCGAGCGGTCATTTGATATCCTTGCTTCATGGCCTGCCCATAGCCATTTGAGCTTCCTAATAGTTTTTAGGATATCTCTGTCACCTGTTTGCTCTCCAATATATTACACTGTCTTATGGCTGCTGTTTAGCAGAATTTTCATCTGTTTATGATTAAAATATATCAATTCATATTCTAAACTAAATTGCGATTTCTGTGGATCATACAAGTTAACCAGTACACAGGGTGAAAGTCACTTCAATTCACAATGATTCGACATCAGGATTTTTATTTCACAAGTTTTGAACAGCAATGGGATCACCATCAAGTCCTACTTATAAGGAGGTGTTTGAGGAAAGTCAGTGAATGAAGTCAGTAGAGACACACCTGATTCACTTTGAGAAGAAAATGAAATAAGATACTCACCAGTTGTGCCTTCAGATCAGCGTTTGTTTTTTCCAGGGAGGTTTGTAATGCAATTGCATTTTCTTTGAACGAATCCAGTTCTTCTTGCGTCTGTTTAATACATTTAATGAAATTCAAATAAATTTACTTAAAAGTTTTTTTTCTCTTCAGCAAATAAAATACTGGTTTCAGAAGGAAAAAAATTTGAAAATTGAGAACATGTATAGAGTACTGGTATAGAAGACGGGCATTTAATTAGGGAGAAAAAAACTATCCAAATATTACACTGTGTCTAAAGTGCTTGAATCAAAACACGGGGAAGATATCTACCAAAGCCTTATATGGACAGGTAGGACACTTGGATATGTTGCAGTCAGCATTTGCCCTTCAAAAAATCCTTGTAAACCTTTTGTGTAGGAGCCTGGCATATAAACAGATTAACAATCAAGTTATTAATTCACACTATTTAACTTTAAAGAATTGAATAGCTATTTTCTGAATGTACGATAGATAATGTTTTCGAAAAATATCTATAAAATCATGAATTAAAGATGATAAACAAATCCAGAGGAATTTCAATTTGCACAAGGATAATTTCTATGATTTCAACAAACTAGTTGAAGTATCTGTCAATTCCACATTAAATATTCAAGGAGTAGGAAGAAAAGGGTAAAAGCTCTCAAGACTTCCTCTTTACTTCTTACAATGAGGGACACATTTTGCCTTCACCTTTGACCCCCTAAAACTAGTATCCAATTCATCCTCCTTCTTTAGCATTCAATTCATTCTTTTTTAGCATTCAATTCATCCTCCTTCTTTAGCATTCAATTCATCCTCCTTCTTTAGCATTCACCTCATTCTTTTTTAATCAAAAAATGAAATTCTTACTTGTGTTGCCTGTGTTTCCAGTTCAGTGATTTTTGATTGTAGCTCAAGTTTTTGGTTGATGAGTAACTGCTTGGCTTCCAAAAGATTTGACCGTTCCTGGGAATAACAAGCACAAGTTAATATCAGGTTATTTAGGTAGTAATATTGCATTTCAAACATTGGAATGCGGAACCAACCAACTACAGTTCTGACTCTTATTATGACCACTTTGAGACTGGGTCTCTTAGTTAACAATCACAGGCTGATAAAATTAATCAAGGGATATAAACCACTTATTGTGATCACTTTGGGACAGAATCTTTTAGATAACAGCTGAAACCATTAAGCATGGCATATACAAGGGAAGCTGTAAACTGGAAAAAAAAAATTTTTTTTTCATAAAATGGTCGAAGGAGGGATAACTTCGATTAGGAGTTATTTCCCTTGATTATTTTTATGGATTCAAGAGTCAACCTACCCTATATCTGTATGTTTATGGTAATGTTTAACCCTATGAAAGACAAAGACTGCAATGGACATTCTTTATTGCACAATGTATTGATTTCAAGAAGGCAGTAATGCAACACAGGCAATGAGGAGTATTTGTCCCAGGGTGCACTTTCCAAAGATCATTAGTGCAAAGTGAACGCAAACAGCTTGGGCCAAAACTTGAACTCACCAATTCTATCTTCCACGCTGGTAACTGTTATGCCATCAGGCATCTCCCTCTATATAACTGTAAATTTAACTTTATTACATTTGCTTTCATCTCTTTGAAGATCTGATATTTTCTGATTAATCAAATAAGATCACGGAGGAGTAATGAAATAACCATAAATAGCTATTCATTTTTTCTCTCCATTTTTATGTAATGGCAAAAGAGCTTTATTTGCATAAATAATTTAAATTTCTAATATTTGGATTTATTCTCATAATCTAATGAAGTACTGGTACATATTTTTATAATTAGTTCTGATTATGTAGTATTTTTTCAGATTGTCCTCATCCAAACCAATTACATCTGATACCAATTACAGCTAACAACTGCACCCCCCCGCCAAGAAAAAAAACAAAAAACAACCACAACCCATTATTAGACAATGGAATACGAACATTTCTACACAACCGACAAGACAGGCATTTTTCTGTCCAGATGATAAAAAGAATACACATTTATCACCTGAAGACGGCCGTAGGGTACAACGGCCGAAATGTTGTGTTAAAAAAATGAACCAAGACAAGGACAAAAGTCCGCAAAAAACTTCCCGTAATAATTTTCCCTCATCTAAAAAATTCAAATTAATTTAGATTAGTTTTTACCCTTTAATTTTCAGTTGCTTTTTATCATGGGGTTTAATCATTGCAGCAGAAGTACATCCGAGTCAATGTTATGATAAAAAGCAAGAAAAAATTAAGATGAGTCAAACTAGTCAAAATTAATGATAAAAATATTTCGAATTCAATTTCTAATTAATAAAAGAAGGGAACTTCTTACCTCTTTCAGTTGTTCACCACTCATCTCCAGCTCTGCTACTAGCTGCTGAGCTTTTTCCAACTGTTGTTCTGTCAATGACAATTTGGACTGCACATTCTCTAACTCCGATTCTTTGGTCTTCAATCTGCCATTCACATCAGCACAAGACTCTTCTGAAACCTGAAAACCCATAAATCAGTAATTGGATCCTGACAGTGAAAGAATACTGCTTTATCTGAAATCTGAAATCTGACTTAAGAGACCATAAATGCTGTCAAATGTTCTACAAAAAGTATTTGTGAATTTTATTTACCTTTAACTTATTTTCGAGTTCTGTCTTGTCACTTTCTGTCTGCTGTAACTTCTGCTGCAATTCTTTCTGACACGTCGCACTTTCTGCTGCCTGTAACGATAATGAAAAATTTTTCAAGTTAACACCAAAGCTGAGACCAAACAAATGTATCAGGCTACTAATGTCTAATCAGCAGCAGCAGCCTTTTACTGTCCATTGTTGGATATAGACCTTCCCCAAGATTTGACAGACTTCTTCATCATTGGTGTTATGGAGCCAGTACTTTCTAAACTCATCAAATTTGTCATGCCATTTTATCTTTAGCAAGCAAGTTTCGCATATGATCACTGGGGATCCATGTTGTAAGAAACAATGTCCAGTGGTTATCTACCATTCTTACAACATGGCCAACCCATTTTGAGTTTTCTAATAGGTTCTTTATCTCACAAATATATTTGCTGTCTTGTGATTTCTCCTTGTGATGTTGAGCATGATTCTCTCCTGTGCATGTCGCATGGTTCTCAGTTGGAGGGTTTATCTTTTGGTTGGGTTCCATGCTTTAGCTCCATAGGTGACTATCGAGAGGATGAATTTATTAGAGACCCTTCATACACATTGTATTTTATAATGATATATTTGAACTGCAGTGAGCTTGGCAAATAGCATTCTGTTGACCACAAACAAACTTTTATTTTTTTGTTTTTATTACTTTTTCTATTAGTCTTTAAATTCGTCATTTTTATTATGTCGTTAGAATATAAACATCAGTTACAAAATTTCCCATCTGTTGCTACGTCTGTTACTTCTCTTACTGTGGGGAAGACATCTGTTCATGGCTAATCATTATATGTGTTGTTGCTCCTTTAATGAAAAATGTTCCATTAACTTTAACTGCTCTTAACAAAGATATATATATATATATATATATATATAAACAGTAGGTTTACTCTAAAACAACTCAACTCCATGAGTAAAACATATATATTGAGCACTCTATGAAATAAATCCAATACATTTCAGAAGTGGCTTTATATTATTGATATATTATTATATTATGTTATACTGCTAGCCTGATTTGTACCACATATACTGTATATATATATATATATATATATATATAGACACTATATATACTTGTAAATGAACAATATCTTACCTGTTGTTCCTTCTGCATTTCTGTATCTTTCAATTTGAGTTCCACTTCTGAAATCTGTTTTTTCAATTCAACATTGGCATCATTCGCCTGCGACACCTGAAAGAAAAAAGAAAAAGAAAAATAATAAAATCAATTCAATCAATCATGGATCCGTTGTAATATAAAACACAGTAGGCCAACTGAAATTGGATTAGGTGGTTACAGATTAAATGTTTTAATTATCCCTTACTCAATATTCGTCTCTTAAGTTTCTCATAGCTTTTCATTTTTGTGTTTTTAATTCTCATGAGCCATTTCATCTTTTTTAGTCTTTCTTAGCCTTCATTTTTAACATTATCTTTTGGTGTTTTTAACTCGTGCAATTTTGATGTAAACCAATTATTTTAATACATATTTCCTGGTCTTGTTCTGTGGCAAAAATAACCATTTTTTTTACTCACCTTTTGATGAGAAAAGTGTCCTAAAGGCCTTGCTTAGGGTGACAAAAAGTGGAAGAAAAAAATTTTTAAAGTAAGATGAAGGATGTTCATCGTACAGAAGAATGTTCAAAATTTATAATATGTCCATTTATGAATGTGGTAAAAGTTGTTGTGTAGAGTCATGTTTGACTTCTAAAAATAGATGTATCAGTCTTGAATTGATGAGATAGGTATTGACTTTTTAGAATCTACTGTTTTTATCTCACTTATTACTTAGTGTCTGGTAGACAACTAAGTGCGTATTGATGGACCAACTTTCAGCAGCTTAATTTATAGTCAATTGATAGGCTACAGGGAACGAATGTTTGAAATCTGATTTCATCATTATAATTTGTCAGAAAATATCATTATAGCAAATTACCAAAAACTGCCTCTATCTCCAATTTCTGCATATCTCAACAATTAAAATACATTGTACACATAACACGACTGGAAAATTCTTCATTCCAAAAACAATTGCTGTATAGAAGATATATAAAAAAAAACGTCATCAAGGTTTATGGATGAAACACAAAAACAAACATCTCTGTCAATTCCAATACGAGATGCAAAATAAAGCCAAGTTCAAGTCTCTGATGGCCAGAATATATTGAGTCTGGGAGACATCCTCTGAATTCCAAGAATTCAAAAGAGTGATGATGATTTGATCTTTTCTGATTGGTCAGAATATCTTGATTTTTTGGGGGGGAGAAATGTCTTCTTGCCGTTTGAATCCTATCTAATTTATAAAAATGAATTAATTCATTTGCAGGTTCAAAATATTAGTGTCCACTTTGGGCACTATACAATAAATAAAACAGAAATTATGAATGTTTTATAACATGTTTTATGATATGTTTTATGATGTTCTTAAACTGTAAAATATACAATGAATGCATAATACCAGCTATGACTTAGGGATACGAAACATGGAAAATAACAAAATAAACTGGACTTCCACAGAGATCCATGAGAAGAGCAATGCTAGGGATAACGCTAAGAGAGAGAAAAAGATCAACAAGGATGAATGGGAGGATTGGAGTGGAGGATATTATGCAAATAATTAAGCAACAAAAGTGGAGATGGGATGGACACTTAGCAAGAAGATGACAACAGACGGAGCTAAAGCTGACCGATTGGTACCCACAGGATAGTAAAAGCAGTCGGAAAAAAATGGGACACGAAGGTTTGATGAGAAGATATGGCAGATATTAGTGCAATCATGGACGGAGACGGGACTTATATCGGATGATGATGATTATATATATACACACACACACACACACACATGGAGCACATTAGAAAAAGAGTTCTTTCTATGACAATTATATATATATATCTCTTACCTTCTCATTTAGTGTTTTCTCGGTTTCTGTTTTAGCTTTGAGGTTTTCCTGCAAATATATAAAAGGTAGATATTAAAAGAGTGAAAGATTAAAAAAAAAATCATTTAAAAAAGTTAATTTCTTTTATAAATCCCAAGTAAACTTTTATGCTCCAATTAAAACTTGCCTTGGATAAAGAAAATATTTTCAAATTTATCTGGAGTTTACTATAAAAAATTTTCAAATAATGCAATAATTATTAGAAAGAAAAAAAAAAAATAAATCAATGTGTATATCGACTTTTACTTATATATATATATATATATATATATATATATATATATATATATATATATATATATATATATATATATATATATATATAATTATTCATTACAAATATTGTCTTCCTTGTGTCTCCAACTCCAAGAATTGTTCAAAATGAAATTTTGATTTTAATACATTAGACATGAAAATATAAGATTTTGTATAAATTCTTTCAAGACATAAACTTTTTGCTCAGAATGTTTTTTTTCCTCACTTTATTGAACAATTGTATCCACCAAAAGTAGTGATGGCTTCAATTCCTTTTTTTTTGTACTTGTATTTGTGTGCTCCTGGCCATACTGTTTTGTCTACAGCCTTGAAAATTGGCAGCAGTACTCCACTAGACACCTTCTTAAGATGTTTTTTTAATTTTTGGAAAAAAAGGCTTTCTTCTGACCTGTTGAGGGCCTTATTTTGACAGGAATAGTTTATAAATAACATCTAGATTCTGGAGGATCAAGATGGGCTTTTTTTGATTCTATTTCAAGATGTTTAATGGTCCAAAAAACTCTTTGAATCTATTTCCAATGTTTTCAAATGGATAACGCCAGTGATGTCATAAATAGAATTTATTCTGACCATATTTATAATCTGGTGGAATTTTTTTTCCATGACTTCAAATTTTGACACTATGATTGTTTTTATTCATCTTATTGGATAAAGTATAATCAATTTTTGCCACTATTTAACTAAAATAAATTGTATTGAACTGAACAACAAGTTAATAACAAACATGGCACTGGGGTGATAGGGATAGTGAGCGAGTTCAAGGGTTTGATTTGGACTGAGTTCCAGAAGTTCAGTGGTAAGAACTGCTGAAGTGTACCTAGCCTAAGTTTAGTTGTGATAAAAAGCAACAACAATTAACACAAAGGTAAATAGTGGCACAAAATATTTTTCTATTGCACTTTTTATGGGCTAGTTAGTTTCTTTGTATTTTCACTTGTGGATCTTTTTTTTCCTTTCTGGATAAATTTTTACAATTCGGCAAAATTTTTTTTATTAGTTCGGGGACCAGATCCAAATATGTTAAATTGGCATTTGATTATTTTGACTAATGAGCTTTGCTTGAACTAACAATATAAACAAATAATACCATATATATGGAGATAAATTGTCCAAACCACCAATTTACTTCACAATGAATTGGCCAGAGACAAATTGTCCTGGCACTATCAAAAAACTACTGTGCGTAATTAAATGTTAAGCAGAGCTTGATTTTCAATAATCTTCCCATAATCTATCAATGAAGTTTTTAAGAATATTCACTAGATCAGTGGTTTTCAAACTTTATTCGGGGAACCTTTTTCGATAATTAAATTTTCCAAGAAAACCCTTCAAAAAACAACTTCCCCTTCTCCATATATATATATATATATATATATATTTGATTTTTGGCTGTGTTTATGGAATTATTTGAAAGTGTGTAAACTTGAATGGAAAATAAAAAACAAAGCTTAGTGAGCAAAAATAGACACATGAATGACTATTGACAGCGTGTGGGTCATGTAAATA
Organism: Thysanoteuthis rhombus; assembly: GCA_963457665.1. NCBI lineage: Eukaryota > Metazoa > Mollusca > Cephalopoda > Oegopsida > Thysanoteuthidae > Thysanoteuthis > Thysanoteuthis major. Next base: position 20,771,538 of record OY735238.1, on the reverse strand, counting down.
ACCAAGATGTTTTTAATTTTAATGCAAGTGTATATGTATAAATTTTTTCCCCATGACAAGATTCATAGATATAATGTCCTATTATGGATAGATGCAAGAGTAAATACCCTTTCTGTTTGTAAGTCTGCTTCTAAGCTGCCTATTTTTGCTGTGTGTTCGTTGGTCTGTTTTTGATGAAGAGTTTCTTTTTCTTGTAAAGATTTCTGCAGTTGATCCTGTCGGGAGAAAAAACAAATATATCAAATATAACTGCTGCCAATATTACTGACATGGTTATCATAGCCAAACAAAGGCTCCAGTTTCTCTAAATACTAGTATAATCAGGCAATTAAAAAATGACAACAGCATTCAAATAATTTTGCAATTGCATAGTACTTATAAAATATCAAAAACATTATCACTCTGTGTTTTCTCGTTTATGTTCAACCAAAATGAACCTGGATTTTTTTCCACATTTGCAAAAAATTAATAAGGAAGATGGCTCTATAATCAGCATTTAATAATTATCTCCCTTGACAAATGTTACAAGAAAAAATATACAACCATACATGTGGTGTATTAGTAAGTTACTGATAAGAATGTAAGTCGAAACACAACTTTGGTTTTAATGTGGACTTCATTATGATTACACAATAACCCATTTTACATACACACCTCTTTCAAACACCCCTCAACCATAATCAAGCAAATACCACTATCCATCAGTCATAGTCCAATGATTCATCAAACAAAAATATTTTCAATGTAGTAAAACAAAATGGAAAAAATAACAGGAAAAGAAACATAACTGGTTCAACCCACCATACAACAAAACCACAAAAATGAATGTAGGTGGAATAGACTCATCAGTCAAACCTACCTACAAGCATGCATATACACACACACACAAAAGGGCAGTTATCTATTTGAAAATCTCACCTGTTTTTCTTGAAATGACTTTTTCTCTGACTGAAGTTCTTTCACTTTATTTTCCAAATTATTTCTGGCTTCAAGCAACTGGTTTTCCAGTCCTTGCTTTGCCTTTTGGATTTGTTCATGTTCTTTACTCAATGCAGACATCTAGCAAAAAGAAAAAGGAAGGGGCTTTTGAAAAAAGAAATGTTGGATGGTCACAGTGGTCAAGTTTTCTTGATGTTTCTAACTTTTCTTGCATCAATTCGGTCTTGCATTTGCAGAAACCAAATGATCCCAATAATCCTAAAAAGAAGAGTATACAACCAATGCAATCTCCTGATAAGGAGCTGAAACATGGAACCTAACCAAGAGACAGACCTACAAACCGAGAAGCATGCAATGTGCGCATTAAAGAATCACGCTCAACCTTACATGGAGAGATCACAAGACAGCACAGTATATAAGGAAGAAAACAGGTGTTTGTGACATCATAGAAACTATCAAAAAGCTCAAATGGCAATGGGCAGGCCATGTTGCAAGAATGAAAAACAACCGATGGACATCATGCCTCACAGCATGGATCCCCAGAGATCACATAAGAAACCAAGGCCGATAAAACACAAGATGGAGAGATGAACTAGACATATTCAGGAAATACTGGCTACGCGACATCCATGATAGAGAATTCCTTGGGAAGGTCTATGTCCAACAACGGATGTTAGAAGACAGATGATGATTTGTGCTCGATACAATCACTGATACCTGCATTTTGCTCAGAAGCCATTACTAGGGGTGAATGTAAGCATATTAAGCTAGGAAATCTTCAAAATCAATGGAGCAGTAACAATCACCGTTGTATAAACAATTTCTGTATATGCAGGGATGTCAGACAATTAGTCCACAAGAGTATTTGGAGGACTCCAGCTCTCTGCAACTCATCCAAGCCCTATAAATCAAGTTTTGTTGATGGCCTTCTAGTCATAATACCAGTGCATTGGATTCAGAGTAATGTTTGCATAGCCTTTCACAAAAAAAAATAAATAAAAATTGAATGACCACCTCATATACCTGTATATACAGTAAAAGATGGCTCCACATAAAAGCCACCTGTAGCTACTCAGTGAACTAGAGTGAGAGCTACAAGAAATCCAAGTGTCTGCAAGAGATTATCCAGATTAAGAGAGGCACTGGATGATCTGTTATCTGAAAATCAGTTGTGTACCTTTATTAGCAGCTTTTCTTATGAGAGGTTGGCTTTTTGAAAATTTTTTGTCTGTGCCAAGCTTCAGATGGAGGAAAGAAAAGAGAAAAAAAAGAAGCTTGGCTGCTGCAAGGTCAAACTCCACTCCTACCTCTATTCCAACTGAAGATGACTCCTACAACTTTTCTATTATATATATATATATATATATATATATATATATATATATATAATGAAAAAATAATGAAAATATACTTTTTTCAGTATAAATGTATTTATTAGAATATCAGTCAGAGGCTAGTCAGTTTGGCTCAGTAAGAGAGCTGGCCACCAATCACAAGTCCGAACGGGTTTGGACTGGAATTTGATATCGAAAACAAAAAACCCAAAAAACCTTTAAAATTTGTCTCAGTCTAGTTTTTGACAGATGATTGAATTTTTACCTGAAACAACAATATTTATAAGACTGAGCAGGATTTTAATATTTTGTACCTTTTGTTCAAGTTGTGAATATTTTGCTTTGTTGTCTTCTAAAGATTTCTTCATTTTCTCAACCTGTTTTTCATTGTCTTGTTTCACCTGCAATTAAAAAGAAATACCAGTAGACTGAGCACCTGTCGGAGAACAATGTGCTTGTATTGTTAGCAACTGCTTGGGAGTTCAAGTGTTTTTACGAGTAAAAATCTTCTTCTTATAAGAAGATATAGGGTTTTTCTTTTTACATTCTTTAAGAATTATTATTCATATATATTTATTCAGAGATATATTTATAATTGAAACTTCATATTAATCTTTCTTATTCAGAAACGTTATAATTGCAAACTTTTTTTTCAACAAAAATGTAGTTTTAATTTGATCAAAAGTTTATTGAATCAAAAGAAAGATATAAATAACTTTCAATCAAAAGTCTATGTAATCAAAATGAAATCAAACTTTTTTCATAAAAAATTTCTGCAAAATAGGAAACTTTGCTAATCTGGTATATATTTTAAAATCAAATGTGCTTAAAACTTTTCATCAAGATTGAATTTGAAATTTTTTTTTAAAAAAGAAGCAAAAAACAAAAACAAATGTGCTTTCAAAGATGTGACCAGTTCAAAAGTAATAATGCATAAAAAAAGTAATAAAGTTTGTTTCATTTAGAAAAACCTAGTACCAAAATGCTTTTTGTAAAGTAAGGGGTAAATTTTCAGCCCTTGATATCCATTGATGCGATTTGTTAACATGATATCTACATAGCCCTGACAGAATCGATTAAAAATGAAGACACCTATTTTCTTTACTCAATAAGAGGAGTGTGCATGTAAAATTTCAAGTTTCTATGGTAAGGGCTGGGTGAAGTCCTGATAGATACATACAAATGTCAGGGGAGTCACAAGAGTAACCTAGAACCAGCAGCAGTGATTCAACCGCTCTGTTGTGGGTAGTAGTGATTGAAAAACAAATCACATTTACTAATTAACCAAGAATTAATTGATAGGATCCATTCGTTAACCTGGAAAGCAGAATGAGAACAATATATTCCAATAGACTGTTTAAAAGAAGATAGAGGAGCTGGCGTCATGACTGACAACTAAGATGAGGCTATTAATCTGGATAGACCTGAGTATAAAGAGGAAGCATACCTTATTAAGGGTGTCCTGCAGTTTTTCACAATTACTCTTCGTCTCTTCTAGTGTCTTCTTTGTACTTTCATGAAGCTTTTCTAATTCTTGATGACTTTTGGTTTTGGCTTCAAGATTTTCTACCTGCAACCAGAAAATAAGTGATTTTTACTTACTACACTAAGTAGCTTGTATTAAGAAAAATATAGTATGAACAGAATTAGTTATTTTTTTATGTCTTGAAAATGAAAAGAAGAAAACTAAATTTTGAATTATATATAACATGATATAAATATATATACATATATTTTTATGTTTGTGTGTTTTCTGTCAAATTGAGACAAACAAAGAAGGGAAATAGTACAGCAAACACAGACACAAAATGGGCTGCTGCTGTGTCTTTGCTAAAAGAGCAAAAGCAAATGCTGCTTGTAATATCACTACTATTATTACTGCAGTTAATGAGGTTTCAGTTTAATTTTTTTACCTGATTCTGTTGCCGTATTGTTGAAAAATTGTTAAAAAAACAGAAAATTTAAAAGTTACAGAAAAAAATTTGTAGGTATAATTTTTTGCAATAAATACACTCATACTAAAATATGAATTTGAATATTTTATTGATATGTAAATAATTTGGTCATTCTGTAGGATCATATTTATAGAGCTAATAAAAAAAAATCCAATTCAAGTTTTTTTAACAATTGTTGGTGAGGTTAAATATGTAACAACTTTACAATTTATTTATCATATATCCTCATAAAACCAAATCGTATTTATTTATTCTTGTTAAGACAACTGACACACAAGGTGACATCATCCAATGCAGATCGAGGATGCATCCTTTTCAATTCGATTAATTCTGGGGTGCTTTTTGTAAATATGCTCCATTCTTTATGGGTACTATGCTAGTATAATATATATAAATAGAGAAAAGTGATCAATTTACATAAATACATTGTACACCCATAATAACATGAAAATCAGGATTAAAAATTTTCTACCCAGTTATAAGTGAGTTTGTATTGTGACAAATCTTCTATTTTTAGAAGTATTGACCAAAGTACTCTCCATAACTTTTTCAAGACTAACCCTGATAATTTGTCAAGAAATGAAGAGAAAATTAAGGGCAGAGTGAGGCTAGTCTGGCAGGTGAATGTTTTTTCAAATCATGACACCTCACAAGAAGGTTACATTTTGACAAAACTCATATACATGTATAGTGAGAGTCTAGAGCAGGAGTTTAACGATATGTTGGTAATCTTTTTAGCAACAGATGAAAGAGGAAGGGGTGACGAGTTTCTTTTATTGTCTACTGAAATATTCCTGTCTAATTCATTTCCTTTTTTTACAGTTTGTGTAACCTAAATCAGTAACAGTCTTCCTATTCTTGTATTTTGCAATTTTGAAAGCCTAATTTAACATTTTAAAAATTGGGGTTCACGCTCAAACTGTGCTACAAATGATTCTACATTATACTGAGCCACGTTATAACGGGTCTGCAGTGTATTTGCATTTGGTCCCACACTCAATCCACATGCGGTATTTTGAAAATAAGAAAGGGATTTTATCAAGGATCAGGAATTTAAGCAATCATTGCCGACAGAAGGGGGTATTCTTGTGTACTACTAAATGAATAGAAAACTCAAATGGCAATGGGCAGGCCACGTTGCAAGAATTTCAGACAACTGTTGGACATCACAACTCACAATAGGGATATTTATGGACACAAAATTTTGTCCGGCAGAAAATAGGATGGCTTGTTGATTTGGACATGTTGAGGAGATATTAGCAATGCAATCCCCATCATAGAGCTATAGGGAATCTTGGGGATTGTGTATATCCAGTTATAGATGCTAAAAGGCTGATGTCGATGATGATGATAATGATGAAATGAATGACATTAAGGGAAGTAATTTGCCCATAGATATAGAGCTTAGCTGAGACTAGCAGAATATCTAAACAGTGTATCACTATGAGGTCCAAACTCACTAGGAATGGCTTTAGAGTCTAGTTTTCAAGCAATCACTGTAAAGCAAACATAAGCTAACAGGTTTCTTTTTCTAATACAAAAAAAAACAAAAGAAACAAGATCTGGTTAGTCACTCAATAGAAATCATCACATGATCAATGTTTTTTTGCAGCATGCCGGCTGTTCAACTAAAAATTTGGAAAAAGGGGTGATCAATGAATAAGTTACTTCTTTCACATTTTGTTGGGCAAATCATTAAAAATGTCTGAATTTTCAAGAAACAAGCATGAATGCTGCTGAGCACTAACTAAAGGATCAATTTTGCATAAACTTACATTGCAAATTGACCCCCCCTACACACACACATACACACAAAAAACCCATAGGGGGTGGGATTGAAAGAAAAAAAAAAAAAACAGAATTTTTTTTTTCTAGACATAATAAGAAGTAAATGTTTACATTTTCATCCATCTAGCTCTATTGGTGCAGCCTGTACACATAATATATACATACATACCAAGCCCAATTCAATGATTGAAGAAACCTATGTCGACAGTTTTAAATACAGAAACAGAAAAAATTAGCTTACATTCAAAATCAATTCTGCTGACAACGAAGATTTTTCTGCCTCCATTTTCTGCAGGTTTTCTTTTACAGCTTTTAATTCTTTGTCCATTTCTTGTTTTGCCTGGAGGAAATGAAAAAAAACATGATTAATAGCATATGGCTTATATATATATATATATATATATATATATATATATATATAAAATGTAATTGCATTGAGAAGAATCTACTATGTAAACAAAATGCAAATTGGGAAGAAAGGGATAGCCAGTGGTCAGGACTTAAGGCAAGCAACACAGACAGAATAGGGCTTCTATATATATAACTAAAATATACTCATCAGAAATGATTGAGTTATTTATGTAAGGATCAACATTAAAGAGCCTAAAGCTATTTCATTAGGTAATTTATTTTTGATAATTCAAATATCCTAATTTTAAATCTTTTTAAAGTTTCAACTCATCTCAAGCTGTTTCTATGTGTGATGATCAGACATGAAGTTTTAAGAGTTTCTATGACATAATTTCTATTGTTATGAAGGAAAATAGATTATAATAGGAAGATAAATCAACCAATAAGATCATCCCATTTAAGCGCAAACAAATAAATAAACAGAAAAATCTGCATATAAGCTCATTATATGGTTGGAAGAAGATGAGAATGAATATAAGGGACAACAATTATGTGGTATTTATTTAAGCTTGGTTTAGTCTAGTACAAGATAACAAGAATGGGGTTCTCAATGAGGATCAAGCACACTGCAGAAGTAATGTTTTTTTTTTAGGCAAGCTTGCTCCACACCCAAGTGAATAAATCATGTGATTATAATGTTAAAAATCAAACTATATAGAAATATCAGTACCTCGCATGTATGAATCACCATAGCCCAAACATGTACCAGAAATGATTATCTAAAATTGTCACAAAAAAAAACAAAAAAAAACTGATCTTTTATTTAAAAGAATCAATAAAATACCAGCACAAGATTTGGGCATTGTTGGCCCAAAATGACCACAGAAATACCCCCCGCAAAAAAGCACTTAAAAAAACAAAACAAACAACAACAACAAAAACAGAACAAACATTTTTTGATCGTCCCTAATGATGTTCTCATGCAAATTTTCAAGGTTGTAGCCCCCCAAAAATGTGACCCCAAAAACATCTGGAAAGAGACACACAGATGAGCAAAGAGAGAAGAATCTGTAGCCAACTTGGCTGGTTGGTCAGGTGGGCCATTTGTGGGATTACATTGATTCAATATTCATTTTGTGTGTAATGTTTTATGCTTTAAAAGGATGTTAATTTCTCTTGAAAGTTGAAAAAAAAAAAAATAAAGATTCAGAGATGCAAATACCAACCTTCTTTAATTCCTGAGTGGCATGTTTCACTTTATTGTTAGTTTCTTCCAGAGACTTTCTTGATGTCCCCAAGTTCTCCTCCATTTGTTTCAGGGCTTTGTCTTTCTCATCAAGAAGTTTCCCCTACAACATCAAATAAAAACAACTATTTTATTAGCAAATATTAGCTCATATAAGAAAATATTTTAAAAAGCAAAGCAATATCCCCCCCCCCCAAAACAGTACATATATATATATATATATATATATATATATATATAGATATATATATATATATATATATATATATGTGCATCTGGGATACACTTGTATAGCAATGAATAAAAAATAAAATGGCTTATCAGGTGAGAAATTCAAATAGAATCAAGAAAAAAATGTTGAAATTTAATAACTAAACATTGGATTATCTCAGACAGGACACATCGTTTGAATGGAGGACAGTTGAATACTGAGAACTCTGTATTGCATTAGCTAACCAATGGCTAGCATTCTTAGGAATGCCAGTATAAGAGGTCCACGGACATTTTGGAATCCTATCTCAAAGCTTGACATTCTCAAAGATTGGGAGAAGCTAGCACAAAATTATTCAGGGAGGCACACTTGTGTGAGGTGTTTTGAATACCACAGCATTGACCAGCACCAAGGAGCCCATTACACCAACACTCAAGATCAACCTCAGAAGCTGACTTCCTCTGCTTGGACAGTGTCAACACTGCTTGTGGTTAGGACTGGTCAGCAATGTATTCTCTGATCTTATGTTGTGAAATTTTTTCTCTGTGAAAAAATATGTACATACTGAATGCTTATTAAAATTCAAACTGGAAATTGTTTCAAAATAATTTTGGCACAGCCTATATTTCATGGTTAATAAAACTGTTTTGGCAAATTTTAACAATTCAAGTATGATTGCATTAGTTGGGATTTCATTCTATACTTAGAATTACTTTGTTCAGTTTCTTGTTCCATTGAATAAAACATAAATGAGTATCTTTTATTTTTCTACAATGCAATGTCAAAACAAACATCAATAACAATCATTGATTCACAGAATATTCTTATTTAAGTTGCTAGAAATGGTTAAATCAGAACTCATTTACATCATTCATTACTGCATTATTTTGGGTAATTAAACTTTTAAGCACATCATTTTCCTTTGTGCACTGGTTGCAAAATGTGTGTGTATGTGTGTGCACAGTTCAGAAGAAAATATAGTGGTTTGGCAATGTTCAAGTCACACCTGCAATCATCGTTGAATTTGAAGTGCGGAGAGAGAGAGATCTGTCAGATCTCATGACTCTGTATATTATCATCAATCTTATCATACTACCTTTATAGAAGGCATGAGCTCAAATTTTCCTGCACATTGTCCTATCATTAGTTATGTCTATAAAGTTTTGATACTGGTGCACTATGATGGAATAAGCCAAGTGAGAGTAAGGATAATCCTTTGTAAGATAATTCCATTGGTTAGTGATTATCTATGCAAGTATCTATTACTTAAGAGACAACCAAGTTTGTACAATGGTTAGTTAACCTCATAGAATAACTGTCAAGAAGATTAACTCTTAAATGCATAAACCACATGTAGTTGACAGAGGAACTTTTCAATGCTTAGCATAAAGAATAGTGGACCTCAGTGAATTGAGTTAAAAAAAAATTTTAAAAATTCACAAAATGGTTCCCATTGAAATTGAAATTCTATTTTTTTTGTATGAATTCAAGAGTCAAGTTGGTCAAAAATTGAGTCAAAGGTCAGCTAGACTCAATGTATATATGTATAACCGAGCATGGGTCCAAGACATAGTGTATGTCGACACACCAAACTTTAAGTGAACTCTGATTTTAATGATTTACACAGATGATCCATCTGTTGCTTACAAGATAAAGAAGAAAGCCTCCTCTATTGTCTCGGTAAACACTGAAGTGACCTTTCCACGGCGCAAACCTGAGCAAATTATATTGATATCCTAATTGATAGAACCCGCTCTTGGCCTTGCTTGCTACAGACTCCACGCACTGTACGGAATCAGAGTTGTTCCATCTCCTAGACTGGTTGCCAACCATGGCGACAACACTGAGCAAAACTCATAAATGGAGACCAACATGCATGCCAACAAGAGATCATTATTAACACCAATAACCTTAGATACCTGTGATGTTTTGTTTACCTTTTATAAAGAAAAGGAAGATCCATAATTCAAACCGACTTTGCGAAAAGAGAAAAAGAAAGAAAAAGAAAACGAGTTAATTTTTAAAAAAAAGTATGACATCAAGCAAGCCCCCCCCTCTTTTTGATCCTGACTATCAAAAGATGAAACTTACTTTTTCCTCAAGATCACGTTCCAAACTTGCACACTTGACTGTCATTTGATTGTTGTTGGACATCTGTTTCTTGAGCTGTTCATCAAGTTGTTCGATTCGAGCTTTTTTGGCATCAAGTTCTTCAACTGTCTGGAATAATTCATCAAAGAAAATGTAATGATACACTTCAAATGTTGGTCATGTCAAACTAAATGGCTGGATCCTTTCTGAACAGTGAGAAATCAATCAATAAGAACAAGTCTGGTTGCTGTAGGGTGTAACTCCTCTTGAATTTCTATTCTAACAGAAGATGATTACTGAAATTTTTGTATTGTATATATATTAGATAAAAAAATATGAAAATATATATATTTTGTACATTATATTTATCAGAGGGGAACCCTTGCACTATCTATAAATTTTTGTTAATATCTAAGACTCGTCAAGCAGAGTCAATGAGACAACATCCTGGCAATCAGTTGGTCATGAGTTCAAATCTCAGTAGGAGAATGTTGGTCTTACATATTGGTTTACGACCCCTCATTTTGGAGAGAATTGCTCTTTTTTTCCTAGCGTAACAAGTCAACAACAGATTTTGTAGTGAGTTTGAAAAAACTTTATTTACCTGTGAAACCTCTTGCTTGATTCTGTTGATTTCATTGATTTTCTCTTCAACAAGGTTTCGGCTTGTTTGTAAATGATTTTCAAGATCAGCACGTTGAGTAGCCTTGGCTGCCTCGGAAGCATGCAGAAGTTCAACCTAAGAATAATACATACAAAAACATAGAATCACATTTCAATTAATTGATTTGAATGCTATGTAAAAATAAATTCCTATACAATACAATAATAGAACTCATTGTTCATATCAGTGATTCCTCAAGTGTGTACTGTGGCTTGCCAGGATATTCAAACATTTTGATGATTCCTGGCAATCGTATTTCTGTGCATGGTCACAATGATAGGAAGCTACATCTAATAGACACATAGTGAATCACTGTCCATCTAATGTTGAACTTGACTGTGATCGCATCTGATGAGTTTTCAGCAGTTGTAGTGATAAAAAACTAGTTTCAGGCAAAACAACAGCTTGGAACAGAAAATGAGGTTTGCTGATGTCTTTTATTTGAGTCCAAGATTTGAGAAACTGTGATGAATCACAAGCTCACCCATACCTCTAGTAATTATCATCATTAAAAGAGGAAATGAATGTATCAAATTTTTATGAATTGAAATTACATTTTTTTTTATGAAGTATTAAGTGTTGAACAACTGTGACCACCAAAGGTAGTAAAGGGTTCTTCCCTTTTTATACATGCATGTGTTTGCGCGTTCCAGTGCACCTGGCCACACTGTTTTGTAAACAGATTTGAAAATTGGTATCAGTACTCTATTTGAACACTTCTGAAAAATTGTTTTTTTTTTTCAATTTTTGGAAAAAAAAAGTTCCTTTGACCTTTTTGGGTGGGGCCTTATTTCAACAAATATGGTTTTCATTAATAACATCTACACCCATTCAAAATATAGATGTTTCTAGAGGTTATCTTTTTTAACTCTAAGAGATTCTCCAGTGGAAAACACCAGTGATGTCATGAAAAGAATTTAATCTGACCATATTTATTCTTTGATGGGATTTCTTGTACATGACTTGAAATATTGACGCTTCAGTTGCTCAGTTATTGACTGTGATTGAGAGTTTGCATTTATTTCATTTCTTTATCAGACATTCTTTTATATTTAGCAAAGGTAATAATAATAGTTAAGGGAAACAAGCAGTTATAATCAATATACTTTTTAATTAGTTAATTTACATTAGTTTTAGTACAATGAAAGCAGTTCAATTAAAAGTGACATAGGTAACTCATCTAAGTTTTTTCCCAATTCTGGTTGGAGTGTTAATATAACCTAAATCTTCCTAGGGTGTTTTTTTCCCCCAATGTAGTGGGTTATTAAGCTATTTGTGAATTAATGTTTTTATTGGGAGATTTTGTACCACATCCTGAAGCTAAAAGCTTTTTACTTACATTTAATAATTTCAGTTTTTAATTTTTCATTCTTAAAAAATTTTTTTGCATAGATGTAATAATCATTAAAGTAAATAAAGTTTGGTTCTACTCATGAAATTTGTACAGGAGTTGGGCAGAATAATACATTAAAAGTAAGACCATGCTCCAAGTTCATGTGTTCTGAACGTATGGTCTTCATGAATAAAGACATTTTTTTTTCTTTCTGTCTTTCTTTCTCTTATACCTCTCTTTCAATTCTTCAAGTCCTTTTTCAACTTTTTTCTTCTTCATTGATTTTTACCTTTCTTTTCTTTTCTATTTTGTTTCTCTTTCTTTTTATTCCCATCATTATGTTCCCAAAGTCTTTCTTCCTCCTCACTTTATTACCTTTCTTTTCTCTTTCAATCCTTCAATACCTTCTTTCTTATCTTTTCCTTCTTTATTGGTCTCTTTCTTTCATTCTACTCCCTACTCTTCATTCAGAATTAATTCCACACACGCATACATGCTTTTGAATGAATGGTTTCTTCTTAGATAAAGACTTTTCTTCTTCTAGAATAGCAAAAGAAAATTAAAAACATTCCTAAAGCCGATCGATCTCAACTGACCTTAGTTTGAATTTCCCCCTCCAGTTGCTGGATCCGAAGTTGACAATTAGCGACCTTCTCCGTCTTCTCATCAACACTCAGCAGCAGTTTCTCTGTCTGGTCTTTTTCGGCATCCAACTGATTTCTTATCTCCTTCATTTGAGAATGTAACGCTTCTTCTTTTGCAGTATTTTCTACTGTTCTTTTCTCCAGCAGCTGCTTTGTTTTTGATAACTTTTCTTGGAGGCTTGTCTGTAATTATGGTAAGAAAATAGGCTAATAAATACAATTTGAGAAGTTCAATAGTATATGTGCGTGTGTGTGTGTGTGGCGCTGCTCTTACCATTGAGCTTAGCAGTAACTGGTAATGCAAAGGGCTAAATAACAGTTTTCACACTAAATTCTCACCTTGTTTATTCTCAGTCTATTCACTTCTTTCAGCACAACAGTTATGTATCAAGAAATAGATATATGTGATCATACAGAATGATTATGAATTGTAATTATATTATATAAAGACTTATTTGAAATGATCTCCTATCATTACAGGGTTGATTTCTCACCCACTCTAGACAACATAAATAGAATAAACAATAAAAGAAAATGGGGCTGTTGCAGGAATCAAACTTGCCACCGATATTGTAGCTGCTTCAACATAGCAATGCTTTTACCATTGAGCTAAACAGTTGCCGGGAATACTAAGGGCCAAACAACTGTTTTCACACCAAATTCTCATCTCGTTTATTCTTGGTCTATTCGTTTCTTTCAACCTGACAGTTATACATTCAGAAAAGGATATATATATATGATCTGACTATGATTATAAATTGCATTATGTTTTATAGAGACTTTATATATATAGTCTATTAGGCTTTAAAGCTTTAAACACTAAATACATAGAATACTTTTTTTTTTTAAATCTACGTCATTTCAGTCAATTATTTCCCGATATCTGGTTAATGTAATTTATGTAATTTTTTTTTCCAGGTTTTTTTTAATGTTTTACACATAATTTGATATTATCGTACCATGTGTGAATTATTTTACCATGTAACTGATTTGGGGATTTTAAAAACACAACAGTTACATCAATATGGCACCTAATACAACCTCCCTTTCAGCTATGATTTCAATATATAGCTTATGTCAAACATATAGTTTGTTATTCTATATAGGGTATCATCATAACGTATCTTATATGGATGTTATTTCATACAACACATCATTTGAATTTTTGAATCACAGGGTTTAGTTATGTAGGTTACCCAAAAAACGTATTTGACAATGAGGGATCAATAATATTATATATATATATATATATATATATATATATATATATATATATATATATATTATATATATATTACTTCAAAATGAATCAAAATTAAGTAGTAGTTATATTCATGAATATGACGGGGAGTGCCACGACAAGAAACCTGTCCTGTTTTTTTAATACTCCCGAAACAGGGCTATTCAATCATAAAATACAAATATAAATATGAATATAACAAAATTACAAAAATAAGACCCTAGAAATATATAATAAACTGTTATAAGACAACATGTTGAAATAGCGAACAGATCTGATTGCACAGATATCACACAAATTAGATAGCAGTGGCTCAAGTGACACTCAGTTGTAGATACTTTGGGACTATATATAAAAATTGTGTAAGAAGTTGTTCTTTTTCAGCGTTACAATATGGAAAGTCTACATGATAATATATTAAAAAAAAATTTAGAAAAAAAGTTTTTCAATGTGTGTAGTGTTTGTAGCTGTAGAGCTTTATATATATATATATATATATATATATATATATATATATATATATATATATATAAAATCTTCTACTCAACCAACACTTGCATATACATACATATATATATATGAATATATCCTGCAATAAGGGTTTGATAAATTTGGGAAAAAAAGCCAAACTTTTTAGCTTTAGTTACAGTAATTTTCATAAGCCTTGAAGCCTGATACTTCCCCACTGGACAATGGACACCCTTGAATTCAATAAGCAAATTTTACCTTGCCTTCTGAAGACATTTTTTTCCTCAAATACACATATATATATATATATATATATATATACACACACACACACACATATACATAAAAATATACAATTTTTTAGTATAAATGTATTCATTTATTAAAATGAAATAAACCATTGCACATTTTTAACATAAATTTTCGTAGATAGGTGAGCCTTGCCTACAATTGCTTACGATTTTGCATTACATTTACATATCGCTTTAATTTTACATCTCAGTTTGGTTAAACATGACAGACAAACAGTGAAAAGTTTACTCCCTAAATTAGGTGAGGATTGTTGTTGTTGTTAGAGTAGAAAAATAAAGTCAACTCCAGTCTACGACTTGGATTTGTGATTGGCAAAAGTCATGTACTTACATTCTCTTGTTTCATCTGATTAATGGCTGTTTGGGCACCTTCTCCGGCTTCAATCTGAAGAGAGTCATTAAATAATTGAAAATGATTCCATGATAAGAGAGAGTCATTCAAAATGAATGGAAATCCTAACAACAAAACTGATCATTTTTTAGAAATCCCATAATGATCGAGTTAAGAGATGAATGTTCTTTCATTTTTTTTTTTAATCAGATAAAGTATTCTGAACAATTGTTTTAAATTTTTATGACTACTTTTTAAACCTTCCTCTTAATTTATTAGCGACTTTTCATTGCAACTTTTGCACAGATCAACTTTCCTCTGGCAGTGAGTAAATAGTATTTTGATTGGAAATGAAGCTTACTCTCAATTTTGCAATGAAAATGCTATTTTCTCATTGCCACAGGGAAATCGGTCTGAGCAAATGTTACGATAAAAATCAACTAATAAATTAAGATACTAAGATAAAAAATTACCATAAAAATCTAAAATGATAATAAAAGAGGCTTAACTTATTTGAATTAGTACATCGGAAGCTGTTTAATATAATCAAGGATAATGTTATCACATGGTTGTTATCGGAATTAGTCTGTCCAAAATACTTTATTCAACTCTAAAATTCATACAAAGAAAATGTCAATTTCAAGATAACATTAGAATAATTTCCCTTTAGTGATTTTTTAAAATTCAATTCACAAAAGAGTTTGACTATTTCTCATGCTATTCATTAAAGAGTTCCTCTGTCACTTACAAGCATTTTATGAATTTAAGAATTAATTAAAAATCGTTAATTATCATAATTGAACAAACGTAGCCATCATAGATAGCAAAAGGTTCAATCCATTTTCATATGTGCAGGTGTTTGTGTGTTCCAGTGCTCCTGGCCATACCGTTTTGTCAAAAGACTTGAAAATTGGCATCAGTACTCCCCAAGACTATCTAAAAATTCTTTTTTGATTTTACGAAATAAAGCTTCTTTGACTTTTGGAGGACTTTATTTTGTAAGTTTATTGATAAAATCTAAATTCTCTGGAATTTAGAGGTTTCTAACTCTATTTTAGATGTTTTTTCAAAGGAAAACGTCAATGATATCATAAAAAGAATTCATTCTAACCATTTATATTCTTTGAATTTTTTTTTTTTACATGACTTCAAAATTTGATGCTACAGTTGCTCTATTATTGACTGTGATGGTGAGTCATTATTCATTTTTTATAATGTAAAGTTATTTATGACAAAGTGTTCAATAACATAACACTGAATGTTAATCATTACCATCTGGTTATTGTTATCGGAGAGACCCTGTCCCAAAGTGATCATAAAAAATGGCCTCTCCTGTATCTTCAATCTAAGTACATTTTGAACAGTTCATTCTGTAGAATTAAACTACTTAAGGTCACTCGATAGGAACCCATGTAACCCATGACTTTTGGCAGTATGCAGTGTAGGGAGTGATTAATTGAAAAATTGGAAAAAAGAGTTATCAATAAATAATTTACCTATCTCACCTTTTGTTGGGAAGTGATCACTAAAAACAATTGAAAAAAAAAATAAAACAAACAAGCATGAATGCTGTTGGACACAAACTAAGGGGTCAATTTAGCATGAATTTAAAATACAAATTGACCCCCCCCCACTAAAAAAACCTATTTTCAATAAACAAATAATAAAGAGTAAAAGTTGAAATTTTCAGCCCACTAGCTCCATTGGTGTGTCTTCTATGCATGATGCATACATGGCCAACCAGCCAGACCTACTTGAAAACTGAAGAAAGTTTTGTTTGACAGTTCCTAAAAGGGTATATGGCTATAAATAATGAAAAATATAACTAACCTTGCTTATCAAATCGGTCCTTTCCATTTCCAATTGTTGAACGTCTTCCCGTAACTTGCTTGCCTGAGCTTCTACTTCAGTCAGTTTCCCTTCACTGAAACGACATTGGGATTATGATCTTAAATGCTTAATCAATAAATGCTATGATATATAATGATTGAAAAAAAAGAAAAGTGAGGCAACAGAATTTACCAAACTTCTATTAAAGAGGATAATTGAAAGTTTGTTGTAAAGAAATTGTAGCTTTGCTGACTTCTAGTTAGGAAAGTTGAAAAACTGTCTGTTGAGAAAATCCAGGTAAAATTTTCATCAAATCTATCCTTAAATACAGATGGTGAGCCTTGACCATTTCAGTGCCTAGCTCACTGTGCAGTAAGATGAAAAGGATTGAAAATCACTGGCTCAGAATATACTCAATTAGCTGCAGAGTGAATAGGGAAATTTGTCCCGATGAAGAATTTTCTACACCAGGAATCAAACCTGGGTCCTTATGTGAGCAAGGCAGACACACTAACCATTACACTATCTGAGCAGACCATTATATCTACTACTGCACTTTATATCCACCCATGGAGAGCATTAGTTTTTGATAAATAGAACCAGTTACTTATTACTTCACAAGTTTTCAGACTAATTATCTTTGTTATGAAGTCACTCATCCAAAAATGTGATGAATAATGAGAATACTTCATCTTGAACTTCAGGCAAAAGCAAAATGACTGAGTTTTTGGTATTGTATATGTTAACATCAATTCGCAGAGTGCCTGCTTTGAAGCAGAGTAGCCTTCAAGACAGAATGCACCATATAAATGGCCTTGTGCCAAAGTTAACTAAAAACTGTTGCAGCTGCCTTACCTGATACCAGCCTTACGAAGACTGTCTTCCAATTGGGCTGATTTCTCTCGAATCTCAGCTTTCAATTCAGCTGTTGAAGCACACTGAAAAAGCAAATAAATTTTGACCATAATTCTCACAAAAACCGGAAAGTTTACCGTGTATTTAGTGCATAAAAAGATGTACAGTCAACAAAAACCATTACATGACCAACGACTTTTGGCAGCATGCCTTGTTGAGAGTGATCAATTAAAAACTAGAAAAAAAAAAGAGGTGATCGATCAATAAATAAGTTGCATCTCTTGCCTTTTGTTGGGCAGTGATCACTGAAAATGTGAACTTTTAAAAAACAAGTGAACTAAACTTACTGATCAATATAACATGAGCTTATATTGCAAACTGAATCCCCCACCCCACTAAAACCTATTTAGGGGGAAACTGCAAGAAAAAAAAAAAAAAACGTTTTCTGGACATAGAAGTGAATGTTGAAATTTTCAGCCCACTAGCTCTATTGATTTGGCCTGTATGTGTGATACATACAACATAGTCAGACCAACTTGAAAACTGAAGAAATCTATATTGACAGTTTTGGTTGATGGTTTCTAATAAATAACAGCTGACTGAAATAACCTACCTCAGTTTGGTACTGCTGATTAATAAGGTCCAATTGTTTTTGTAAGTCTGCTGATTGGGTTTGGTAAGTCTCTGCATTGCTTTCCAACTGAAAGGGGAAAAAAGTCCTCAGATTCAGCACAGAAGTCATTGAAATGAAGGTTGATGAACAGCAAAAGTTATAGTATATTTGTAATCACTAATAGCCTTGTTATTTACTCAACATCTTATAGTAGCAGAATAAGTAGCATATTTACTAGACATATAGTAATCGAATAAGTACCATATTTACTCAACACATTACAGTGACAGAATAAGTACTGTATTTTCTCATGTATAATGCAGTGAATTTAAGTCAAATTGTTGAGAAAGAAATGGATTTATGCTTTTTATTTTTTGCGAAACTTCTATAGGAGCTGTTTTTATTGTAGTTCTGTGAAAAAAACAGAAAGCACAAATCTGTTTCTCTCTAAACCATTTGACCCAAGTCCACCAATTTTCTCTTGCATTATACTCAAGTAAATATAGTAATCTGGAAGTCTATAAAATAGATCTTATATGTATGCTTTCATTCAAAGTTGAAAGAGAATTGAAAATCATAGTTGGAAAAAAAACCAAGGCAGTGCCCGTTTCAAATACGCATGCTTGGAATGGGCCAGACTTCATAATATGTGGAGCAGCCAGCCATAGAAAATCATTTTCTGCCTATCATACGAAACTACAGCTACGAAGTATTATGGTAACTTATTTTCAGTGTTGACAATTCATATAATTCTGAAGAGCAAAAATCAAGGTTGATAAATGATAGAAACTTCGGAGAAAGATTATGAACTTCAAATTTTTTTTTAATCAGATATCTCACAAACCAAATATCAAAAAAAATGTCAACCTTCACTGCCCCGACTAATATTTTCCAGAATCTAGATGCTTTTTTTTAAAAACACTATCTTAGCTGTTTTAGAGTGGAAAATGCCACTGATGTCAAAAATATAATTTATTCAGGCCATGCTTGTTCTTGAATTTTCTTACATGACATCTTATGCTACAGCTGTTCAATTATTGACTTTGATAGCAAGTTTTCTTCAATAATTTTTCTTTTAATTAGATTTATCTAGTACTGCTGATCCAAAGAACTTCAAACTCTACACTGCAATGCCTAGTGTGTTCACCAATATATCTGTCGGACATCAACTTCACACAATGGTCATTTACCGAGTTATCTTGGTGCTTACACAGCCAAGCAGTGATATCACTTCAATCATGGATGCTTCTTCTTACCTTATCAATTTGTGACTGAAGTTCATTTGCATATTGTTCTTTTTTATGCAACTGGGACTGGAATTCATTACGGACGTCTTTCAATTGTGACTGAAGGGCTGATAACTCATTGCCTTTGTCACTCACGATTTTGTTCAGCTATCAAAAAAAAAGAGAAAAAAAAGAAATTTACTGTCTTAGCAACTTAATAGAGTTTAAAGAATACTTTAGTCTGACAATATAGTCTGATTCACATTATAAGACGCTTGATTGGAGGACCCCAACATTTTCACTCATACATACTATCACCCACTCATCCAGGAAAAAACGAATAAATACAGAAGATTTACTTGGGACTGATTTATCAAATTTCTCCAGTTTGTCTCATGATTTTTCCGTGTGAAGTTGAGTATGATTCTCTACTCTGCATGTTGCATGCTTCTCGGGTTGAGGGTTTGTCTCTTGGTAAGATTCTATGTTTCAGCTCCATAGGTGACTATCAAGAGGATGCATTGGTTGCATACTCTTCTTTTTAGGACTAATAGAGCTTTCTTCTTCTTGAAGGTTGAACTTACTCTGCCAAAGGCTTACCATCCTAGAGCAATTCTTCTTCTTTTGAGAATTTAATTAAGATTCGTTGTCCTAGGTCATATAGTCAAATGGTGTTTTACAAATGATTTCATTGATTTTCTGATGAAAATAACACAAATGAACTTGTAATTGACTTTTGATTATCCTCAGTTCAGTTGAACCCCAACATCTGCATTATAAAGGGGGGGGACTACTCTATTAAAGTATATGAGGTTTATACAGATAGAATAAACATATTCCCAGTCTTAATTTATTCAGGCTGGGCGTTTTTAAGGATTACAAAACAAGGGCAGCAAAGACATATTAGATGGATTCAAGTTTTCTCATCCTCTAAGAAACTCTGGGAAGTCATATATCATAATTGAAGGTTATAAGATATGGATTTTATACATGGCAAAATTATACAAACATAATGGTCATGTGACCTCATTATGAATTCAAAATGGCTGTCATATTCAGGCATTTCATTCATGTGTGTCACTTATGCCAGTGAGAGAGAGGAGAGAGAATGTCTGAGTGAGAAAAAAAATTACATCCTTTCCTTTGTCCAACTGGTTGTGTAACACCCATCCACATGTGAGACTAATAATTCCAATCGGTTGTGAATGGGTGCCCTTCAATCTTGCCAAGCCATGAATTGCTCTATGTAACATTGTATCAATGACTGAAGAGTGCTAGTGGGGTAGGTGGATAAGTAAAGTCTAGGGTGGCAGATAGATAAGCTCTTAATGTGTTTTCCATACTGGTAACCGTTATGCTACCACTCACATCTAAACACGTTTAATTACAGGAGTCCCCCCCACCCCCAGGCAAAAATAGCGCTCAGTGTTCACTTTGAAGCAAGCCATTATAGAGGCAGTGCGCACTCTCTTCCTCTCTCCTACATCTTCCTCCTCCTCAAAACTTTGACATCTATCAAACAATCAAACACACCATCATTACTATTTTGGAAGTCTTGGAAATTTTTCCCAGATAAAATAATTGCAATTGTTTTTTTTTTCCAGTTTACGCAATTTTGGCTAAAAAAAGGTTTTTTACAGGAATAAGGTTTTTCAGATAGCAAGGAAGACCTGTATTTGTAATGCAAAGTCAATGGCAGAAATTACCAAAACTAAGAGAGAGAGAGAGAAAAAAAAAAAAAAAAAGGTTTCAAGAAAGAGGAAATTTTGACCAAAAAGGGTCAGTGTTAAATTAGTGAAAAGTCTCCCATGTCTGTATAGAACAACAACAACAACAAAAAAAAAGTTGGGGGCTACTTAAAGACTTGCCTTTGTGAGTTGATCAGCTGCTTCGGCCAACTTGCCCTCCTTCTCGTCCAGTAACAGTTGCAGTTGGGATGCTTCTCCTCCTTTGCCGTCCAAACAAGAATGGAGCTCAGCGATTTTGTTAGAATATTCCGATATTTGAGCCTTCTGCCGATCAGTCTCTCCTTTTACCTGACATTGAAAGAAAAAAAAAAAAGGGGCCAAATTTAAAGCTTTCTATCAAACAACATTCAACTTTTTTCAAGCCGTCATTTCATGTCAAGATCATAAACATCATTCATGCAGCACCATCACCAGCATTTGTAATCCACACACGCAATATTTAGCAATGTGCAGACATCTTCTGTCAAACTAAGGTATGTAACTGACACAGTGAAATAGTATTTCAGTTGCGTAACTGAAGTATCTGGGCTATAATTTCATTCATGTGCTAATGACGTAATAAAACTGCTGAATGGAATTTTATGCTCTGACGATGTAATAAAGACAGTGAATTTGAAGAATATCAAAATTATAAAAATAAAAAATAAAAATCTGTTTGCCGTCAACAAATCTAAAATACAATATTTATATCTATTAATTCCCTATATGCCATCATTTTTGACGGCAAAGGTAAACCAGTTTGTTATAATTGTATCGTTAATTGCTAGGCAAGTAGTCCATAACATGCATCCAGGACTCACAAAGCAATCAACAAAGCAACATAGAATGAAGTTTGGAGAAAAAAAAAAAAATGGTGGTGAAAGACTGCTGATGAGAACCTTGCCTAATCAAGACAGCTTTGGAAGCCTAATTAGTCAAAGCTTCATCTATGAGAGATGAGCTTCTAAGAGAGTTTGAGTTCCAGCTGGAGCTACTACTTCTTCCAAAATCCTGCAATTTTTTGTATGCATCTCATAAAGACGATACTTGAAAAATATAACAAGCCTGCCTACTGCAGGGTCAAACTCCACTCCTACTTCTATTTCTACTGAAGAGGATTACTGCAACTTTTGTATTTTATATATATATATATATATATATATATATATATATATATATATATATAATAAATAATTTTGTAAATATATTAGATTTGTCAGTTTAGCTCAGTTTGTAAATGTGACGCCTCTCAATCACATGGTTGTGATTTCAAATCATGGTAGGGGAATGTTAATTTTACATATAGGTTTGGATTAACATGATGTGACAGAGAAATAGTGACAAGTTTACTCTCCTAAATTTGGTGAGGGTTGTTCTTTGTGTTCTTGTTATGAGGGGAAAAACAAAGCCAACTCCAGACTTGGATGAGAGCATGACAGCAATTTTTGAGACATAGTACAAGATATATGAAAACATTTGATTTGTAAAGGATTTCCCTCATTGTGCACATAATCTCTTTTTTCTATCCATATGCTTCAAGTACCATCAATCCTTCTGCATGCAACATACATGTTCCTTTTCTTTCTCAATTACTTTCTTTTGTTCTTAATAAATGATTATATCTTAACAGAAAATGTCTGTCCTGCTTGTATTTTCTTTGCATGTATTTTACTGTTATATTTGATTTAGATTATATTCAAACAGTACTAAAAATACAAACACTTTATCTTAATGGTGACCCAACCTACTCAATCTCCACAAAGAAATATTTCTCAGAGAATCCATCTTGAAAGGCCAAACAAAACCATTAAAAACAATACTCATTCTCAACATACTTTTTAGACATAATCAAGTAGTGAATAACACAGAAGTGAAAATATGTTGTACAGTGTAATAATGATGAAAAAAAAATTAAAATAAAAGTTTGGCCTTATAGGAGAGAGTGTGAGGAAACAAAGAGGTTTGGGCTCACCGTTTGGTATTCTGCATTGAGTTTTATCAACTGGTCTTCACCATCGTCAACTTTCTGTTGCAACTCTTTCAGTTGGTTTTGGCAACTGGACAATTCTGTCTCCAATTGGGAAACATTTTTGTTCTGACTGTCAATCTGTCGGCGATATGACTCCAGTTCCAGTTTCAGCTGAAGACAACCAGAATGAAAAGCAATGTCAATAGAAAACAATTTACAGAGATATACTTAAAACTACATCCTATGGTTGATGTTTATTTTAGCAAAAAATTAGACTTGAAATTATTCATTTTTTTCCCCAATCTTACAACTTATTTTAAATACAACCTATCAAAAAGCAAAAGCAAACAAAAATTTTCATTCATTATAATATTATTTATATTATACAAGTTATATCAAGAGCATATTGTTCTATCTACTAATAACACATACATATATATATATATTTATACAAAGCACTCTTTCTTGGGAAGCTCCTAACTGAAATCTCTACTGGACTAAAAACTTGAAATCTTATGTAATCATTGCAGTAAAATGCAAAGCCTGTTAAAGAAGAACATCAATGTAAAGTCAATATTTGAAGAAAATGCAACTTGTTAATAAACTTATTTACAAAACACAGGGTAGGAGCTGCAGTTGTGAAATGCATATGTTTTCAGAGTTCATATAAAAATGAAAGTCTCGAAACATGAAAGCTTTTAATTTCTAATTAAAACTTGCTAATTTTTTAAATTGCCTCAAAGCTACGAGAAGATAAAAGTGAATTAGGCGACACAATATCAACCCGCTCATGCCTAAAAATTTAATTTAATTAGAAATATGGGGTAAATGAAAGTATATCAGCAGCGTAATGCAGATCTATTTGTAAAAAAAAAGAAACAAAAAAAACATCAAAATAAAAGCATTTTTCATATCATCTTGAAAGTGTCTATGTGTTTTGACCAGCTTTCTTCCTTAAGTATATATTCTGGAAACATATTTTGGGTGGACTGAATATAGGACCATAGGCAATGTTGGATTAATCTTACTGTTCAGCAAACTGATTGATATACACGGAATTCGATACTTACCTTTTCTTGAGCGTGCTCCAGGTTTGACATGGCCTTATCTTTCTGGTGGAGTTCGATTTCATGGTCATGAGATTTCTTCTGGCTTTCACCAAGTTCTTTCTGGAGTCTTAAAATAAATAAATAGAAGAGTGAGTAACTAAAGGAGATAGACATTAGTAAAGTTAATCAGAATGAAAAAAAAAAGAAAAAGAAAAGTGGATTGATATTTACAACAGAATTTTAGATCCAACAGATCCAGAAGAAAATCGCCTTTGGATATTTTTTCTGCTAAGGGTAAACAAGTGAATATGCAAATATGTGCGTACATGAAAATATTCATTGCGTGGATGTAAGAAAAGTAATAATGATTGAAAGAAAAGAGGTTAGTTTACATTTCAAAATTTTATTATCATTATTATCATTAAGATAAAAACCACATTTTGCTTCGTAAAGGCTTCTTCAGAGGTCTGCAGCGCAGAATTGCAAAGTCTTACAAGGATTTTTTGACTATGTCTCAGAGAGGGAGAGAGGAACCCTTGAAACGGGGCAGGGTCAGCAGAAGGTTCCTTTAACGAATTTGGAGCAGAGCAAGAGGCAACAGGTCTATGGTTGTATTCCAGTCTACGTTCCCAAGTGAGTATGTATGAAGGGAGGTGTACTTAGATAAATCAGATCAAATGCATTTGTTTCTAGTTTTTGATTAAATACACGTGGAGTATGAGTGTGCTTAGAGAGCATAAGCTGGTCATGTGTGTATGTGTGGTGTATAGCCGTGGTCCATTTATCTAAGTACATACACACACATGCCTATTTGAGGACCTAGACTCAAACACAACCATAGACCTACTGCCTCTTGTTCCCCAATGTATTTAATGAATCTTCAGCTGACTGCAACCTCCAGGTTTGTCACTTACTCTACTGACATAGACAAAAAAACCCTTGTTTTTATTTTCAGCATGTAACGTCTCACATGTTCTGCATTGCTCACCTCTGAAGAAGCCTTATCAAGGCGAAATGCATCAAGTTTTATCTAAATAATAATTAAATCTCAAGACGTAATCTAACATTTTCCTCAATCTCCTCTCAACCATATATATATGAGGTGCAACCCAGAAGTTTGGATAATATGCAATTTTCTTTTTGCTACCCATTGTGAGCAGTGCCCTCACACTAAAATATTTCTTATGGTCAAATTCTCCCATCTTTCGGATGGCACCCCATGTCCCTTCAGTACCTAACATCTAACTTCCACTGTAATTCAAGTTCATATGGTATATCTTTAGGAAGTGCTAAGAAAGCCTTGGGATAAATAGGAAAGAAGATTTTCTTGCCAATCTTCTCTTGCTACTAATTTGTACAAATGTTATATGGATCAACCAATGATGTTCCTGTCAATTTTTTAAGCAAGGACAAAATTACAAGAGATTCCTCGCACACATAACCAAGATTGCACTATTTGGCCAGAAGGGGAGATAATCCAAGTTTAATCTCAGAGACTTACTCAATATAAGCATTGCAATTTGCAAAATCAAGCGAGTCTGGAGGCAGGGGCACAAGACCATCATCTTGAGACAGACTCACTTCAAGTAGGTTTAGAATTTCTGCCTCCAGACTCGCTAGATTTTCCAAAATCTATGCTATTCCAATGCCTGTTTCGGCTAAGTCTGCGAGATAAAGCTTGGATTATTTCCCCTTCCAGCTAAATCTGGCCACCATTCACCCAACGGTAGCAACAAAAATCATAGTATCTATCACACAATTGATTTCAGAATTTATGAGGTGTTTTTTTACTGCTCTAAATTAAGAGATTTTGTTATTCTCTATAATTTTGCTCATTTTCAAGCCTAGTAAAAGTTTTCAAAGAAATATTCAAGTCATTATCAATGACATATTTCCCACCTTTGAAGCGTCTTAGAAGTCGAAAATTACTTTTCAATAGCCCCATTCCAAGTCATTTTTTTTTCAAATTTCACAAATCAAAATCAGAGTGTATTATCACCTAAAGCAGAGGGGTTTGAAAGTTGGAACCTTTTTGTTATTAAAAGATAATGGTGCAGTAGGATTGTTTAGTGTAACCCAAGCTTGATGTACCCATACAAAAAGATGGTATTATTTGCTGGTAACAGGGTTGCAGCAGATATATTCCAAATATATCATTTTGCCCTACCCTACTGAAGGAATATATCCTTTTGCACACCACCCCAACCTAGAAATATATCCTTCTGCATACCCATAGAAATGTGGCAACAGACACCAAAGTTGAGAAGTTTGAAAAAGATCTTCAGGGGGAGGGGTCTTTTTATTGAAACACTCACGTCATTTTACGTTCTATAACCATAGGAAAACAGCAGGGATAAGAAATTAGAAAATTAACTTTTCATGAGATCAAGTGTCGGCAGAAGCAAGAAAAACAAAATCCCGCTTGTTTCAGGAGGAGATAAAACAGTGGAAAACTTGACTCGGATCAGAAATGACGAAAAGTTGTCAAGAGACGCATCACTGGATTTGCACTCAAGTGGCCTTTGTCGATCTTTCAAAGTTAATGCTAATCCATCATGGATTAAGAATCGTTTGTGTTGGGGGGAGGAAAAAAAAAAAAAAAAAAAAAAAATCAGTGGTGTTCTGGTCAATCAATTTGAAAAATTTTTCCCCGATCGAATCAGTTTAACTTTTAGATTCATAGACCACTTGTAACTGCTGTGGAACTCTTCAATGAAAAGGATTTGTAAAATGAAAATTTGTGAATTGAATTGAAAAAATTTACTAAGTGAAAGGAAGTAACTTTAATGAGGGGTTACTCCCCTTGAATTTTTTTTTGAATTCCCTAAAAAGAATTTAAGAGTTAAATAGAAAAAAAAAAAAAAAAAAGAAAAAACTAAGGATTGCTCAAAGTCAGCTGCAAATATTTATATACAGGTACACCAGCAATTGACCATAGCTTGAGAAGACACAGCACTTGAAATGTAACCCTGACAGAATCAAGCCAAATATTTTCATACTCTTGAATAGACATTTTCTATCATTATGAGAACACCTATTGTTATTTCTTTGTGACCAGGTACACTTAACTCAACAATGTTTTGACCAAGTCCACCAGAAGATTTCTTCAGATCGAAAAATTCAGGTTGGTTGAGAGGTCATTTGATAGAGAGAAACCAAGCCGGCCAGTGGGAGGACCTGTCATAATAGACACATCGACTGTACAGTAGTCCATTGAATTATTCGGGGGGGGGGGGGGCTCCTTTCCAAAATTGAACTTCTGGGAATAACTTTTGACCCCCCAACCTTACTCGCACACTTTGCCGTGCAGTTATGAAACTTGTAGATAATGATGATCATTTAATCATTTACTTAGTGGATTGGGAAAATAAAAGGAAGGGAGAAAAAATTCAGTATACAACATACAAAACTTAAAAGCAGAGGATGGGAGGAGACAACTTACACGGAACTTCCCTTTTAATTGTCGGAAATAGCATTCACTTTATTTTTATGTATACAATTGTGATAAGTGAATAAGACTAATTATTTTTTGTAGATACATTTTTCAAAAAACAAGATTAAACAAATATAACATATGTGCAGAAAATTACGTTGCTATTTAACTCCTACAACAACATTGGCTTCTGAGTGTTACAAGCAGGAAGAGAAAGGGGAGACCTTGGTGCATAGTGGTAGAATAAAAGGTGGCAGAACTCCTTATTGTTACTTTTATCCTTTGGAAAATACATTGTGATTCATTTGCTTTTTTTTGCTTTTTCAAGAATATTGTCAGAAACTGAAATGGCTTTCCCTATATGTTGAAGCATCAACATCATAAGAAAACCACACTCCATCCAACAGGCATTTTTATGGAAACATTTCTTTTTTCTATAAAGTCTATTAATTGGTGAAAAAAATACCCCATGTGGAGGGGCTGCTGTATAAGATATTTGTATTTGTTAAATCAATATACTTATATCTATTTAACTTGTATCAATAGACTGCATCATTTATATCAATGTATTGCATTCAAACACTTAATTCATATTCAATATTTTTTGAATTTGAGTTTATAACAGTCCTAACAATTCAAATTCATGAGAGGTGTATAATAAGTGGGTCAGATGTGTAATATTGAATTATCATTATTATATGACCTCGGTTGGTCTGGCAAAACAGAGAATCTGGCAATAGTTCTGGAGACGAAAATGCTGGAAAATCAGTGGTGTACCTGTATTGATGAACATTTTAGCATCAGAAACATTTGGAAAGAAGAATCTGAAGAGAGTCAGAAAGGAAGTGACCTAAAGATTTGAAAGACAAGCAACACATTTTGTTAACAGTCATAACCTAAACACTGAAGAAGGGAGACAGAAAAGTATATGCTTGCCTTTCACTGACGGAATGGGGTTGCTGTAGTTATTAACTAGTAGTAATCAGCTAGCTGTAATAAAAAGGGAGACAGATTTAAACACAGTATTATAGAAGATCTGGTCCAGTTTTTCAGTGGTTATGATAGAATAAAATATTGGTTCGGCCAAAAACTTCTGACTCGTTAGATGGCATTAGGAATGTATAGTTTTAGCTAACTCGATTCAAAAAGGATGTTTCCGGTTGAATTTCAAGGGCTGTCAAACCAGCGTGCATTATTTTGCTTATATTTTTGTTTATTGATTCTAATATGAAAAAAAGGAATAAGATAAACAACATTTTTGGCAAATCTTACTTTTTTTGTAATTTTAAGAAAGGTAAAAATGCAACTCAATAAAACTTATGAATAATCTACGGAGTAGGTCCTGTGAATAATCAAATGTGTCAAAAATGGTTTGCTAAGTTTTGTGCTGATTTCTCACTGAACAATGTTCCACAGTTGGGTTGAGCAGTTGAAGTTGATAATGATATATTTTCCAACGTTACTTGAGAATAATCAACATTATATGATGTAGGAGATAACTAATGTACTAAAAACATCCAAATCTAGTGCGGAAAATTATTTGGACTAGCTTGGTTATGTTAGTCGCTTTGAGGAGATCCACATAAGGTGAGAAAAAAAAAAAACGAACTACTGGACCATCTTTAAAGTTTGCGTTTTTCAAACAAATTTTGATAGGTAATGGAAAGTGGATACTATACAACATAGAAACATGAAATAGTAGGGCCAATGAAATGAACCACCACTAACTATCCAAAAACAGATCTTAACGAACTTGCTGCCTGGACGTCTTGTACATTGGCATCCCTTTGAGACAAAATAATGAATTAGGATAATGGACAACCAGAAATTTCAGCAGAATTTCTGATCAAGTTTGAAGTTTGGCAACTACCTTTGATTGAAGGCCCGAAACCACTGTTTCCTGCCCATACCAACTCCATTTCCTTTCCCTACTACTAGTTCTTCTGTTTCACTTAGAATAAATGCCTACAGACTGGCCTCTCATAGCTTGGGGAGACACAGCATTTAAAACAGAGGGAAGGTTGCATTCATCTAAATGCTGTATTGTGTTTCTGGTGGAATTAGAGGGGAGTCCTATACAATGAACTCCTGAAGGAGAATCGAGCAATTGATTCAAACATATACTACTCTCAATCGGACAAATATGTTTCCTTGGAAACCAGACAGAAATAGTTATATGTCGGTTGGGGGGGGGGTTCCATCCATCCTCCATGTTTATCAGATATTGTACCCAGGAATGAACATTCATTTCAGTTTTCACAGAATTCTCTTAATAAAAGAAATTAAATTCTCAAGAAAACTGAGAATGTCATGTAGAGCAATTCCTTTCTTCAACTCATTCTGGCTGTTTTTATCTTTAAGGGTCACAAAGCATATGTGGCGAAGACATAATGGATGGATTCAAATTTTTCTCATCTTGTAAGAAACCCTCGGAAGTCATACATCATTTTGAAAGTTATAAGATACGGATTTTATATATGGAAATATTGTACAAATATAATGGTCATGTGACCTCATTATGTATTCATAATGGCTGCCATATTCAGGCATTTCATTCATGAGTGTAAGAATATGATTTAATCTTTAAATAAAAAAAAATAATATGCTTTTTTGCCCCTCTTGTTCTGTAACAACTGTCCCCACAGAAACTGACAACTCCAATTGGTTGCATTCCGGAGATATTGATCTCACCGAGCCACATATTGCTCTATGTAACTTTATATAATTGTCTGGAGGTGT
Organism: Thysanoteuthis rhombus; assembly: GCA_963457665.1. NCBI lineage: Eukaryota > Metazoa > Mollusca > Cephalopoda > Oegopsida > Thysanoteuthidae > Thysanoteuthis > Thysanoteuthis major. The sequence continues at coordinate 20,741,191 of OY735238.1, read as the reverse complement.
TTTAGGGGATTAGTAAAGTCTATAGTGACAGAAAGATAAGCTCTGTAGTGGACTGTGTGTGATGTGAAATGTAAAGCGCATCTACATTCACTACTGGCCTAAATGAGTCAACTCAGACTGCTTGTAACCGCTGTGGAACTATTCAATAAATACAATTGAAAAAAAAAAAAAAAAAAAAAATTAGAAAAAAAAACAACGATGGAACACCTAAAGGAAAAAAAAAAAAAAAAAAAAAAAGGTTGAGGGAGGTAACCTTAATCAGAAGGTATTTGAATAACTATTTGAATTCCCTATTATGAATTTAAGAGTTAAAAGATAGAAAAATCCCTGGGAGGATGGAATTATGAAGTTGCATGGAAGATGGCAGAAAATAATTGAACATAACAGTAAATATGTTTTTCAACAAAGTTAATTGTCAAAAATGAGATTTGCCATCTATTTTTACCTGATGAGCTTTTTAACTGAAAGGTCACGACTGTCGGCCTTTTTGGCAGCAGGAGTTGCCGGAAAGGCGGTAGAATTTACCACCATCCTGGGGGCTCTATTTCTGATTTGGATTTTCTGTCACAATAATCTCTTCAATTGGCTACCTTTCAGGGTTAAAGGGCTCTAACTGCTCTGCTATTCACCCATAGCTCGGGGAGCAATTGGATTTATGCCTTTCCAATAGGCATTAGAGCAAAATGAATGTAAGCAACATTGGCCAAAATACAAACTTGGTTGACCGGTTCCACCTACAGTGCTGGCAACTGTAACTCCACTCTGTATCTCCATTACCCCCATATACAGGATGTCCCAAAAGTAATGCCTGGTCTGTTCTTGGTAGTCTATTTGCACGCATTATGTCATTCTATATCATACTTATTGCATCAACCTGTTAAGTAATAGAGTATGTAACTAATAATGACTGTTAATGCTAGGCAAACCAAATGAAGAAAGAAAGAAAGTTGGTCTCAACAGGAACTTTAGTAAAACAAATGTCATGTACAATAAATATGTTAAGAAGAAGGATACAACAATCAGAATCAAAAATGCTGAAGAAAGTAGACTACAATATATAACTAGGGCACCAAATCTCTACAAAATCCTCAAAGAAGAAATAAAGAGAAGAATCAGCCTAGGATGTCAAGCTTAGAGTAAACTCAACCTCCAAGAACAAGAAAATCCCATTAATCCTAAAAAGAAGGGTCTACAAAGAATGGATTCTCCCAATAGTCACCTATGGAGCTGAAACATGGAACTCAAGTAAAAGATTGACCTTCGAACTGAGAACCATGCGACAAACACAGAAAAAAATCATGCTCAACATCACATGGAGAGATAACAAGACAGCATAATATATAAGAGAAAAACAGGAAATATCATAGAATCCATGTGAAAACTCTAATGGCAATGGGCTGGTCATTTTGCAAGAAGGTCAGACAACTGCTGGACATCACGACTCATAACATGGATCCCCAAAGACCATATACAAAACAGATGGCATGACAAACTAGATAGATTTAGAAAGTACTGGATCTGCAATGCCTATGATAAAAAGAACTGGTAAATCTTGGGGAAGGTCAATGTCCAACAATGGACACTAAAATGATAATGATTTTGGGGATAAATCGGCATTACTTTTGGGACATCCTACATTTTGACAATACTGATTGGCTTGGAATAATGAATTGTAAAACAACCTTAGAGAAGGGATAAAGGCTGAGATAATCAAATTTTATTGTATTTATTTAAATAGATATAATATTATAGATCAATCTTTTGCTGCTATTTACCTTCATCTTAATCATTGTTGCTTTTTATTGCAACTCAGGCTGGGTTCACTTTGGCAGTGAATAGATAAAATTAACAGCAGGGATCAGGATGGGGAGTGAGTTTAAGGGTTTAAATTAGACGTTCCTTTACCACAAATCGAGCCACCCTCTGGCATAGAGAGTCATGAGTTTGATTCCCTCATGAAACTTTTTCTTTATTCCAATGTGTGCTGTTAATTTATTTCATCACTGCTGAAGGGAAACCAGCCTGAGTTCAGTTGAGATAAAAAAGCAACAACAATTAAGATGGAGGTGAATAAAGGCTGAGATATCAATATTGGCCAAACCAAAATACAATCAAGTGCTGTAAATTGATGAAGAGAGAAGAGAAATGAAAAGAGGTACAGGAAGATATTACCCTGAAATCTCTTCCAATCCCGGAGTTGAACTCAGTTGAGACTCAAGCTGACCCACCCTTTTCAAGGATCTGAAATGGAGAAAGAGGGAAGAAAAAAACAAATTTTAAGAGTGAGAGACAAGAAGAAAATTATTATTTTCTTATAAGATAGGCATTTGGACATTTAAAAAAATCAAGGCTACCCAATATTGCCTGAATCGAAATGGCTTTCAGAATAATAACCGGAAGTAACATTAGTTTGGTAATTCTAGTACATCGAATCCATTATTACTTTTTAGTTTTAAGTACTAAACAATAACTCCATTTTTTTTAGTCTTGTATACATGTTGGCCTGAACATTAAAGTTGACCAAAATGTCACATTCTGCCCTGGGGTGGGGGTAACTAGCATCAGACACAGGACTTATTGATGTACTTAGGTATAGAGACAACCACAAAACTTTAAACTCAAGTGAAAATTTTTTGGAAATTTATTACTCATCTAAAATGAATTGATTACTATTTGTGATTTTATAGGTTGGTCATTTATAAACAATGTCTAATAGTTAAAAGGTGAGCGAGCAATGGTCAAGGGTCAATCTATTTCAAAAGAATCCTAATCATTGAAAGTTTTACATGCGACTAAACTTTAAACTCGCTGACAATTGATGATGATATAAAAGGTTTAAAGTTCAATTTACAGGTTTCTATTGAAATCAAAAAACAATATCAAGTCTACACAGTATGGGAGAGAGACCAAAGCCATCCGATCTCAAGACAATGGAACTTCAATATCAAGAGCTTCACAATGTTCAATCGCTGAGCAAATTAATCAAAATCAGATAACAGGAAATTTCTTTCTGCTGGGTTCAGAAAGTTATGGATCCAAGAACAGAGGTATCAGTCCCAAGAAGACGTCTGATCATGATGAGGGTCAGTAATCAGAGTGTTGCAGCGAATCCCTGATCAGTACCTAACTCATCTGAAGGCAGAAATAGAGGTTCAAGTTCACGAAGACACCATCAGATGAACCAAAAAGTCAAGATTCAGGCACAGGGGAAAAAAATTGCAATATCCAGCTCTGATAATGATCCTTGAACAATGCAGACTAGAATTTGCAAGACTTCGTCAGACATGGGATAAGGAATGATGGATGGTCCACTCCATTGATGAGAAGAAATTCAACCTTGATGGCCCAGACGGACTCCAGTATTACTTGCATGACCCATGATCACCAAAGGGAACATTTTCAAATCATGCTAGTGAGGATGGTTGGCTCGTGGTTTTGGATACTATAGGATATGATAGGAAGATAGCACTCTGTGATTAAGACCAAGAAATACAAATTTAGAAGCTGACGGTGTTCGGATTGGAGGTCAACGCTTCAGGTTGAATAAGGCTCCTAGTCATGCTGGAAACCACTCTTGAGCTATCCTGTGGTGAGAACCATGTTTGCTACAGATATAACATCAGATGGATCAAAAAACTTTACCTGAGGTTGGAAGGGAGATAACTTTAGTCTGCAGTTATTCCCCTTGTTATTATTGTCTAACTTTTATTGTACGAAACTACAATTCAATGGATGAAAAGAGAAAGAATACTCACTGCTCGTATCTGGCTTGAAGGTCTTGGTGTAACTTTTCCAACTCCTCTTTTTCTCGTTCTCTTTCCTGCGTCATATTATCCATCAAAGTCTGCACTGAAATCAGTTCTTGTTTGAGGACGGCAACATCGTCATCCTCAGGCCTAACAAAAGAAAATTAAAATATTTACAAAATCGTTAATCAAATTGATTGTTGAAATTTAATTGCGTGCAAGTTTTTGTGTGTGGATTTGCTGTTTTGATACGCTAGGGCAGTGCCTGTTCCACAAATGCATTTTTTGGAGGGGGCGGGCCTCATGGTGAATGGAGCAGCCTGCCATAATCCACATGTAAAATCATTTTTCATCCATGCATATAAAAGTATGCTTTTGAATTAATTCTGTTCTTTTAATGTTGCCAATTTAGGAATTTTAAACCTAAATTTTGGTAAAAGATCTATAATCTGTAATTTTTTTTAATCAATTTTCATTAGATTTTCCAACAACTGCTGATAAAAAAAAACTTCAAACTCAACAGAGCGCTGCCTTGTGTCGCTGATCAATATATATGGTGAATATTAATTTTGTACAATGGCCAGTTGTTGAGTTACTTTGGTGCATACACACAAACCCATAGAGGTTTCTTCTGTTACAGTTAGATGGCAATACCATGCCATGACTGGTTACAAGTGGCATGGTATGTGATACCATTCCAAGGAATGGTATTGACCATGATCATCTAGTTCTTGGCTGACCCTGTAATAAGTATGACCAATATTCATCTATTGTCGTATGCAGAAATCCGCCTTGGCTAAAGGTCAGTCAGTGAGTTGAAAAAATTCGTAAAGGACATCCTGGACACTGAAACTGGACATTGACGTCAACTCCTGGTAGAGCTGACTACCATGTGTGTTGGAGCAGGACCATAGAAGAGACCAATGCAGCAGAAGCCAAAAGAATTGCTGAATCCGAGAGGAAACACACAGCACAGAAGGCCCGAGCTACCAATACTCTGTATGCAGTGTTTGCATTCCTGTACTCCACACATAGGAGAAACTTCAGAGCCTGGTTTGACTTTATCGGCCGCCTCAGAATTTATCACAACTGCTGCACCAAACATTGAACTGAAGTAATGGTCATCTTTTGACTTGGAATTACAAATATCACCATCAGTTTTTGGAACAACAAAAAAACGGAAACAGAGAAACAAGAAGTCAGGCGTTTAATTAATGGCAACTATTTCAAAGCTGGTCAACTTGTAAAGCATTGCTACTGCTGCTTGAGGTTTCTGGAACAATGTAGGAGGCCAAATCAGATTTTTTCATGAAGAATGTGGAGACAAATCGAACTGGGGTTCAAGTTGCTATTTGCAGAAGGCCAAAGTCAGAATTTGACTGTTTTTCTCCTCTCAGAGTTGTCTTCAAATGGAAAACTTGTTCCACTGAATTCTACCCCAAATTAATGACAAAACAGAAATTTGGAGTTCATTCTTTGATATTTTATGGGTCAGAATTAACCAACCAACAGGTCCCTAAAAGGGATATTCCAATGGAAGATAAGATGGTCAGTCTGTGCAAAGCAATCCTCAACATTGCAAGTTGGTCAACTCTTGGACCCTAAAAGTTTGGGAAAAATCAAAGGAATGATCAAGTTTCGAGGATTTCCCTGTAGCTGAAATTTTACTGGATTTTTACAATAGACACCATCCAACAATCCATAAAAGGGAAGTTTTTACGACTCCTTCTGTGATTAATGAAGGCTCACACAACTTGCAGGTTCCTCCTAACCTGATTCTCTAAAGTCACTTGGTATCAATGAGGTGTTGGAAAAGACAAATTACTATAAAAATTTATCTCTGGAGGGATGCGGGGATTTTTACTTTTATATCTTACTCACCTTTGAGCAAGTCGGTTCTCCATTTTCTCAACCATCTGGACTTTCTCTTCAAGTTGTTGCTAAGATAACCAAAAAAGAAAAATAATAACCGGTCTGGTTAGTCACTCAATAAAAACCATCATATGACCAACATCTTCAGGCAGCATGTCATGTTGAAAGTGAACAAATAAGAAATTCTTAAAGGGGGTGATCAATGATTGAGTTACTTCTTTCACCTTTTGTTGGGAAGTGATCACTAGAAAGTCAAATTTTTTGAAAAAGCAAACATGTACACTGCCACGCACATACTGAGGGACCAATTTAGCATAAACTTACATTGTATAATGAAATCCTGAAAAAAAATTATTGTGGGGAGGAGAGGGGTGATTTTCAGAAAACACACGGCCAATGTCTCTTGGCAGCACACCATGTTGGTGATGATCAATTGATGATCAATTAATAAATTCCTTCTCTCACCTTTTGCTGGGAGTTGATCACTGAATAAGTCTGAATTTTCCCAAAAACAACAGAATAAAAAACCAATTTAGCATAAACTTACATTGTAAATCAATATCAACCTAAAAGCTATGGGGGGAGATTTCCAAGAAAAAAAAAAAATTTTGGTGACACAATAATGAGTAAGTGGTGGAACGCGTATGAGTGACATTCATACATAGTTATCTTCTGTTATTAAGTGATTCTGGCTGGATGGCCAAATTGACAATTCTGGTTGACGGTTTATAATTCCATCGGACAATACAAATAGGTGTATAAATAGAGTGTATCCAGGTAACAACTTTTCACAATATATCATCAAAAAGAAAAAGAAGAGGTTGAAACTTTGAACGTCACACAAAAATCGATAATTCCTGAAAATATCAGACTTAGCAATTGTACTTTCAAAATTTGGGAAAGTTTTTACGTGGTTTCAATCTTGTTTTGAAACAGCTTATCCGCAGTCAAGAAAAACTAACCAAAAAATTAAATAGGCAAAATTTGTCAGTTGTTTTTGACAATACATGTTTGAAATAAATGTAGGTATAAGAAGCATTAACAAACAATTAGGTTATACGTAATGTGTGAGATTCAATGAAACTTCATGATTATAAGTCTGGTTGGTCACTCGATAGAAACTTTTTTTGACAGCATATTGTGTTGGGGTGATCAATTAAAAAGTTGGAAAAAGAAGTGATCAATGAAAAGTTACTTCCATTGTCTTTTGTTGGGCAGTGATCACTAAAAAAAGTCTGAATTTTCAAAACATAAGGACAAATGCTGCTGGACAAAAAACTAAGGGATCATTGCAATAACAGTGTTTCTCTAAGACATGATAAGATGTAGATGTTTTGAATTTCAGCCCCCTACCTCGATCGGCATGGCCAGTATGCAGGGTACAAACATAGGTAGCCAGCTAGACAAACTTGAAAACCCAAAGGAACCTATGTTGACAGTTCTGATTATCTGACAACATTTAGCAAGAATCAATTTTTTTCTTACCTTCAATGTGATGATGTGATCCTCCAGGGCGGCTTTTTGTCCAGAAACTTCATCAGCTAAAGCTTTAGCAGTCACATTATCACCAGCCTGAAATTCAGAGATGTCAAAGGTCATTGGTATGTCTCACAATAAATAAAAGGAAATGAGATTTCCCCAGTTCTTAACAACTGCAGACAATGATGTCATCATAGAACTAATTTCTCTATGGGTTTCATACTCCCATCCAAAACTGAATAGACAAGACACGGGAACAAACTGATCAGCTAATTCCATATGTTTGATCAGCCGCAGAGAAATATCTAATGGGACAAATTTATTCCATCATAATTTTGATTCTTCCAAATACGGAGAATTTTGGATTTCTTCAGTGATTGAATACTAATTTGTTTTTTTTATACCCTTTTGAAAATTCAGGAATTAAGGTTAGTCTTGAAAAGTATAATTTGAAATGGAAAGAAAATGTTGAAATTAAAAACCGTTGTACCACATCAAGGGGAGTTAACTTCTTGAGATACAGTAATGAAGTGATCATTTAAAATTTGAATACTCTTCTAATGGCACTATTTTTTTGTGGTAAGAATAATAATCAGAAAATGGCAGGTTAGATTTGCATTTCAAAATTGCTAGGGCAGTGCCTATTGCAAAGTGCATGTCTGGAAGGGGCAGGACTTAATGGAATTCAGAGCAGCCTGCCATAATTGCCATGTGAAATAATTTGGGGCAAACGTTCAATTTCCAACCGTGGAATTTTATTGATTTGGAAAGGACATTTCAAGCATCATCTTTTACACTTTGTTCCAGTGTTAAAGGAGCTTCTGTATTTTTTTTTTTTAATAAATAAACCTGAAAAAAAAAAAATAAAATAAATAAATGTGTTCCAAGTAGCTTCTGAATTTGATAGTTTAAGAAACTTTGACTTACCAGTTTAGCTGCTTTTTGTTCAAGAGAACCTTTCTCTTCACTGATATCGTGTAACTTTCGTTTAGTCTCCTCCAATTCCTGGGAAAGGCTTTGCATTTGTTCCTTCACTACAAAGTGAAACAGAAATAAAAGACAGAAGAAAACTAATCAGAATAAGTCAAAGATAATAAAATGCTGAGTCCCAAGGAAGTGTTTCTCAAAATAAACTAAATGCTGAGGCATAGAATTCAACTGTCAACAGACTTCAAAGAGATTTGTAAAAATAATGGAACAGAGTCATTCAACCCAATGACCTTCATTTCCTTTCCCTTATAGAATGAACATGTTATACTGAATTGGCAAAATCTACTCATTTTTGTGAAAAAAAGTATGATTTCACTATAATTACATAAACTTATGATAGTAAAAAGATAGTTGTTTTATATCCTTGTTTTGATTAAATGAACTTTTGGTCAAAATCAAAACTACAAATTCATTTTTTGTAAAAAAAAAAAGCTGAATATCGATTTGGTGTAACATATACATTTTTCAAACCAAAAGTAGTTCTGGAAAACTTGTGACAGCTTTTTTTTTTATCATAATAACTTACTCAACATAAAAACTCTTTAGGGTTCCACAGATATTACTTAGGACTCAATGGTCTTTATTTTCAATTGGGGCATTTTAGAGCTTTGAACCAAGATTTTTAAGATTATACTTGAATTAATTTACAAGAATTTCTTCAATCTTCTTTTCTCTCCCCTCACTATTTAGTTGGCAAGTATTTGTTGGATGAATACTCTTAAATAATCATGTATATGTATACATATTAGGAATTGTCAACATTAATTTCTTCAGTTTTCAAGTTGGTCTGGCTGGCTGGTTTGCTATGTATACATATATTATGTGTACAAGCTGCACCAATGGAGATAGAAGGCTGAAAATTTCAACATTTGCTCCTTATGACAATGAAAAACTTTTTTTCAAATCCGCCCCATAAATAAGTTTATAGTGGTGGTGGGGGTTCAATTTGCAATGTAAGTTTATGCTAAATTGATTCCTTAGTTTGTGCCTGCTTGATTTTTGAAAATTCAATTTTTAGTGATCACTATCCAAACAAAAGGCGAGAAAACTAACTTATTCATTGATCACCCCTTTTTCCATTTTTTTAATTGATCAACCCCAACAAGGCATCTTGCCAAAAGATGTTAGTCACGTGATGGTTTCAATAGAGTAACAAAGCAGGCTTATTTTTTTTTTTTCTAAGTTTTGGGCGTAGAAAGAGCCATATATTATTTATATATATATATATATATATATATATATATATATATATATATATATATATATATATATGATCCTAGCTATGACATTTTGATAAGATTAAAAATACACCACAAGCAAATAACCAACCAGTGGCCATCGCCAAATAATGAATCATGATATCAGTTCACTACATTCCAAGAAATCAATTTCTGGGGGTTCTTCCTTTTAAAGAAAAAATAAAACTGCAAGACATATGGAATTTAATATATAGTACAATGTTATTGTCAGCTAACATAAATTAAACTGATGTAAAAACAGAACGAAAACAGAAAGACAGAATTTAGGTAATGAAAGCTATATAACTGGAAAAGAAAATTAGGTAAAGAAAAGCTATAAAGCAGAAGGAAAAAATAATTGATTTCTGGGTATATGGTGATCTATTGACACAATTCATAAGCCATTACTGTCAGTTGCTGTAAAATACAAGAAGCAAAGGGATTGTGATTTTGAAAAAAAAGCTTTTTGCAGACGTTTGTGGAGATTAATAGAATCATTTAGGGTTAGGGGTAGGGTAAAGAGTTATTCATTCATTAGAACAACAGTTATTGGTAATAAATGACATCTGTGCTTCCTATATTTATGCATGAACCTTATGAGGCAGGATTTAAGAAATACTTACCAAGCTGTTGGGTCTCTGTAGTTCCTTTCAGCTGAAGTTGACAAAATTCAAACTCTGCACGCTCCTGGAGTTAGAATAAAAATGACTCAAGTAACTTTCAGATAATTGATGGGCAGGGTCACCAGGTTTGGACAGATGGAGATATAATCCTAGCTTTATCACATAGATCTACCCAAGATATCATTGCTTGGAAATAGAGTGAGTCTGAAGGTAGAGGTTCAATACCAGCCTCTTGAGGCAGGCCCACCTCAAGAGGCAGAGGTACGATGAGGTGGGTATTAGACCTCGGCCTCCAGACTTGTTCAATTTCTGAATTCGATGAAAGGATGTAAGATATGAGAATTTTAATTTAATTGCTGTAAGACACTAAGCTTTAGTTTCTGTAAAGAGCAATTGACTCAGCTTCTTTACCCACTTTGTAAGCAGTGAAATATCAAAGAGGGAAAGGAGGAAAAAACAAACTCAAGTACCCGTTGAAATAAAAAACCAACAAATTTTATTGGTATGAGAGGACAATCGAGAAGAAATTAATAATAATCAAAAAGCATAACGATCATTCAAACTAACAAACAAGCAAATTCATATAGAGGATAATTCTTTTTATTGTAATCTTATTTTCTATAGAGCAAACATTCTTCCTAATAGCAGATAATTCTTCAGTGAAAGCAGTTCTTTGAAAGTTTTCTATTTCTTGGGAAGAGCCATTATAACCATTTAATGAAATGAGGGTCTCTGTAATCGTGTGTGGGTGTGGGGAGCTATAGTTACCTTTTTGGTGAAGGGCATAGCACCTTCGGTACCTTGTTGATACTTTTCAAGTTCTTTTTTAAGTTCAGTAACATACCACTGTTCATCATTCAGCTGTTTACGTAACTCTTCCAGTTGGGATCTGCAAATTGGAAAAAAAAAAATCAGGTCTGGTTAGTCACTCAATAGAAACCATCACATCTTTTGGCAGCATGCTGTGTTGGGAGGTGATCAATTGAGAAATTGCAAACAAGGTGATCAATTAAAAAATTAGAAAAGGGGTGATCAATGAATAAGTAACTTTTCACGCATTTTGACTAATTTAGCAGGAACTAACATTGTACACTGACCAACCCCACTAAAAAGTTATTGGGGAGGGAGGCATTTTCCTCAAAACGAAAAAAAACATTTGAAATGTAAAATTTTCTAATTTTTATGAAATAGCATCAACCAAAATTTTCGATAAAGACTTTTGGGCATAATTCCCCCTATGCTGTGTGCACGGCTGACAAGTTTTGCAATCAGTGCACAAAGGAAAATAATAAAAAAATAAAAATAAAATAAAATTAGATATCTTAGAGTTTTTATTGAAAAAAATATTGATTCACACTGTTGAATTCAAATATATGTACATACTTGTAACAGCACAAGAAGTTACATCTATTCTTACCAAAAAAGACCCAAAATGCTCTCTTTATCATTAGACTGCTGGCATATGGCACATTGTGTCTCGGGTTCGCTCAGAGTTGCAGATGCATAAAAACGCAAAAGTATTAGGGAGTCTGTAAAAAGCGATCAACAGTGAGAGCCTTTTTGGTACAATGTAGGGAAGATGGTTCCATACCCTCACTTATTCGATGTTACAAACAGCAAAGAAATAAGAGAATTAATGAAAAGTCATCTAGAGGTACAACATTTTTTAAATCCTGTAATAAGCAGATGTATAGTAAAAGATAAAACTGGAGGAAAAAAAAAAAAAAGTTTTACATTTGTTTTTAAAAATAAATCCTTAAAAGTCTCAAGCTGATACTCATCAGAGGATGACCCGGCAGAAAATGTTTTTAAAGCGTTTCTTTTAAAAGACTTCATAAGTTCTCTTATTTCTTTTTATTTGTTCGCCTTTTGTAACAATGATTGAACGACAGTGTGAAACTCAACAATTTACAATCGGGGGCCATCTCCCCTACATTGTACCAAAAAGGGTTTTCTACTGTCCATCACTTTTTACAAACACCAAATTATTTTTAGCATCCGTAGCTTAGAGAGCACCTATGATATAATGCACCATATACCAATGTATGCTATTTCAATACCCATATTGGGTAGGTCTCCTAGATGAAGCTTGGATTACCTCCCCTTCTGGCCAAATCTGACAACTCTAACCTAGATGCCGAGGGAGCAAAGTATACTTGTCTGCGGCTAAATACTGGATGTGGTAAACATTTCAACCTTTGCCCTAGGTAAAACTTACTTTTCTTCAGCTGAAGGAACTTTGCCATTATGCACAGACATGTAGTGCTTTTCCAGCGCATCTTGCGAAGGTAGTGGTTTCTTGCACATAGGGCACAAAAAACCTTCCTATAAAATGAAATAAAAAAGGCATGAATAGATATACATATATATATATATATATGCTGAGTTTGACTAAGCAGCAACCAGTCTTGTAAGATTTATATTAGTTCAAATACAAATTATCAAATAGACGGCTGCATCTACTTTTTTCAAACATATAAGTACAACACGGTAGAATATGAAGATGGTCTTACTCCTCCGTCGGAAAAGTCCCTCTTGATGACTTCATGTTCCTTGAAATGTTTTTGCAAAATCTCGGCCGAAGTGAAAGTCTTCATACACTGCGGACAGATAAAACCCTATCGGGGAAGAAAAGAGAAGTTTAAAAAAGAAACAAAACAAAAACAAAAAATGAGTCTCAGATTCTTCAAGGGGTGTTAAGACACAGTTGTAAAATGTTGTGGCTCACAGCAAAACCCGTTTAATTACACGATAACTAAAGTCGAACGAAAGAAATAAACAAGCAGTGACGAGAACAATAAATCAACGGAGCATACGTCACGGCAATTCCCATGCTTTGCGTGCAGAAGAATATACTTTCTAAGCAGAGGTGGACTGGTCCAGAAATCTCCCAATGGGCTCCTTCAAGTTGAACTCCTCTTTGATGGTAGAATAATTATCTTGTCATCGAATTTCACATTTTAAAGCTATAAAGGAGCTACTTATTTGATTATTCATTGCTCTCATATAAGCCTATACGGTATGTGTGAAAATATTAGTAAGATATTACACTAAGATGTGAAATATTATAATGATAAGGCATGGATCTATAGATCTGAAAACGTACACCATAAATGAATGAGTTTGTGATCATAAATCAATTGATCTCCTCTACAGGAGATCAACTAAATTTTAGGATTAGGTGGGCCTTTTTACAGGTTTTCCCCACAGTAGAAATTTTAGGGCCAGTCTGCTACTGCTTTAAAAGAAATCATCAAAGAAGACATTCTGAGTACTCATCATGACAAGAATGCTGATGATGATGATAATGACGACAGTTAAGAGTGCTGCTGGACACAAACTAAGGGATCAATTCGGCATAAATCTATGTTGTAAGAAGAACTCCCGACTACAAACGTATTTAGGGTGGGAATTTGAAAACGAACTGAAAAAAGTTTTTTCTAGACATACTAAGGAATAAATGTTGAAAATTTCAGTCTTCTAGCTCAATTGACATAGCCAGTGCGTATGATAGCCAGCTAGATTAACTTGAAACCTAAAGAGACTTATTTTTACAGTTTTGGTTAACTGGAAAAATTTACATTTGTGGTTATGAATTTGAATTCATTAGATTATTTCATTAATTGTCGAACAATTTTACATAATAAAAATCATGTTATTAAGAAATGAATGGTCTAATAGAATGATCATAAATTGTGTTATATTATATAGAAACTTATTTGAAATGATCTCCTGTTGTTACACGGTTAATATACCATTTGGCCTAGATAACATCTATAGAATAAACAATTCCTTCAGCAGCTCCATTTTTTTAAATTGTTTATTCTATATACATAGTCTAGGCCAAATGGTAAATTCACTATGTAATAATGGGTGATCATTTCTGATAAAAGTTTTGATATAATATAATGCGATTTATAATGAAAAATCACTATGCAATTTATCTTTTAACTCAAAAGATTTTTTTTCACTTTGAATAAAATTTTTGAGACCGACTGATTTTGATAACGATAACCATTCAATAACATTATCCATGATTATAATAAGGGCTTCTTCTATATACATACTTACCAATTGCATTTCATTCACATGATTATTTTAAAATATCTTTGTGGCTGATATAAGCAAATATAAAAGTTGTGGTAATTGTTCAAGATTTCCCAAGGTTAAAAATCAAAGGCATGAAACCAATTATCCAGTAAAAAACCAAGCACTTCGTTAATAAAGCAGAGTTTAGAGAAAAGTACAAGGGAGTTAATGGTTGTCCACCACCAAGATGCACAGAGAAAAGGCAATGCTGTAGAAACTAAAAAAAAAATTCAGAAAAAGAAAAAAAAACAAAATGAAAAAGTTAGGTTTCAGTAGAGATTAAAATTTTTGGTAAATTCTCTTCAGAAATTGTTACTTCTTTGTTATCTGTAAACAAGGCCCCCTGAGAGGGATGGGGGTGCACTCAGTGCAAAGGGGCCCAAGAGTTGGTCTTACAAGTCAATATATGATAAGTTTGCTCTATTGTTTACCAAACATAAATGTGTGAGCCAGAGGGGAAGTATCTTCCTATATTCAGGAAAAACAGTGCAAAATTTCAGGCAAGTCCATGTAAATTTGGGGGCAAATCAAGCCATTTGCTCCCCCCCCCTTTAAGCAAAGAGTTCTATTACGCTCATGCCAGCAAACGGGCAAAAGGGGTTATAGCAAATAAAAACAAGACAGCTAAAGGACTAGGATGTTTATGCAATGTCAAAGAGGGTGGAGGTGGGGTCTGAAACAGCTTAGCACCACCTTAAAAAATTCCCCTCATAGACCCAACAAAATGCCACTCATTGTGCTGTACTCCTCAATTTTTTGCTGATTCCCACACCTATTCTGTTTTGTGTGTATTAAATCCTGTTTAGTGGGGGGGGGGGCAACAAAATTATGCTGATGGTTCACTTTGAAGTGATGAAAATCCATTACTCCTTGGTAGAGTATCTCCATCAACAATCTAAATAGATCTTTCAGCTACAAACTCCTTAATAACATAAAGAAGCATTTCAGTTGTTCAATAGTAAAGAATAGTAGCCTGAGGAGTCAACGTACAAAAAGTTAAATGGATGTAGGGATCAGTAAAATGAAAAAAACAGCGCACAATGAATGGCCAACAGATAACGGAAGACCCAAAAATCTCACACTTGATATTTTTTCATTAAAACAGTTTGGAATTTCTGAGGCACTTTTGATTTTTAATAAAAAATCTTTTTCTTTTAATGGTTGCCATGTTCACAGATTAGCTTCTAGTTATAGGAGTGGTTTTCATCAAGAAGCTCCAAAACTCTTTGTGCAATTTGTATTATTAAGCTACAGAGAATTTACGAAAAATCTTGAGGAGATTGTGTAAAGAATTTCTAATTTTGAGCTAAAAGGAAAAAGAAAATTTACTTTTTAAACAAGAAGGAACAGATTTTAGACATGAAGAAACAAGAACCAATTAATCTTTCAGAATTGAAGTGAACATTTCCATTCAAATCTTACTTGAATTTTCCACCGTAAACCCTCGATTTAACAGACTTATAGGGGTGGATGGTTGTCCGTTAATGTTGAAAGTCTGTTAGATCAAATGTTACCAGAGAAAGGACATATTTACTTTTATTTCTTATACTTTTTTCAAATTCAAATATTTTAATGCAAAAATAGTTTTAATACAATATAGGATATGAATTTATTGAATTACGATGCAAAACCAGTCGACGAAGTTTGCTAAAAGATAGCACCTTCATTTAGTCATTTATGTCTATGATAGTAGATTAACATCATTAGATCTCTGTGGAATATACCCTACTGCTTCTCTTTAATCTTTATCTCAGGCAACTTCCATGTGTTTTCTATTCCTCACTGTAGAACCACATTTGGAAGAAAATAAGCAATCTGGCTCTCGATTACCAGATAACAAAAAATGGCTTATTTTTTTTACACTGTAAATTTCATGAACTTATGCAACTGAGATGCCGTATTCTTATTTTTCAATCATCAATTTCTGTGCCGCATTTAAGGTCACAACACTCTCCTTTATCTTCCGTAACACTTGATGACATTTCAAGTTGTAAGTATTGTGAAATTATTTAATGAATAAAATAAACATTCAGGAAATCACTGTCACTAAGACACGATAACAGGATGATCAAAACAAAACAAAACGAGTATTGGTTGTACGTGTGGTTAAAGTGTCAGCTACATCCTAAAACCATTATATCAGGGTCCGTTAAACCGAAGGTTTATTGCATATTCAAAAACAGAAATGATAAAAAGAAAATGAAGATAACATAAGCACAAACATATAGACTGCGCAAACTGCCAGTAGACGTGACAAGGTGACGACGCTTAATGATACCTGCAGAAAATAGATAAAGCAAGCTGCTATGATTACACACAGTGCATAGGTTAATAACTGAAGAAAGCTACGTGGCCATGCAGCAATACCTCCGTTTCATTGCTGTGGAAATTGTTGGATACATTTGGGCTGGCTTCATGTTCCGGGGAGGACACGGGGGTCAGACTCTGAAATTGAAACAAAGCCGAAATACAAACAAAAACTCCAAACGATAGTCAAAGGGGAAATTATTTCAAAGTCATAAAGTCATTCTTAGTATCAAGGAACATTTAAAATACATGAAAGTTACCGTTTCTTGGATCGGCAAAGCATATCTTCATATCTCTGAGGAGAAGACTCAAAAACTTAGGCAAAACATGAATAGCATAAAAATCAAATGGCAAGGAAACTTGACGTAATTCTGTCTGTGAATAAACAGGCTTCTTAAGAGGTCGAGTGAAACGTCACATTTTAAAAACAAACAAGAGCTAAACCCAGACATAAATTTAAGGCTAGGTTAGCCAGAGATTCATTCAGACATATAGGGGAGGCATAATAGTATAGTGTTTATCTATTTAATGCGTTTGTGGTCAAGTTGTGGTGTGTGCAGATGGGGAAGTTCACTCAAAGGGGCACGAGCTGGTTATGAGTTTCGAGCAAAGTTGAAGCTTTTGATCATCCAATTTTGTATCTCTGGATGTCATTATCATGATGTGATTTTGTTTTTAAAACAAATTTCATTAAGGTGGCTGCTAAGTGGAATAACCTGGGTTGTTGAGACATAGTTTTACATTCAGAAATGAGAGCAGCTTCGATGCACTTACATTGTATTGTGTCATGTAAGTTTGTCATCAACTGTGTTTTTAGTGGACGAAAGTAGATAGAGAGCAGAGAATGAGGCTGACGGCACACATAACTCTCCTTCACTACAATCTTTCAACTGCTGCACCACTCAGCAGAGATCGAAAAAGATTTTGGTGCCTGCAACCGCAGTTCATCTAGAAAAATGTGTGTGCAACGTGAACGCTGCTAATTTCTGAAGATTTGGAAAGAAAGAGATACAGAGATAGCAACAGCATATTACAAGAACAAAACACGACTAACATTCAAGATGCATTTTGATACAAGTTATTACACCACACTACTACAAGTAATTGGATGGATGTCAAAGTCTATTTGAAATTTCTTTGTTTTCACAAAAAATATAAAAATTTGCTTCATTTACTTCTGTGGGTGATTCAGTGTCTTCCTTATTTTATTGAAAAAATGAAAAAAATTTCATGTGCAGTTGTCTATTCCCTCAAACTGTACCTTTAAAATTCCCTGGAGCAATTCTGTGCCTGTGACCTGTTACAATGGTCACAACTTTTTACAACTCTGCCACTTAGAACTAAAGCCATGGTCATTTTCGATTACAAAGGACAAACATAACAGCCTATGTAGTACAATGAATGGCTGCGATATTTATGGTTAATTTTGACAAATGGAAATCATTTTTTGACAACTCCAATTTCATCAAACCGTCCTCAATTGAAGATCTTTTCTAACACGCCCATTGAAAGGACATGGTGGGATCAGATGGTTCTTACCCTGCCTTACTGGCCCATAACAGGAGAAAAAAGCATCAGTGTTGAATTATCACAAACTGTCTCAGCTTGAGTTTGAACTCAGCTCACCAATCCCATTCTCCCTGCCTTCAACCACTTGGTCATCCACACATCTACTGTTGTAATAATAACCTCTTAAAGTAATCATGAAAAAAAAAAAACCCCAAAAAAAAACAAGAGTTGTCTCCCTCATTTACCATTGTCAGAAAAAAAAAAAAATAGGAAGGAGTTAAGTGCTCTTACTTCCATTCCAAAGATGACTGACTGTGCATTTTTACACGGAGGTCCAAATTATACGCTAAAAATGATGCCCCCATGTCATCATCTGACATCAAAAACAGTCAACAACATTGTTCTGACCCAGCAATTGCTTCCACCCAAAATAAGACATTCCGTCCTCAGGCTTTGATGGTGACAATCTCCTGTCTGAGTTTCCCAGAACTTTACCACAACAACGCCCAGCTGAAAAAAGCCATGGGACACAACAATCAAAAGGATCAATGCTTTTTTTAATTTTTCAGTCGTATTTTGTGAAATTTTGAGTCTATGAATGGGTAACTAGACAACTCAAGAGAAAAGTAGTACAATCTGATGTGACTAGAATAAAAATTAAATTTGCAAACAAACAAAAGAGACTACTCTATAATTAGCATTTAATACTGATTGCCCTTGACAAATTAGTCCATTATAAAGGGGTCAGCACAAGGCAAACCAAAAACTAATATCATCAAACCAGATTTTTCATGCTTTCCTCCAAGTCAGTACATTTTAGGAGTACCAACATATATATCTACAAATTAATGCACCATTTTGGTTAATTTAAGGTCCAAAACTTGAACAATAAGATTCTTACTATTTTACATATATAGGCTGCACCAATGGAGCTAGAGGGTTGATAGTTTAAACATTCACTTCTTATATATCAAGAAAAAACACTTTTTATTTTTTGAAAATTGCCACCCAAAATAGATTTTTAGTAGTGAGTTAAATATACAATGTAAGGTCTCTTGGTTTGTGCCCAGCAGCATTCACATTTGGTTTCTGAAAATTCAGACTTTTTAGTGATTACACCCAATGACAGCATTCATGCTTGTGTTTAGAAAATTTGGACTTTTTTTAAATTGATCACTCCCAACATGGTATGCAGCCAAAAAACATTGGTCACGTGACAGATTTTATTGAGCAACTAAGCAGGCCTGTTCTTATGATTTTTTTAATTTGAAGTTGTAAAATCTGTGATAATCACACGGAAGAGGTGTCTAGACTCAAAGGCTTGAATCAGAACCGGGTTAAAAATAAATCCACTTATCTCTAGAGATTAGGTGGCGTCTATGCCAAAACTGATCGTCTTGATATCTCAAGTCTAAAGAGCAAAAACTGTCCTTTCTCTCAAAGAGAAACAAGAATCATTGAAGGACTGTTGATTACTCCTTTTAAGGAGATTTTTTTAACTGATCTCATATTCTGTATACGAGTCTTAATTTCTAACTTTCAACAATATTTTCTCGCAAAGCAAAAACTTACCAAATTTTAGTATAACAACTGTATTTATTTCACAGAGAATGCAGCTAATGAAAATTCCATTTATAAAGTAATTAATTAAAAGAGACAAAAGTAGATCTGGTTAGTCACTCAATAAGAAATGTCAAGTGACAAAAACATCTATAGGCTACATGTGGTGTTGGGGGTGATCAATTAAAAAATTTGGAAAATGGGGTGATCAATGAATAAGCTACTTCTCTTGCATTTTATCGGACAGTGATCACTAAAAATCCGAATTTTCAAAACACAAGCCTGAATGCTGACCAATTGAGTGACCAATTTAGCATGAACTTGAATAGCAAATTGTACCCCACCCACATACACACACACACAAACCTGCCAGCCAGACTCACTTGAAAATTGAAGAAACCTATGCTGACAGATTTGGTTGATGGTTTCTAATAAAGAGCACTGATAACGGGAAAACATCAGTCATATAATCAAATGTTCCAAGACCTGATCAGTCTGGGATCAGAGTGGAGTATCTGATGCCCCTTGATCATTTGTAGACAAAGGAGAGTAACAGTCTAGTTCCAAGAATCCATTCTACCAGGCTGCACCTCACAATTGCCCTAAGAGGAATAAGGTCAAGATTAACCCTGATGCCTGCCTAAAAGCAAGTGCTGAGGGAACTAAACAATTTTTTTTCACCACTCATATGAATGCTCATTTTGCTGTACTGGAGAGGTGAATAAATGCCCCGATCACAAATTCAATGTTTACTTAGTAAAATAGCGTGAAGAGGCTGGTATTGAACCCCAGCCTCCAGACTCACTCAATTCCCTTATTCGAAGCTATTTCAATGCTCGTGTTGGGTGAGTCACTGAGATAAAGCTCGGCTTATCTCCCCTTCTGGCCTAATCTAGCACCCCTGACATGTAAAGCTCACAATTCAGATAGGGTATAAATGTCAAATGTAACAGGTCGGACTGTGGAAGACCTTGGGAATTGTTTGTATATTTGTTATGTCTACTTTGAAGCCCATGTTTGGATAACTTGTCTAAATTCTTGTGTGCAGAGATATCATTCATACGATTGTCATCAAGCAAAAAGAAACTGTTTATTTTTATGGGCTTCATTAGCATTAAGTATGGATAAAACATGAACTCAAAATATCTCCTATCAATAATATTTTAAGCTAATATTTGATCAAGCATTTTCAGATTAACCAAGAGGAATTTTAAGTATAATTGAGGAATTGTGTGTGTGTGTGTGTGTGTGTGTGTGTGTGTGTGTGTGTACCATGATAACTCAACAACTGGCCTTTGTATAAAGTTGACATTTCCCATATATATTAGTCAGTAGACCAAGCATTGCAGAGCCAAATTGGAAATTGTTTGGATCAGCGGTTTTCAATATATCTAATAAAAACGAGTAAAAAATTATAGAATACAGATCTCTAATCTAAAATTATGTACCTCAATTTAGATTTTATATCTTATTCGGCATCACTGAAGAGAAATACCTGAAATTCTTTGAAGCTCTAGTTCAGCATCACAGATGGAAATTTATTCTACAAGTCTATTATGGCAGGCTGCTCCACACACCATTAAATCCGTTGGCTTCGAAACAAGCACCTTTGAAATGGACACTGCCCTACTATGTATAGATTTCTATTTTTCTTAGTTATTAGAGTAATTAAAAGAACAATTGCTCTCTTTCAAATAAACCTTTCTAATACTATTGTTGGAGGTACAGAGTGGCCAAAAGGTTATCAGCACAGAGAATGGAATAGGCCAGGAAAGTTCAAATCCTGGCTGAGACGGTTTGTGTTCACTTCACACAAATGCTCTTGGAAAAAGCATGAATCACTTCTACCCCCAGCCATGGATAAATAATAGGGCAGACTGGGTTCTCTAGCCAAGGTTGGCATCTAGTCTAGGATATGAACATCTGATTCTAGATCAGACAGAAGGAGGATGGGCTCCTTCAGGCTATCTCACCTTAGACACCCCAATGATGGAATCAGAAATCATCAGTGGTGCCCCGACCTTGCTGTACCATAGCAGGAGGTGGCAGTTGCCCCAGGGTGCTAAATTTCCTTTGGCCTATAATGACTGTTATCTAATAATCATGCTTTCTCATAGGATATATAACAACTGCCCCCAGGAGCTGTCTTTGTCCACGAGCACTGAGAAACCTTGCTACACTACTGGTTACAGGATAAAGTCAAAAACGTAATGAAATTGCTGCTGACAAGATTTTACCCATCAAATGAGATTCTTTTTTTGCACATGAATCAATGCAATTATTTTAGTAACAAGAGAATTCATGAACGAAACGTAAAGACGGTGATGTGTCAAAATCAGTTCCATGCGGATGATCTGATGACGATGGTTAAAAACTTTAGGTTTGCTCTTTTATTTCAGTATTTATTCCAGATCATGTACACATTGCACGGTGCTAGAAATATAGCATCTTTCTTACTAGTCCCAAATGCACTAAATAATTATTGCTATTACAGATCGATAGATTTTATGGGTTGGATTTTAAAAAATAAAAAAAATAATAACACAAACTAACCTTTACCCAACCCATTATCACAACCCCTAGGTTGATAAGATAACAATGACAGGGTTGCTGAATGGTCTCCTTTTACCTGCCACAAATGTCGCCAAGTTTAGGAATGACGACATCTCTTTTTTTTCCATTCAGACCAAATTAGAATAGGTTCAAAGTATTCATAAGAAAGGAAGAATAGAGAGAGGGGGCATTGAAATAGGAATATTCTTTTCCTTTTTTGAGTCACGCTGTTATGTCATTCTTTTTTTAAAAAATCAATTCTCATGATAAAAAAAAAGTAGAAAGTACAAAAAAAAAAGGAGAAAAAGAAGATAGCAAAAATTAAAGAAACGGACTATACAGTGTTTATAACTAATGTACACACTATAATTTTTTTCATTTCCCTAAGGAATTATATTGCATTTCAGACGATATTTTTTTAAAATTCATTTCATTCTTAATGCATTGATTATTTTTGTTGTGGACTTTCTAACAGAGATTAACTTGAATAGTCTTATTACAGAGACAAATGTTGAGAAATGTATCTAAATGCAGTCAAAAATTGTACGAACAATGTCGTTAGTTCCTAAGTGAACAGAGTCTGTTTTATTTTTGTTCTATCAATAACTATACCTATGGTTTGGTGCGAACGTAAAAGACCTAAATATTATTGAAAATCTATATGCGGTAAAGTAAAAAAAACTAACTTATCTTGATAGCTGAATATTGATAAATAAAACTCGCCATTTTATTTTGAGGCATGTGTTCTGATTTTTGAAAATGGTGTAAAAGTTCATCGGCTGTGAATTAGGGTTAGTCTGGGGTTTTTTTTTTTCTTTTCTAAATACATTTTTGGGATTGAATGTTTCAAAATTATATCTTGCGTAGCATATATCATTTCAAGTTTCGAAGCTCTATGAAATATGTAAGTTAAGGTTATTCACCACGATAGTAAAGTTGTATGATCATTTTCAATTTTTATTAAATTTTTGTTTCTTGTTATAAAGACTAGACAGAAAAGGTTCCTTACGACCCCGAAAAAAATTGCAGTATAAAAATAAATCATAATGGGAAAAAATATAGCATTGATAATTTGGGATGTTGAAATTTTTGAAGTTATCAGCTGAAATATATAGGAGAATTCAGGGGGGAAATAAATGATTAAATATAATGTGCCTGGTAAATATATCTCTGAACTGATAAGATAGCAATTCTTTTCATCGAGTTAGATACACATACCCCATGAATTATAGTGTATGTTGAGCTGAATAGAGAGGAGATGAAGGCTTTTTTTTATTTAATGAATAACGAAAGAAACATTTTTGAATTCAAATAAAACCGGGAGAGAAAAAAAATAACAATAATCTCGAGAAAA
Source organism: Thysanoteuthis rhombus (assembly GCA_963457665.1). Classification (NCBI taxonomy): domain Eukaryota; kingdom Metazoa; phylum Mollusca; class Cephalopoda; order Oegopsida; family Thysanoteuthidae; genus Thysanoteuthis; species Thysanoteuthis major. The sequence goes on along the minus strand of OY735238.1, from coordinate 20,717,871 downwards.
ACAAAACAAAAAAACCGTTGTGTCACACGTTCTCACTTGGAAATACGATTTAAGGTCGAATAATAGGTCAAAGGTCACAATGAATGGGCCGACCTTCGTTTCCCAAGCTAATTCAATCTCCACGTGCCAAGAAGAGGTAACTTTAAAGGTCAAAGTGCAAAGATACTCTTCACTCACTGAGCAGAGACCAGTTATTCACAATAACTGACTTGCGAGAACTCGAATACAGAATTAATTACGCACTTTCACTTTACTAATCAGATGTGTTTATTCAGTTTAATAACTGACTGTTTTACAGATCTAATTTGAAAAGAAAAAAAAAATTAGATTAAAAGTTTTCGGACTCGGAATAATTAGTTTGCTACGTTTTTTCTTCGGATTTTTTTTTATACAAGAAAGCCTCAAGAAGAGAGAAATAAAATCCCTTTTATTCACATCTGGAAACCTTACAAAAAATCAGTTCACACCGCCCCCACTTGAAAAGAAAAACTTTCCAGGTTATAAATACGTAAAGCTGAATCGGCGAAATAGTCAGTTAATAGGCGAAGGAGTATCAACTATTATTTACACAAACAGATTAATCCGTACTAGTTATGATGTGACTGTGACCAAAAATGTATTTAATCAAAACAAAAATATGAAACAAGTATTTTTTCTACATTCAAAAGTTTATGTAATCAAAGTGAAATATTTACGAAAAAAATGAGATGTTAGATATGAATAATAAGAACAGATTTTCTAAATCTGACAAAAATCAGCATATAGTCAGATTTCAATTCAATTTTCGATACATATTTATTAAAAGACGATTATTTTAAAAGTTTTCTCATCAAATATTGGAACAGAAGAATGTTTTTATTCATATAATTCCTACCCAACCTTTTATTGTTTTGAAGATTTATTTTATTCATACTTTTTTGCTTTCATTGATTTTTGCACATTCAACAGATGAATAAATCCCACCAGATATTATGTTAACCTTTCTTAGAAGAGCGCTCAGGAACTGCTCAAACTGAGTTTTTCGATAAAAAAAAGGCGTTTTTTTCGAAAACCTAAATTATAATAGAATTGAACTAAATACTTGGTTTTAAATTGCTCAAAAGTTTGTTTGATTAACAAAAGGGAAAATGATTATTTCTTACGATAAAAAAAAAAAAAAATATTAGGTAATAATAGGGATCTAGTTTACACCACTTCAATTTATGTATATGTATTGATGTACACAAAAGGCATCGTATGCGTGTGTATATACATACGCTAATCCCTGGTTTGATGGATCCAAAATACGGTAGCATAAAAATGGACAGATTTAATTCAGACAGATAACTGTACAATACAGTATATAACTAAAGATGTTATACATATGTATGTGTGTGTGTGTGTGTGTGTGTGTGTGTGTGTGTGTGTGTGCGCGCACGATTATTGTTATTAGAGTGTTGATATCTGATCAATATGATATATGTGTATGCTTTTTGGAGCGTATATATAAAACATTTTTAGCTAGCAATCTGGACATGAAATTTTAGCCGTTTTCATGCTACTGTATTTTAGACCCATCAAACCAGGGGTTACCAGACTAATGAATATATACATAAGGCGGGGAGAATTTTTCATGGAAAAAAGGAGTAACTATTCAGAAGAAAACAATTTGTTCAGATGAGTAATTTCAAAATGTTTATTAAACCTGAAAACCACGAAACAAAATCAAAAGTTTAAAGCCCGTCAAGCTTGAATTTCAACTTCTGTTAAAAAAAAACACATTTTAGGAAAAAAAAATTATTAATTACATTATTTTTTCTAAAAATCTACTACCTATATTTTCTAATGGTCAGATTTCTGGGCACTCGTCCAATTTTTTTTTCTTTTTCACAAAATTGGAAATAAATATCAAAAACTATTTTTATACATATAAAACTGGGAAGGAAAAATAGAAAATTTCTTGGCACAAATAGTATTTTCGTGACCCAGATCCAAATGTGGCTTCTGCAGCCTTTAGTTTGAGATCAAAGTGTTGTATCTGTTCTCATGACATCAATTTCTCGTTTTGAAATTCAGACGTTATTATGATTGTATTTCTCTTCTCCTTCGAATTCCAATTTAATTTACTCAAATCTTTTTTTGCATCAACAAAAACAAAGGTTGTTATGAATTTTAATGTAAGTTTCAAACACAAGATAAAACTATTTTGATTTTGATAATACAAAGAACACAAAAGAATCTTGTATATACTTTCTTATCAATCTGATCAAAAAGTCTTATTATTATTTTTTCCTCCTTCAAGACTGAAAAAGAAAATGTAAACAATTAAAAACGGATAATCTTTGCTTTGACATAAATAAACCTAGGGCGATCTTTAACTGGCATAGAGTGGCTCTAAAAAGAATAGTCTCCAATTAAAAAGTATAACAACATATTTACCAGTAATTAATGAGATAATGAAATTAAAGGCCAATAATTTGTGCTTCATCAGATTTTATACTCCATGAACTTGTCAAGACGGAAACAGTGCATCTGACATGCCAAATTGACGTTTTAATGAAGGATAAAAGACAGGCTCCTAATTTCATAATTGCCTTAATTTCTGATGAATACGTTGTTTAATTATAGAGCCAAGCCATAGCGGAGGCTCTTTAAAGGTATGTTTTCACGAAATACTGACCGTAACGAGAAATGACAAGATTCTCAGCCAACTGAGACATCCCTGGGGCTCCGCACAGAATGGAATAAAATAAACTACATGTATTACGAAAAAGCCCTAAAAATAATAAAACTAATCTGGACATTAAAATCATGGTACGAGGGGAGATGGGGTTTGATCAAAACTGCAGGGTAGCCATTTTAATATCACATAATGTTTTGTTTTTAAATCCCCCGAACGGTTCAAATCCTTCATTTCATATTTCAAGCTCTACCCTAATTTAATGTTGAATATATTGAGCACTTTATCAAATAAACCCAACACATATTAGATATTGTATTACTGATATACATGTGTGTGTGACCAACAAATAAAGAAGGAAAAGAAAATATTACATAAATAGAAGAAGAGGAATGTTCGCCACCCTGGAAAAATAGCCCCCCCCCCCGGCCTAAATAGGGATCTAAAATAAATCGAATCATTCGCCTGAAGAGGCCCAAAGGGGCAGAGACATAAACGTGTTTGTGTAGCGAATCCTCTACTTACTCGAATATTATATATATATATATATATATAAATATATATATATATATATATACGATGAAATAAAAGATTTGCTCAATTTTAGACCCCTATTTGGGACGTTTGGGGGATTTCAACTCTACTTTGAGTCAACTCAATGTAGAATTTATCTAGCAATTTATAAAATAAACCCATCACACATTGTACAATATATATATATATACATATACATCGATAGGTAGATAGTGAGAGAGAGAGATATGTGTGAGTGTATGTTATGTATACAAAGGTAAATCAGTGTTCGAGGCAGCAGTTTTTCATCTTAAAAACAACGAACAAACTTTTCCTTATCAACTTTTTCGTAATATTTTTCTTGTTTACAGACATATACATACAAATGTATTATATATATGCATTGGCTCCATAGGCCAAGACTATATTTAATATCACTTTTAAAAAAGAAGCCTGTTATAGGCCGTTTAAACACCATCCTAGTTTTATGTACGTCAAAGCAAAGATAACAGAAAAACGAAATTAAAGGGCGTGAAACAAGATTTTTCATAAATGTTATATATACATATACATATATGTTTTGTTTTATTTTTCGTTACCTTATCTGAGTCTCTCTTCGGCAGAAAACGTCGTAACATCTTGGGTTGAAATTCGAAATTAAAGTCCAAAAGTTTAGTTCTTCAAAGTTTTCAAAATGTATTTAAAAATCCCGGTCCTCGTTATGTTTTTGCTTTCAAGTTATTTGCCGACGAATTTTGCCAGACAGCAGAAGGTGTCGCCGACATGACAGAGAGGAAGTTGAAACTGAACGCACAATCTCGGTCAACGACCAGTTGATCACATTTGGGGCCTGAGACGAACAAGATCAATTTTTAATAGCAATCGTTTGGATGAGGCTCGCAAAGGAAAGAGAAGAAGAAGAAAAAAAAAAGAATAAAGAAAAAGGGAGGTAACTTGTATAGACACAGTACATGATCAAAGTGTGAATTACGCAGCCAATTTCGATCCTAAATGAAGACTGTTCTACTTTTTATTCCCGTCAAGAAATGCTGTTAGAAATTACCAAGTTCATTTATTTAATCATTTCGTGATATTAATTTTGACTCTTTTATCATTTTACTGTTACAAATTTATAAAAAAAAAAATTGATTGATGTTTTCTGGGCTATCTTTACAAAGATGCATCATGTAGCCATTTTTGCATTGGCCATTCTTTGGCTAAAAACGGCTAGATTTTAAAATTGCCATTGAGTAGATTTAATTGTCAGATAACTACATAAATTTGATTTCCTCTGTTCTAAAAGTGGCTAGATTTTTTTAAAATGGCCATTGGGTAAATTTGATGGTCATGTAATTGTATACACTTCATTTCCTCACTATTAAAAATGGCTAGATTTTTAAAAAATGGCTATTGAGTAGATTCAATCATTAGGTAACTGTATAGATCCATTTCCTCACTATTAAAAGTGGCTAGATTTTTTTTAAATGGCCAATTGTCAGGTAACTGTAGACTTCATATTCTCTCTATTAAAAGTAGCTAGATTTTTAAGAAATGGCTAATTGTCAGGTAACTGTAGACTTAATATTCTCTCTATTAAAAGTGGCTAGATTTTAAAAAAATGGCTAACTGTCAGGTAACTGTATAGACTTCATTTCCTCAATATTAAAAGTGGCTAGATTTTTTAAAAATGGCTAATTGTCAGGTAACTGTGAACTTCATATTTATCTATTAGAAGTGGCTAGATTTTAAAAAAACGGTCAATTATCAGGTAACTGTGTAGACTCCATATTCTCTCTATTGATGTTGATTTTAGATTTTTAAACAGACCAATTGAATTATCTAGGGATTACATCTATAGCACGCATTTGTGAATTTCAACCTATTCTATTTAAACAACAGTAAGAATCTAACCACTTTTAGCAATTTAAAATTGCTAATGTACAAATGGCCATATGGCTACATGATGCATCTTCCCAAAGATGGACTTTTTTGTTAATTGCAAACTCAGCCCTAACCCTGAACACTAACTCTGAATTATACCCTTAAATTCAATAAAATACAGTTTTAGATGGTCAAGTTTTCCACCTCAATCTGTTCACCAATTAGTTAGCAGTAACTCAAATAAATGTTAATAAACTAGTAACCTCTCTTTTTTGTGAACCTTATCCAAATAATTCCCTAATTTTAATACTAGAATTAGGCTTTTTTGACTGCAGTTAATTGCCTCATTAAACCAGCTTCAGTTATTCAACATGAAAAAAAAAGAAATAATGTACTACATTCGAATAAAGTTTTATCATTCGCGAAATGTTTATAATTTTGAGTGGGTCATTAACATTCAAAACTTTTTTCTCCGTTCAATCCAACCTTGGTCGTTATTTGGATTAGATAAGATTTAACAAAATGCTGATATCTGTCAAGGGAGATAATCGACAGCGATACTATGGGTCCTATTACTGTTGAGGAAAATTTTGAACTGGCTAAGAGGGGCTAGTTCTTTACCGAGATAAAAAGCAGCATATATGTGTGGCGGCGATTCATAATTTCCCTTGGGATGCTGGTTTTTAAAAAAAATCCACAATGAATTCATGTCTGGCTTAAGTGAACTAAACTTGTTTGAATGCCCCATTTTTAAATGAATCTTTTTCTATCATCCCAATACTTTTCTCGTTTTTAGTTCAGAGCTGGGTGAATGACATTCCAACCGAATAAGTTTGAAGTCATGCATCAGGGTAAAACCAATCAACCGTAAAACTATATAATGAGAAACAATGATAGTTCGGTACATACGCTGGTGAAGGCCAAAGAGGAGTGAGACCTAGGAGTCTATGTTGACGATTGCCTTGACTCTACGACAAATATCTCCCCAAAATGTTAACGTTGCTGACACAATGCTTGGCTATATGTGATATGCCTTTAAATACATAAATGAAAAAAATATTGTTGTAAACAAAGAGATTAAATGAACTCAATCTAGAAGTATTAGAATTCTATTGTAAGCGTGCTGATCTGTTGGAGGTCCACCAAATTCAAAATAGCATCCACAACTTACACCAAAAATATCACCGCTCTTTGTGTCCAGACAATCACAAGTTTACTGCACCACTATCTACAAAAATCTAAGGACTTAGTCTGAAAAATCCAGGTAAAGCCATCCCACTGGACTGAGAAAGAGATAAAATTTTCCACTTGAGTGACCAAACCATGAAACTATTTCCTCCGAATTTGAATTCGTCAACGCATTCAAAAATAATTTATCAGAGGATATAGAAGATTAAGTTCAAATATCAAATTTCATCCCAACCTGCCTGGCCAGGCTTGACTGATTGGTGAACCATGTATGGTTTCATAATGCTATTCAGTAGACACAAAAACCTATTTAAAAGTATTAAAGGTATTTTATGCCTTTTTGCTATTAAAAAGCTATTTAGTTTAATTTGATTAATAAGAAAGAACAGCATATAAAATGTTTTGATGCGTATTTTATAATATGAGGCCAAACAATGAATTATCACTCCTGTATTATAGACCAGGGGTCAGCAATCTAAGACCTGCATCTCATCTCATCTCACCGGTCGACTACATTTGATACATGACTTTGCAAACCTAAATCCTTTGATTTTCTCATCTGTATAAAATGATAAAATTCAATACTGAAAAAATAGAGTGAGACTCATTTTTGCTGTGGCTTCAGAAGAATCAATTAAACAAATCAATATAGCTAAAAATGTTTTGAAGACAACGCATTCCTGCTGTTCTCTTAATATACACAAAATATGAACCATGATTTGACAATATCTTTTGCCCCAAAATAATTTTATAGTTTTCATTGATTGAGAGTACATAGATGTTTATATAGGTATATATACTCCTATAATGAAAAAAAACCCATAACAATAAAGTAATTTAAAAAACAAGCTGTTTCCATACCTATGTATGTGCAATAGTTAATTTTTTTATTCACTATAAACATAAGACAATTTTTAATCCAGCGTTTAGTATCTTTGTTGTTTTGGTTAGTTGTATGCAGGTTAGAACGCAATAAGTTTCGATATTTTAATTCTAATGAGTGGAAATCAAGGGATATAATTTATAAAATGTGAAGAAAGATCTCCATTTTTCATTTGATTTCTTGAGAACTGCTAATCTAGACAACTTCAAACTCAACACTGCACTGTTTTGTATGCTAATATATCTGGCGATTGTTGACTTTACACAATGGCCAGTTGTCCAGTAATCTTGGTGTGCACACACACACACATACTCGCACACACAGATTTCTTTAATTGTTGTAAGATTAATTACCTTATATTAATCACTGCTACCTACAACAGACTGATTTAATCACTGTTACTGGGTTTTGGTTATTTATGTGTTTTGACATCTATATGTATCTATCTGAAATAATACAAAGCCATAGTTTCGTATGATGGGCAAAAATTTATTTTACATGACTATTGTGGTAAGCTGCTCCACAATAGTCAGATTCTTTCCAAACACACACCTATGGAATGGGCATTACCCTAGTCTGATAAAATACTTTTTTCATCCTATTTTATCTATTCATTATTGTTTTATTAATTCTAAAGCATAAGGTTTGTTAATCACCCCAATCTACAACAGACCAGTTTGAACGCTGCTGTTGGGTTCAAGTTATTCATGTGTTTTAAGATCCATCTATCTATCTATCTATCTATCTATCCGGACTTTGCCCAGCCCTTGCTGTTCATAATAGAAACTTGAAATTGGGAAGTGATCAATAAAAGCACAGAACATACACAGCCAGCCAGACTAGCTTATGAACTGAAGAAACCCATGTTGACAGTTTTGATGACAGTTTCGGTTGACGGTTTCTGCTCAATTATATTGAGATTACACAAAAAAAAAAAAATTGAAAAAAGATGAAATCCTTTCAATTTTGAACAACTTTATTTCTCCATTGATAAGAAAAACAAAAATTGTAAAGAATCCATCCATATGTTTGGCTTTCAGTAATTCAATATTTTTTTATGGTTCACAATTCAACTTTTTTTATTTCAAGGAGACAAAATGACAAAATAAGAAATTGTGTGTCAAGTGCTAAGATTTAATAACACTATCGTAACAATGGGGTCCCAATTAGGAAACGACTTTTGCAGCTTTTAGTTCAAAATCAAAGTGTAGTATCCGTTTTTTTTTTTTCACATTAATGAAACATGGTATTGACTTCCCGTTTTTCTTAAATTTTATTACGATTGTATTTGCCACAATGAAGCGATGGTCGTCCCGATTGTAAATTGTTAAGTTTCACACCCTTGTTCGCTTGATGTAAAAAATGGCGTACATATAAAAAGAAAATAAGGAATAGGGAATTAATGAAAAAAAAACAATAAAAAGTTAAAAATTGAAAACAAAACATGATCTTCAGTGACAGTGATAAATAAAATTCATAACCTTTGATTTTGACAATTGAAAAAAAATTGAAATTAAATTAAAATATAATCATAATAATGTTTAAATTGAAAATGATAGAATAAATAGTTTTAACACTTGAATCTTGAACTAAAAGCTGCAGAAGACGCTTTTTGATCAAAATCCAACTATTACGATAGTGCTGAGAATTAGCTTCCAGAAAGAGCACAGCCATAAGTCAAAAAAAAACTTTTGGTCATCCTTGCAAATCAGGCACTAAAAACACTTGTGTAAATATTGAAAAAAATGTTATCTCCCTTTATGGCTAAAAATTGCTAGATTTAAAAAAAATTTCTCCATTCCCAGCTAGCTTTATAGTCGAAAATGTCAAACATGCTCAAAAAATCATACAAAGGTTTTATTAGTCGATGTTTACATTTGATTTTGATATATATATCATGTAGAGATCATAATGATTATACTTTTTGGAGCCTTTGTATGAATTTTCAAGCATACTCAACATCTCAGGAGCCTTATGATTTTTGAGCATACGTAACATTTTTAGCTATGAAGTTAGCTGGAAATTAACATTTATAGCTGTAAAATTACCTGGAAAATTAGAATGAAAAAAAAAATTTTTTTTAAAATCTAGTCATCTTTAGCCATGAAGGGTGATAACTACCCCCACCCCAATATTTACACAAGTCTTTTTAGTGCCTTCTTTGCAAGGATAACCAAATTTTTTTGACGAGAAATTCAAATAAGTTTTACAACTAACAATCAGATTAAGATACTTGAAGCTTTTTTTAAACTTTAGTTCACCAGCCACTCTGACAACGAATAACTAGACTTTTAGAAAATATTTCTTTGGTAAAACCCGTTCACTATTATAAAGAGGAAAACAAAAAAAAAAATCCAAAAACAACTTTGATTCATACCATATTACAGATATGTCTTCTGTTGAAACTTCTAAAACCATGAATAAACCTTTTTTTCCAAGCTGAATAATACATAAAACATACCCATATACACAGATAGATAGATAGATAGATAAATAGAGCATTTCACGTTGCCAACTAACATGAGCATGAAAAACAGACTCATGATATCATAATGGCAGTTGGCAGAAAAAATCAATTTTGATTCAGTCAGTTTTTATGTGTAACAAAAGTGAGTTAGTATATATGAACACCCTTCCATGAGTATTACCAATAAAAAAAAAAACGTTATACAGTTACTTTAAGTAATTATGGGGTATTTGGGGTTATTTTGTTGTTTTATGAAATTTTACTAGTGTGAAATTCTTATTCTTTAACAGTTAAACGGCTACCATAATGTTAAAAGGTTTTAAATGCATATCTGCTATATGGTATAAAGCAAAGAGTTGTGAAACAAGATAAAGAGAAAAAAAATTGTTAATGCTTTTTAGCATGATTCAATTTAATTATATATATTTGTATATTTTCATTTTTGGACTTTTTGAAATTTTGAAAAAAAATATCATGGTGAAATATAAACCCATTCAACACATCATTTGGAAATCATGAACAATAAATACATTTATATTGGGGAGAAAAACCAAAAAATCTTCCTTTTATTAAAGAAGTTTTTTTGTTTTTTTTTAATATCGAATCACCATAGCCCCACAAATGATCTGCAGGACCAACCAGCCAAGTGGGCTACAAACTCTTCTCTTCCAGACCGTCCTTGTCTGTGTGTGTGTGTTTGTCTCCGAGCGATTTTAGTCATATTTTGGGGGCTACAACCTTGAGAATTTGAATGAGTACACCACTAGGCACCATCTTTTCAAATAAGATATATATTTTTTTTTTAGATAATCTCAGATAAATAGTTCTAGTACATGCACAGGCTATGGTGATTCATTTATGTGAGGTACGGATATTTAATTATTTAAAAAAAAAAAGTCCAAGAACAGCATTTCCTCTAAACTCCTCAGGGTTGGTCTAAGCCTTTATGGGGCCCGAAGCAGAATTTGCTTATGCCTTGGGGTGGCTCTGAAACTTGGCAGAAACCCCCTGAGATTAGCAGAAGATGTAGGATAAATATCATACAGTTGTAATACAGCGGATGTTCAACTTAAACTTGGGGAGTTGTAAAATATTAAACAAAGTAGATATTTCGGCACCAAAAAAGTATCAATATATACTCTACCCTAATGATGAACAGTGGTTCGATGTCCGTAACACTGGACTCCTCCACTCAAAGGTAACAATTTAGCTGATGAAAATATCTCCTACCCACCATTTGAAGATATGGACTTTTCCACTAGGACTATTTTTTTTAAAGAAATCCTCCCATAGAAATTCAAGTACATGATCAATCAAAAAATTGGCAAAAAGGGGTGAACAATAGATAAGTTACTTCTCTCACCTTTTGTTGTGCAGTGATCACTAAAAAAGCCAGACTTTTCAAAATTTTCTTTTTTTCCAAAATACAAGCAGACACAAATGGAGAGATCAATTTAGCAAAAACTTACATGGTAAATTGAACCCACCACTGAAAACTTATTTGGGGGGATAATTTAAAAAAAAACAAAAAAAAATATTTCTCCTAGACATAAGCATATATTTGAATTTTCAACTCTTCAAAAATTGATGAAACCTATTTTGACTGTTTGGGTGACATTGGCTGGTATTGAACCTCTACCACCAGACTTGCTCCGTTTTCGTAATTCGACACTATTCCAATGCCCGTGTTGGGTAAGTCTCTGAGATAAAGTTTGGATTATCCCCCTTTCTGGCAACCTAGCTACATACGTGTGAGCATATGTGCGTAAGCTATTAGACCATCCAGTGAGTGAAAAGTCACTTGTTTGAAATTTTTTTTAAAAAAATTTTCTACGGTACAGAATTCCTCTTGAGATACATTTACTCTTGCAATATATTTTCAGCCTTCAAGAATAGTATATCAGCTAATCAAAAGTTCAGAAAATTTGATCATTAAGAAAATTACTTACCCTAACACCTAGTTTCCACTGTCTCCTTTAAAGTAGTCCCCCTTGGACATGTATACAACTATCTCACAAAATGTACTGCTTTACAAAGAATAGTGGCGAAAGTCTATACAACATTGTTAATCATCGATTGCCTTTTTCGGTCATTTTTACTTTGTTGTTATAAGATTTTGTATCAGCTAAGAATATTTGGCAATTTCCCGTTATATTTCATTGAACTTGTTTTATAAATATTAGAGAAATCTGCCACTAATCTAAAAGCATTTACCCATATACTAAAATACATGTAAATGACATTTAAACAACAGGATTATTTCAAAAATCAAAATTTCCACACACCATGCTAAAAAGGTTTGCCATCAATGCTGTAGCCAGTAAGCTGAACCAGCGAATACTGTGTACATCATGATGTATTAAGGGACATCCAAATGAAGATAAATTTAGAGGCCCATGATAGCGGTTTTGTAAATAAAGGTAAATTTTGCAAATATCTACATGAGGTCCTGTTGGTCTTATGAGGAGAGATGAGAGATAAGATCACAAATGGGAAGAAATTCTAAAAAGGGACTGTGTTGAATATTGGACATGCAGCAGGGTGGGGTGACCAGGACACCTTAGGTTGAGTAACTGCTAGCAGGAGTGAAAACAAGGACAGTGATTTGCTAGCAAAAATCTTTAGATATAATAATTTATTATCACCAGAAGAGGTAAAAGCAGCCGCAGGATATGAGAGAGGCTGGCCCCAGGGGCCGTTTTCAGAATATTTGAGGACCCCGGGCAAAGCAATGAACTAGGTTTGCACAACTGATTCAAGTATGAATATAAACTCAGGTTCAGAGAAGGTTCTCTATTAATGCTACTTAATATGAACCTTAATTTTTATTTTGCAAATTGAATTCCAGGGCCCCTAAAATCATGGGGGGGGGGATGCGCAGGCAACTGTTTAGTTTACCAATATGATAAGAGAGCCCAGACTGGAGGATGTGTTAGTGGCTTCAGAAAGCTACATCAATAGTAAAGATAGGAAAATGAAAAGGTGGGGGGTAATTGGAAGGGTGCAAAGATGGAGAATTGGGAGGAGGGCAAAGATGGAGAATTGGGAGGAGGGCAAAGATGGAGAATTGGGAGGGGATGCAAAGATGGAGAATTGGGAGGGGATGCAAAGATGGAGAATTGGGAGGAGGGCAATGATGGAAAATTGGGATGGGGGGGCAAAGATAGTGATTAAAAGGGGGGGGGTGATAGCAAATATAGAGGTACATCACATTTGATTAAAATGTAGAAAGAATTTCGACAAACTTCTGAATAACAAGCCTGCCTGCTACAGGGTCAAACACCTCTCCTACTTTTATTCTGATTGAGGATGATCACAGCAACTTTTGTATTGTATATATAAAAAATAAATTTGTAGGTATATAAGACTCTCCATTTTAGCTCAATTGGTAAGAGAGCTCCCCTCCAATAATGTGATAGTGATTTCAAATCATGGTAGAGGAATATTAATTTTATATATATATATATGGGTTTAATTTAATGTGACATAATAGACAGACAGTGAAGCGTTAACTCCCCTAAGTTTGGTGAGGACTGTTCTTGTTGTTACAGGGGAAAAAACCATGTTTGACAATAAAAATGTGAAGTGTTTTTGGTTATGCATACATGCAGTTGATGACAAAATATTTTCCACGATTCTTAAATCAGAAAAATAAAAATTTCTCCCAATACTGAGAATATCGGTTGAAGCAAGCTATTTGGTACTTATTTTGGAAAAGATACTTTATCAAGGCATGGTTTACTGAAAACCAGGGCTGGATCAAGCTTAAAAGTAGCCTGAGGGGCCCCTACCTTAAATGAATATATATATATATATGTATGTATGTATGTATGTGTGTGTGTGTGTGTGTGTGTGTGATGCTGAATCAAAATTCACTTATTTTTTAGTTTGATTACAAATACTCTTAATCGTAAAAAATAGTTGTTCTATATTCTTGTTTAGATTGAACAAACTTTTGATCAGATTCAAAGATATTCATTATTATTTGTAAAAAAATGTCAAAAGGCAATTTCACAGATTCAGCTTGACATGAATGTTATGCAATGCCCCTAGCTAGCTCTGCCAGGAGAAGGACACTCCTGTCAAACCTATGATCTTGGGTCCTTACCACCTTACTGGATCATAGGATGCAATGCCTAAGAGTGGGGATCCGGCCCTACGCACGTCACACTTGACTTCAAGTCCAATGCACAGACGGGTGGGTTATTTCACATACATGACTGAACCCATAACCTACCAAAATCTCCATCTCCAAAGCCGAGCCGAGCCGAGCCGAGCCGAGCCGAGCCGAGCCGAGCCGAGCCGAGCCGAGCCGAGCCGAGCCAAGCCAAGCCAAGCCAAGCCAAGCCAAGCCAAGCCAAGCCATTCATTCATGTTATATATATATGTGACCCCACATGCCAAACAAGGTATCAAGTACCACTTAGGGTGATTTTTAGATGAAGCTAGATTCATACTCAGTACACACCCCAGCTTCGATTTGGTACTTGAAACATCTTGATGGATTATATAGTTGCAAAGATTTGGAACATTTTATTTCAGGTACTTGAGGAAATTTTCTAGCCAAAGTTTTGAGAAAATTGATGTTGAAACTATAAACTATTTTTAGTGATGTGGTCTTGGAAAAAAGAACTCGTGTTTTAGATTATCAATACATTCATTTACAACATATTTATGTGCTGATCAACAAGGGGGTTCAAATAGTTTTATATAAGCACTTCATCTGATCATTATAAGAAAACATGAAGTTTATAGTTTTTTTATATGACTATCAAATACTTTAAGCCGCTGTTTATTTTACATAGATATAATGGATACAAGTAACACTGATTAGTCAAACTTAGTATCCTTTGTACTAATTTGCTACCAGTTTGTTTCGAACCCTTGGATCTTTTCCCTCGATCAACAGAATCAAAGCTGTTGGTATTTGCATACAAGATCAACAACTGCCGATTAAAGATAACTTTGAGGATCCAAAATGCACAATTAGGAAGAATCCAATCAATGTCTATTAGACGAAGTAGTGTAACCCCATTTTCCGTTAAATATGGCTAAAAGTTACGATGGAAGTAAGTACTTGATCAAAATTGATTAAAAAAAAAAAAAAAGATTTATATTCATAGGAATTTGTTTTTTCATAAGAGCAATACCATGTATATTAACCAAAACAAATAGTAAGTTCAATGATATTTACAACAAACATGTCAGGGTTTTACAAGCACAAAAATGTATTTCATTTAATTCAGGAATGAATGACTGGTTTATAGAATGTCTGCTGTTACGTTAAGACTTGAACCAAATATCTTTATAAATGGAAATTAACCTGCGACCAATAAGTTAGCTGCTTCAATGTAGTGTTGCTCTTACCATTGAGCTAAACAGCCACCAGTAATGCAAAGGTCCAAATAACTGTTTCTACTCCAAATTTTCATCTTGCTTATTCTCGGTCAATATCTGCTCTATTTGTTTCTTTCAATGCGACAGTTATGTATTAAGAAATGGATGTATGATCCGGCAGAATGATTATAAATTGCGTTATATTGAAAATCTATTTGAAATGATCTCCCGTTATCACTATCAAATGTATCATTTCATCCAGACAACATAAATACAATAATCAATTAAACCTACGATTGATAAGGTAACCGCTTCAACGTAGCGTTGCTCTTACCATTGAGCTAAACAGCTGCCGGCAACGCAATTGAGCTGATTTCAGGTTTGGAAGATGTTTTCGTTTTGCAGTCAAGTAATTAATTGATTAATAGTAACTATTTCATTTGGTTTGCAATTTTGAATTTAACATTTGTTTAAAAAATAAATTGATGAGCGGTCTTTCGTAAACTTATGAAGTACTTGACAGGTCATTGCATTAAATAAGAGAAGGTTTCTAACAATTAGGATTTCCACTACTTTATTTTAAATGAAAGAAACTTTTAACCCATTATATTATGTTTGAATACTATTGGTGACACAGAAAGCCAATCGCGCCTGCCTGGGCGCTAAGATATTTTAAATTTAAACACATGTGCCAAGAATCATGATAAATTCCATGCCTGGCCAAAGAAGAAGAAGAGAAAAGAAGAAAGAAGAAGAAAGAAGAAGAAAGAAGAAAGAAGAAGAAAGAAGAAGAAAGAAGAAGAAAAAAGAAGAAAAATTACAGCGCCAGGGAGTTCTATTTGCAATGTGCATAGGCTCAACCATGGTGATCAAGAAATTATCTTTTCCCTGGGCAATACCTGGAATCTCTGCTAGTATTAACACAAAGAGCTATTTGGAGAGCCAACATCTTGAGGAAATGAGTCTTGTTACTAAAAAATAAAGAATGTGGGAAGAAAAAATATTTAATAAGATTACCTTAGTCTGGTAGAAGGATATGATAGTGGGATAACTCATGAAGATCCAACACTAAACTGCCAAACTATCTTACTAATGATGGCTCAAGGCCAGGCATTCTTAGGCACGTATGAGTAAATAAATGTTTGTTTTATTTCCCTTATTAAAGGTCTATTGGGAATATTATTCCCAAGAAGTCAATGTATACCGCCAAATCTTATTTAGTGCAATTTCTCACTATCCAAGATATAAACTTTGTTTTTAACACTTAAATTCATTAAAAAAATTGAATTTAATTATCAACTTATAACTTATCAAAAATATACCTCCCTTCGACCATTAACTGGCCTTTTTATAGTTTTTTTTTTTCCTTATTCAGCTCACAGAAGCGTTTCATCATCATAAACTGTCAACAGAGGTTTCTTCAGTTTACAAGATGATCTGCCTGGCTATATATGTATGTATCATGCATACAGGCCGTATAAATAGAGCTAAAGGTTGTCTGGTCTAATCATGAAAAAATTTTTTTTTGCATTTTTGAAATTCCTCCAGAAATGGGGGGGGGGGGCAATTTGCAATGTAAATTTATGCTAAATTGACTCCTTTGTGTCCTGCAGCATTCACACTTGATTTTTGAAAATTCAGTCTTTAGAGATCACTAACCAACAAAAGCGAGAAAAGCAACATTCATTGATCACCCATATGCTGCCAAAAGATGTGGGTCACATGACAGTGCATATGACTAACCAGACCTGTTGATTGAAGAGTTACACTGTCATTCACAAGAATGTCCATGAATTTGAGAGTTAACAAGAATTCTTTATCCCAGGGACCCACCCACCATACCAGACAAAGCTGAAACTAAAAGTGCATGTTCTGCAATACCTCTTACCACTAAAGTTAGATTATTTCAATGGTAAAGTCTTAAAAGAGGAATAAGGGGGCTTTGGTGAAAAAATGCTGGTGCTCTATGAGAAACATTAATCTGATTTTAATGATTTTTTTTTCATAACAATCAAGAACTAAAAACTTATTTTTAAAAAAAAAATGTTTCATTGATTATAAGATTTCTATATGAATCCCTACAACGATTTTTGTTTCATTTAATGTCTTATTGAAAGTAGGATGGCAGGAGTTGTCAGTAAAATATAGGTAAAAGGTTTTGCGATTTTTGGAAAATTGTGTGGGGCTTTAACGACGAAGTTTAGGAACCACTGGTCTAACCAACATGAACTTTGAACCCTTCCCCATTCCTTCTTGTAAAACCTACAAAGCCTTTTTTCGACAAACGGCACCTACTATTCTAAATCACAATTTTATGAAAACTAATTTCATTTGTAATATTTTAGTCATTTTTTTTAATAATAAACAGTAACGACTGTGAATAATGTTTTGCAATTTTTTTCTCAGAGGGGAGATGGAATAATTTGTTTCAATTAAAGTAAGATTATGTCTAAAGACTAATTATATTAGTGCCTATGGCTTTTATAATATTGAGAGGGGTTGCAAAATCAGTTGTCTCATCCATCACAAATTTAAAAAAGAGGTTTGTGAAGCCCTGCTGTTAACGATTACAATCTATTACAGGTGATTTCAAGATTATGATTTCTCTTACCAATAAAAGCAAAAAAACATCAAAAATTCATTTTCCGAAGAATTTGTTCGTGCTTTCAATCAATAATATCTCTGTTACATTTGGATAAGTGTCAGTTGTTCAGGAAGATTTCTTGGGGTGGGGCGCTATTTACAACGTAACTATAATGTTGAATTGGAGATGCGTTTTGTCTGAATTCAAATGGTTGTATGACAATTTTTGAAAATGCAGTAATTTTTCTGGACATAATTATAAATGAAAAAAATCCCCAAAATAATTTATTTCACATCAGAAGCAACAAAGATAAATTCAAAGCCATACCTGCGTACAACTGATGGAAAGTAAGGGTCCAAGTCAGCATTATAGATGGAATTTGAATTGGACCTCCCCCAAAAAGAAAAACTAAAAATTTGTCTATTTTCAAAACATAACAGAGGTCTTACTGATTGAATGCACCTAAAAGTTCTGAAAATAAAAAAAACCCTAAAAACAAATATAATTTTAGTGGTTGAATGAATATTGAGTGTTTTCAATCACAACTTAATTTCCAGTCTGCGCAGCCTGAGTTAAAATAAGCTCTCAGTATAAATAATTATTTTTTTCAATTTGTTGTGTACGAGGGAATACATAAATCAATGTTGTTGTCACATTTGAAGTAAATTTTCCGGGCAACATTGGGGTTTTTTTTCTTTTTCTTTTTTTACAGGACTTCAAATTTTGATGCTACGTTTGATCAATTATTGACTGTGACAGTGAGTGTTACTTTTATCTTTCATTTTTCCTTATTCTTGTTTCTTTACTCAAAATATTCAGCAAAGACTTCAGATGAAAATATTATTTGAAGAACACACTGATGGCCAAGGTTTAATCTCAAATGGTGAGGGCTTTTCTGTCATGTTCCTTTTGGAGATCAAAAACTCACTTCAAATAAGGTAACGGTCCTTAGAACTGGTATAATTAATTATTTTCAATTGGCCCTTAAAATCCACGGCAATGAAGACCAAGAAAATAATTTTTGGCATAAAATAGGTGTTCAACTCAAACCTTCATTAGCAGAGATATTAAAAAAAAATTTATACATATCTAATCTAATATATTAGTCTATTCAGATAGTGTAATGGTTAGTAGGTTTGCTTCATACACATGAGGTCACAGGTTTGATTCCTGGTAAGAGCGGAGAGTATGAAAAACTCTTCATTAAGACAAAGTCCCCTGTGTACTCAGCAGCTAACTGAGTACACTCTAAGCTGAGTGATCAGAGTGGATGTATCTCTTTGGTTGGATTTACATCCTGTCAAGGAGTCATAAAATCTTGTAAGAATAAAGTTCTGGTCTTGACCAGACTTGAGACTTGCAAGGATCACTAAGCTGATGAATGCAAAGGAAATCGGGAGTTTGTCTCTGATTGCTTATACTCCAATTAGGGGATGGGTGCTTTATCTTTGATCTAATATCTAACTTTGGGACCACTGATCTTGAGAGAAATTGAAACTTAAATGTAACAAAGCAAAGAAAGTAAATGTAGTCAGTTTGCTTTTCGTATGCGGGCATAAGTCAGTGGGAAGGGATATAACAGCAATGGAGACCGCATGGTTTTTAAGACACACAAAAAAAACATCTTTAATTTTGTTTCATTATCCTAGCTTTTATAAGTATATTTTGAAATTTCAAGTTATATTTAATTATACACTCAGTTTTTTTTTTATAAATAAATTAGAAAAATAAGCCACTTATCTAAAACTTGAATACACATATCAATGTAATTGATTCTTCAATAACAGGATTATAAGAAAAAGATAAGAATTTCTGTCAAGATTTGCCATCACTGATATAGGATCTTAGATAGGGTGTATGATCATAGTTTCCACATTCAAGTCTTGGACCATTGATACTTGTCTGTACAAAAAAAAAAAAGTGCCAAAGGGGTCATGGTATATTGGTCAGTCTAGAACTTTTAAAATCTGACACACTCACAGAATATGAAAATGGACACATTGCTTCTTCAACTCTAAGATCATTTTCTCTTATTACTGGGTATTGAGTGAACCAACCTGAAGAGGTAACCCAAATGTTTGACTCAAATTGGCCCACTTCTCAACAGGGTAGCCAGATTTGGTCACAAAGGGCGAAAATCAGAGTTCTATCTTTGATTTACCCATGCAGTCTTTGGGATAGTATGGAACTTGGAAAATGAGCAAGCCTAGAGGCAGAGGTTCAGTACCACCCTACAGAAACAGGCCTGATATTGAACCTCTACCTCATTCAACTTCAAAATTCAACGCTATTCCAATACCTGTGTCAGGTAAGTCACAGAGATAAAACTATGATTATCTCCTCTTCTGGAAACATCAGGCTACCTTATTGGCCCCCAAATTTGTTTTTGAACAAAATTATAAAAATCAAGTCCCCCTCCCCCTAAAAATGAGATGAACAAAAATCATCAAGTAACGAGTGGCTACTCAAGATGAATGGGGAAGGGAATTACATGAGAATAAGTTATCAATTTTTTTTTGGTTAAATTTTTTGTCTGTGATTGTGACTTTTCTTTAACCCCCCACCTTTTTTTTTTTTTTTCAAATAACAGGAAAAAAGACAGATGAAATCAATTCTTATCTTATTTTCACATGGAATTGAAGAGAAAATTATACTTCAATTTTGAAGGTTTTTGATGGTTTTTTTTTCGTTTTTTTTTCAATTATATTCATCTTGATTTTGTCATCACAGAAAACATACCAACAGTGAAATTCAAATTTGGTAAAATTTTAAAATCAGTATTACGTATGCTTTAGCAAAACTAGGCTTTTTTTAATGTTTCTCACAGCATCTGACAACTTAGCGTGCTTTAATCAAACATGTGAACTTGAATTTTGCTGTCAAATCACATTTTATTGTGTGGTTAATTTGATAATAGATTTTCTCCAGTTTTGAAAAATGGAAATGTTTGAAAAAAAATAAATAAATAAATGAAATTGGAAAACATTTAGAAATCGATTAAAAAAACTTTTGCATTGTTGAGAAACTTGTTTGAGCTGGAGTCTCTGTCTTTTCTCTAAGCAGGGTTACCATATTTGGCCGAAAAGGGGTGCAATCTGGACTTTATCTTGGAGACTTAGCCAAAAGAAGCATTGGAATGGCTTTGAATTTGGAAATCAAGCAAGTCTGGAAACAGAGGCAGGATTGCAAATTTAGAAATGATTTTTCAGTTTTTTTTGATTCTGGAAGTTACTCTCAAATTTGAAAAGGGAAAATTTCAATTAGCAACATGGGACTTTGAAACAGGAAAGAAATTTTTTCAATCTAAATATTGTCAACATTAGACTCACAAATTTGGGGACCCCCCCCCCAAAAAAAACCCCATCTAAATTGGCTACCCCGGGCAGAGGTTCAACATCCAGCTCAAGAGGCTAGTATTGGTCTTCTGCCTTCAGATTCACTGGATTTCCAAATTCAATGCTATTCCAATGCCTGTGTTGGGTAAATCTACGATAAGGCTCAGACTACCCCCTTTCTGGCCAAATCTGGCAACCCTACCTCTCAAGAGTCGGCTTTATCCATAATCATGAGAAAAGGTGACCTCAGCAAACAAGCCAGTGATCCTCAGATAGCTAGCTTGCTTCTTTCGTCTTTAAAAAGTTTGACGTTTTCACATTAACAAGAAAATTACATTGTTTCGCATGACCGCATATTTCCAATGCGCAATTGAAAAATTCTTTGTTAGTCGTCCATTCAAAGTTATAAAAAATGAATGAACACACGTTTACAAGAGCAGGAAATGTCTTCAAAATTCACAACAGTTAAAATCCAAACTATCTATAGTAAGAATAATTTCTCAATTAAACACAAGTGATGCAACAAGTACTCCAGACTGTACAAAAATTGAATATTCAACTTGGGCAATTGAGGGGGGAAAAAAAAAAAAAAAAAAAAAAAAAAATTTAAAATGTAAGATTTATCCACTTGGATGTTTTCTTCAAACCTAAATACTATCGAAGCAGTACAAAATTTGAAGCATTTCAGTAATATGGAGTCATGTAAGAAATTACCACAAAGTAAAAAAAAAAAAAAAAAAAAAAAAAAAAATACAGCAATAAATATTTAGTAATTTCATTTCATGTAAAACACAAACAAAAAAAAAAAAAAAAGCGTCTATAATCTACTTATAAAACTCCAGTAAAATATTTGCACATTACTTATCTTTTTTTTTTTTTTAATTTAAAAAAAAAAAAAATCAGCATTTTAAGGTCTGGTGTTGGACATGGACCTTCCCCAAGTAAATATAAAACATGGGGTGGGGGGATATTGGGCCTTACCCAAGCTGTGTTTGCAGGGGGGGGGAAGAGATGGATTCATGCCTTTCCCAAGGGCTCTAGAGTGAAGTGAACGCAGACTGTCTCAGCTGGAGTTCGAACTTGGCTCGCCGACCTTGTTCTCTATGCCACTAACCACTAGGCCACCCACGCTTTGTACTTTGGACAATTGATTCAGATGAAATTTCTTCAATTGAGCTTTCATTCATCACACGAACATCACATTTTTCATACTGTATGCGTGTATGTTATAATATAAACACACAAAATGTAACTTCTAACTTGTAAGACATTTAGTCATTAAACCACGGAAAAGGATTGATATACTGTTTTCAAATTGAGTAGATATTTGCCACTTTGGGTATTGCAGCTTTTTTTTCAAGGGCCCAAATACACTGACTGCAGAGGGTGTAAGGTATGAAAAATTTACCAAAAGATACAAATGTCAGTCTGAGCCAATCATATTTACAGAAATAAAAAAAAAAAAAAAAGAACCAATGTATAGCCACAAAATCTAATTCGAGTGAACTAATATAGTCACAGAAGTCTACTATATATTTTCATGGGAAGTATGATGGCTGAAAATTACTCAATGAAACAGACTACTTTCAAGATAAGAATTTGATTTGAGTTTTATTGAGTGAAAAAAAAGAAAAAAAAAGAAAAAAAAGAAGTTATCCCCCCTACCGCCAAACAAAAAACAATTAAAAAGATGGCCTTTTGCAAATTACAGTTTTATTTTATTATCCACCTTTATTTTTTTCTTCTCTCATTTGATAACATTTGTTCACATTCACAACTAAGCCACTCATACCCAAACAGAAGATCATTTCACTTCACCTTGTAAAAATTTAGGAGGTAAGAAAGCAGACTGTTGGTTAAAATATAAAGAAGGTTCCCCTGCACCCCCCAAGTGATTTGTTGTGCTACCCACAATTATTGGTGATATATGAGGTGCCCAATGGACATCACATTACACCTAGGCTAGCAGATACGTAGGTAAAACACAGCAAAACTTTACAGGAAGAAAGAAAGAAGACAAAGAGGAGGTAGCAGGGGTTAAATGTTTTGGAAGAGGGGGATGAATATCAGGGTAGCCAAATTTGGCCAGGAGAGATAATCCAAGCTTTACTTCCAAGAGACATACCCAACACAGGCATTTGAATAATGTTGAATTTTGAAATTGACCCAGTCTGGACACAGAGGTTCCCTGCCTCCAGAATAGCTACATTCCAATTTCAATTCAATTCCATTCCAATGCCTGCATTGGGTAAATCTCTAGAGATGAAGCTCAGATTATCTTCCCTTCCAACCAAATTTGAACACCGTGGATGAATATCACAACAGATCCTGAATTCCCTTTACTCAACCCTGCGAAACCTCGTAGCTTTCAGCAGTCAACAAGGTTTAAATAAAGGGAATAAGATTATCAAAAGACATTTAATTCCTGCTTGAATTATTGAAATAATTGGTTTATAATAAGGAAAGACCATTGATATCTTCAAGTGTTTTACTTGTGTTGAAAATATATATGTTAGAACAAATTTCAACTAAAGCAGAAAATTAATCTAATATCTCTTTAAACTAGCAGATAAAGTTTCAACTACTCATGAACAAATGGAAATACCTGCTTTTCACAAGAACTAATGAAAAAACAATGATGCAACAAATGCAGAATGTAACTGAATTATTGTAAGCAAATTTTCATTTAATTTGAACTGGATTTACTTGATATTTGATTACTCTGATTGCCTACGAATATTGGTAAAAATGCAATGAAAAAGGTCTCTTAGCTATATAGGGAAATTTGAATAATGACTGAAGCTTCAGCAAATTAAATAAATGGTTAGTCAGTGTAACACAATTCGGATACTTTTCCTTTTTTTACATATGTGAAAGAGAGACAAAATAAACTTTTAGTATACAAAAGAAACAAAGATAATTTAAACAATTTCCTTAATGCACTGAACATTTGAAAGCATTTTTATTTATTTTTCATCACGTAAAGTATTATAAAAATTATTGTTTTCAGTTTTTATGACAAACTGAAATAGTTCACCACCTTATGTAAAAAATGGTACAAGTATAAATAATTTTGAAAATAACTTGAATAAATTTAGTTCATCTGGGATAGAAAATAAATCAATAGGGCAAATTCATGAGCTGTCAGCTGAAATATACAGAATTTAGGAAAAATAAATAAATAAAATGTGCCCGATAAATGTTTCTCTATACTGGTAAGCTTGTAACATTTTCGCTTTTCTTAAAAGTTTCATACATTTTTCTCACTTGAATGGATACATAATTTTACTGTAAATTTTATATGGAGATGTCACAGAGGTATTTTTATTCAATAAATAAATACTTTTTAACCTTAATCTTCAATTATTAGTTGCTTTTTGTCATAACTTTTACTCGAACCAATTACTTCTTGGCAGTGAGTAAACAGCATTGTTTACAAATAAAGAATGTCTCAGGTGGTACTTGAACCCACATCCCCCATGGGTAGCACGGTTAAGTATTTTCCAAACAGCACAACGTCACAGCCGAAGAGTGATCAGTCTGAGTGAAAGTCACAATAAAAAGCAAATGATAAATTAAAAATTAAGTAAAAAGCTGTCACAAAATTTAAAACAATGATTATTCGAATCCTCTTGAAAACTGGACATCCGTAGAAAGATAAGTAAAGTCATGTTTTTGCTAAAAAGTTTCGATTTTTAATTTTGAAATATTAACACCAGATGAAGTATTTGAACAATATTTTTATTATTAATTAGGACTAGTTTTTTTGTTCATTTTTTTACAAAATCTCAATTTTGAGTCGCAGTTTACTCATTACTGCAAAGTTTTGATAAAAAGCAACTGAAAATGAAAGTGTTATTAAGTTAAAGGGCAGAGCTACTTAGACTTTGATTACCTGAAAAGCTATGAAAATAAATATTTAAGTTGAATTTGTTGAGAGGGGAATAAGTATTTGATTTGAATTGATAAAGTGAGACTGCAATTCACCTTTGATCTTTTACAGCTTACTTATAAGTATAGGAGCCAGGATAGCAAGATTTGACCAGAAGGGGAGATAAACTTTTGCCTCCAATGCCTGTGTTGGCTTAGTGTCTGAGATGGAGCTCGGATTATCTCCCCCAAGGGGCACAACAAAAGAACTAGATAAAAAGGTGTGAATTTAAACCTGCCCCTGAATGAACCAACTTCGAATATATATATATAAAAAAAAGATTTATCCCATATTCACCAAAAAATTTGTTATTTTCAACATTCCCAACGCACTTGCCAGATTTGTATAGAAGGGGAGATAATCTGAGCTTCATCTCAAAGACTTACCCAACACAGGCATTAGAGTAACATCAACTTCGGAAATCAATCGAATTGGGAGGCAGAAGTTTACTACGAGCCTCTCGAAGCCTCTAAAGA
Organism: Thysanoteuthis rhombus; assembly: GCA_963457665.1. NCBI lineage: Eukaryota > Metazoa > Mollusca > Cephalopoda > Oegopsida > Thysanoteuthidae > Thysanoteuthis > Thysanoteuthis major. The sequence continues at coordinate 20,692,617 of OY735238.1, read as the reverse complement.
TTGTGTTGGGTGAGTCTTGGAGATGAAGTCCGGATTACCTCTCCTTCTGGACAAATCTAGCAACTCTGATTCCAAAATACCAAAAAATAATGTTCTTCACATTATCAGAAAGGAAATTGTTTGACATAAACAAGCCGGACAATTATAACACAAGAGACAAAGGGAAGGGGGGAGATTAAAAAAAAAAAAAAAAAGAGAGAACACTCAATAGAACAGTTTTTCCAAGTTTAGAAAAATAAAAGTCTCCAACAAGAGTGGGTCAGTGAAAAATCCCAAGAGTGTCCATTGATCTAACTAGTGTAACCAGTCAACTGGTCGCAAGAATTAGGGGACTGGTCCAGGTTTCGGATCAGACAACTTGTCTCCTGCCAGCAAAGTGTTCATTAGAGACAAAAAAAAAAAACCTGGATAAATTCCGATCCCAAATATTCTGAAGAATTGGTTGTAAGCCATGGAAAGACGGTGCAAGAGATCCAGTTTGTCTAAATCCAGTTGCTGACGATTAGAGGTCGAGACCAGAGACATTTCCTATAGGGACGGCTGATTCTAATCGTAGTTTGCCTCTTGACTTAATAGATTCCTGAAAATAAGAGAAAGAAAATAACTTGGGTCAGAACAGTGATGACTGGAGGTTATAAGAAAATTAAACAAACATTAAGTATTAAACACACATATTAAACCAATTGCATCTGAAGGAGATAAAATTACCAGTTTGCTTAAGAAAAAAAGAAAAAGAAAAAAAAAGAAAAAAAAGAGAAAAAAAGAAAAAAGAAAAAAAAAAGAAAAAAAAGAAAAAAAAAAGGAAAGGAAAAAAAAAAAAAAAATTATAATCCATGTTTTTAAATTGATATTTTAGGAAATGTTACCCTTGTATAATTACCGCAATCTGTCCAAATCCTTAATAAACAAGAACCAAAGTACAATGAGGTGTCCAGTATAAAGTTCAAAACGTAATTATTGCCAGAGCATAATTCTCTGAGCAGAAAATAATTTGGGTTAAGAAGCATTTCATCAAGGAACACCTCTCTATCAAGTTTCAAGTAAATCCAACTCAAAAACAGCCAAGAAAATCGATTTTAAAAGTTTAAATGACATTATTGCCAGATCACGTGACTCCTGCATATATGAATTTAAGAGTTAAGAGCAAATAGTAAAGGAAAGAGGATTTGTGACTCACTCTTTGTAATTTGATTTTGCGCATTTCTTCTCTGAGTTTTTCCAGAACAGCAGTATTGGGTTTGTTGGATTTGGCTTGGGACTGCAGTTCAGTAATGCTCTGCTCTTCTTCCTGAAATGGAGAAATACATTCATTACTCAAATGGATCATGCATCCATGAGCAGATATATAGGTAGATAACAGTGAAGCAGGGTGTTTTGTATCTTAGGTGTGCTCTGTGCTACGGATGCACAAAAAATGCAAATATAGTTCAGTGTCTGTAAAAAGCAACAGAAGATTAAAGCTTTTTTGGAGCAACTTAGGGAAGATGGTCCCATTTGTGAAGTTTCACTTCCTTGCTCATTCAATGATACAAATGGTGAACAAAAAAAAAAGAGAAAAAGAAAAGAAATAAGAGAATTAATGAAAAAAAAAAGAAAAAAAAAAAGAAGAAATTTTGGATTAGACATTATTATCCGCTGATGATAGTTTCTGATCCAAATTGTTTTCCATTAATTCTCAAATTTTAACAATTAGGACCGCCTTCTCAATATTGTGCCAAAAAGGCCCCAACTGGCCTTTGTTTTTTTTTTCAGAGACGTTTGAATATTTTTACATTTTTGTGCATCCCAACCACAGTGAGCACTCAAGATGTGAAGTACCGTACACCCCTCGTAGATAAGTATTCTGAATCTTCAGATTCACACAAGGTTGTCTTCAGAAGATTGTCTGAAAGCTTCAACATTTGATATGCCAACCTGGTTATTTAATTGTAGTATAGTGCCTGAGAAAAATGACGGGATTATTTATGTATCAATAAATTATAGCGAATACATATTTTAGGATAAATGTATGTATTCCAAACAAAATAGGGTTTTTATTTTCAATAGATTTAAATAAAAACAATTTTAAAAGGATAAACTTGAGAGAGAATTGGTAAATTTGGGTCTTGCTGAGAAAAATAGTGGTTCTATCCAAAATTTGAAATAAAAATTTTACAGAAACCATCTGCAGAGCAGCTTGTGTGGTGGGAGTGGGGAGTAAAGTTTAAGGTGACAGAGAAAAAGATATTGGGAGGGGAATATCAGAAGGCAAATGTATCGTTTGTCTTTCTTCTTTCTTTCAAATTCTAGAAAAAAATGCATTGTGGATTTATAGAACCAGTCTCTTTCCCCCGTAGCTGAACAGACAAACAAACCAACAAATATGATTTAGGCTTTTATATAAATAATAAGGAGATTGTAAATTGTTTTTTATTACTCATAAGCCACTTCTTTCCTTGCTGCCAAATTCAACATTCTCTTCAACTGACAAAGGAATACACAATTAAGATCTTATACTGACCAAACAAAAAAATAAAGAACGTGTGCATGGTGGAAGGTATATTTATATACTCACCTTTATTAACCCTATAGTTGTACAGGTAAATTCAATTATGTTAGGGCCCAAAAGTCAATGGTAGGTAACTCAATAGTTCATTTTATTCATGAGTTACCGACACTAGACTTTTGGACCTCAACACTTTAACACTAATCAATGTACCAACATAACCGTACCATTTGGCACAGTCAGGCACTATACGGTTAACAGACCAATGACAACTAGATGGAAACCAGACGGGATTGTGAATAGAGATGGGGTCTTAAGATAAAGTCCAAATTCAACTTGTTACAACAAGTTCAGCCGTTAACAGGCTTTGCAAATGACTAAAGTTCTGAGAATCTGATATGTAACAAAACAGTTATCCATTCATATTTAATCATTAGATGATCTTCCCTCATCTTTTTCATTCAGAATAAAAAAAGAAAAAAAAACGTCCTTACCTTTTTCTCTCTAATAATCTTGAAGGAGATTCTCCCATAGAGCCGCAGCAGTGAACCCCAGCTGGTGATATGTGGGTGGAGACGCTTTAAATAGATAAAACAGTCAGTCAGTCAAAATTGATATATATATATAAAACTCGATGCCTGTTTGTCAGTCCATTCCACTTAGTAGGCCACAATTTTGCATGTAGAAAGCTGAAAATTTGCATAGAGGTACATTTTTTCATGATGGACATGACCTGTGAGATTTTTTTAAAGGTTTTATGGGAGGATTCTAATTACAAAGTAATTATGATTAAAAACTTGACACCAACTTCCAGTTGGATGTAACCCAAACTTCTCACTTCAAGGACAGCAAAAATCACTAGACTGCCACTCAAATAGACTCTCAAGATCTTTACTCATGAAAATTAATTGTCTCATCATGTAAGTAAATAAAATTTATTAACTTATGTCTGATCATTTAAAAAAAACACAAACTCAAACATTCAGTTACATTTAATTTCACTTTCTTAAACAATCTGTGTATTTTGAGAAGCAGATGGTCATTGAAACATAAAAAATCACATTTCTACACACTTCAGTAATAAATCACAGAACTTGATATTTATTTAAGAGACCAACAGATTTGCATCTTTTGAAATGAAATACCATCAAACAATTCATAATTTTTGTTTCAGATATTTATTTTTCTTCCAAGTATCCATTCATTTTCATCTTTACTGCATTAGATTTTTCTTACATTTCATTTTTTAGAATTCTATTTCAATGCTTTCATTCAAGTTTTGTTTCAATATTCGCATTTTTCAAGGTCTATTTTCAATATCTTTGCTTGTGTTTCAATTTGACCATTCTGGTTGATGGTATTTAAAAAATATTCTCCAAAGTAAAAACTAAGACATGTCAAAAAACTTACTTGTAAAATCGCCTGTGCTGCTTGTTGTTTACCTTCTCGTTTATTTTTACAAACAACCTGTAAAGGAAAAATATAACCGACAGTAGTTAATAGCATCTTCACCATTTTGAGAGAATAAAACAGAATTAGTTGTTATACAAGGTTCCATTGGGTGAATTACAATGATTTGTTTTGCCCAAGATTTTGACTTATTGTTATCATTCAATCTTGCTTTAAAAAACAACAAAGTGTCCACCTCTTTGTTGAAACAAACAGGTCAGCCTTTAGGTCACATATGGGAAACCATAGGCCACAGGCCAGATTTGACTCATGGAAACATTTTCTGTGGCCTCTCAAGGCATTATTAAAAATCATATATATATATAATTCTTCCTGGAAAGTCAATTTTATGATTTATATTGTAAAATTACAATTGTTTTGGCTATTGTTGGAATAAAAATCAAGTATACTTTCTTTGATAGGATTAACATTCTTGAAGTGAATGTGTGGCCTGAATGAAAATGAAAAATGATGTGTGTAGCCTATGAGATCAAAAGGTTTGCCTGTGCTATATTTAGGTGATTGTATCATCCAGTGTAATTTTCTTTGTGCAAAGCATCTGGAGAAAGACCACTATATCTACCTAGGACAATGAATCTTCAGATCCTCAAAAGAAGAAGAAATCAAGCAAAGAATCACCCTATGATGGCATGCCTTTGGGAGAGCAAGCTCAACCTTCAAGAACAAGAGGGTTCCATTGATCCTAAAGAGAAGAGAATGCAACCAATGCATACTCCTGAGTCACTTATTGAGTTGAAACATAGAACCTAACCGAGAGACAGACCCATAAAACTCAGAAGTGCACATGATAGAATTATGCTCAATCTCACATGAAGAGACCACAAGATAGCACAATACATCCAGGAGAAAACAGGAGTCCAAGACATTGTAGAATCCATTAGAAATCTCAAATGGCAATGGGCCGGCTACGCTGCAAGAATAGCAGACAACCAATGGACATCACAACTCAAGATATGGATACCTAGAGATCACATGCGCAACCGAGGCCGGCAGTATATTAGATGGAGAGACGAGCAAGACAAATTCAGAAAGAACTGGCTCAGCGACATCCATGATAGAGAAGTGTGGAGAATCCTATGGAATGTCAATGTTCAACGATGGACGTTAAGAGACTGATGATGATGATCATCCAGTGAATAGACTTATTCAACAATATGAATGCTTTAAAGTGTTCATCTTATTTACATGTGTTTTGACTAAAAACCAACAAAAGAATGAAGTGGCTTACTGAGGCTTTGTGCTTTCCAACGGTCATTGTGAATTCACTCTTCTGATGCTTCAAAGTCTTCATATCCATCTGACATTGGGTATCACCCATTCCATAATTCCTGAAAAGGTAAAAGAACTGGTAGGGTAAGTCAATAGAAACTGACATGAAACCAACGTCTTTTTGCAGTATGCTATGTTAGGGGTGATCAATTTAAAAAATTGGAAAAAAAAAAGGTAATCAATGAATAAATCACTTTTCTCACTAAAAAACCATCACAAGACCAAAGTCTTTTTGCAGCATGCTGTTTTGGGGGTGATCAATAAAAAAAAAAAAAAAAGGTCATCAATGAATAAATCACTTTACCCTATAGTTCGGTGGCATTCACTGGAAAGTGTGAATTTTTAAACAAAGCGTGAAAGATGCTGGACAAAAAGGGTCCGATTTAGCATGAACTTACATTGTAATTTTCTTTGGGGGTGGGGGTAATGTTTCACCAGATAGTGAAGAAAGCACTGAAAGAATCATCCTTTTAAAACTCTTTCATCTTGAGTGATCAGTCGACAAATGAGCCAATGATCAGTGTTTCAACACTCAGTTTACCAAAAGCATACTGCGTTATGTAGCATAACTTTCTCGTCTTCAACTCACCTGCGCAGACATTCTAACAATATTTGGTAAGGTGTTGGCTGCCCTGCTTTGTTACACAATTCATACACCCGTGGATCTTCAATTTTGATCTCATCAAAAAACTGAAAACAAAAAGTAAAATGCCAATATATTTGCTTCATCTAGATAAAAATTAAAAACATTTCTTCTAACACTAATGGTTTTCCTGTTTTTTTTTAAATTTTCATTTTACTGAATTTTCTTTCAGATTATAATTGAGAAGACTCTCAATCTCCCTCTCAATTAGTCAACCTATCATGAGATTTCCTTATCAGTTCTGAAATACTTTAATTGTATTTCTTGATGTAGTAAATATTGATGCAGTGTATGTTATTTTTTTTCTCCAACTTTTGACATAGTCCATGTTTATCTTAAATTTATTGTATTTAGTTTAGTATAAATTGTCTAGTATGTATTGGAGAACTTTGAACAAAATATTTTGATACTTGATACTTATGAATTAAGGAAGAAAACATGAAAACAATTGAAGGAGGAAAGGTCAGGTTGAGAAAGCGTGCAACAAAAAACAATAGGAAATCGGACACTCACTGAAAGATCTTCAGATTCATAATTCTTATTATCTTCAGTCATTTTATTCATCTCAGGTATTAACACTTTCAACGTGGCTTTAGCTGTAAAAGAAAGAAGCAAACAACAGAGTTAAGCAACTTGAAAAATTCATACTTTACAATATTTATTAGATAAAACTAATTTTTTTGCTTTATCTGGTAGTAAAAATTTATTGCTTGGTTCGGTTCAGTGGTATATCAACCTCTGGGTTATTTCATGCCAAAACTGATTAGTGTTGGAAGTTGAAGGTCAGAGGATGATTCTGTTAGTTTTCGATTTGGTTTAGAGACGGAAAGATATTTGTTTGTTTGCAAACTTCTAATTGATTTCAACTTGTTTTGTGCTGAGGAGGTGTATATGTGTGCATGGGTAGGGGATTTATAATACTTAATCTTTATTTTCTGTAAAATCTCTTTAGAAAAAATAAATGACCCCCTCCCGAAGAAGGGGTCTTGACCTTTTTACAGTCCCAGATCTCCAGTGCACTGTTCATTGTCCATATTTCATTATAATAATTATTTTTTCCCATTGTATCCCATGCCCCTAGAATTTGCTCCCCTTAAACCCAGGAGGTATGAATACCCCAAGTTAAGAACCCCAGGTTTTGATGAATTGGAATACAAATCTATCAGCTTGATAAATCACAACTGCAAAGCACCCAGAGAGCGCATACCCAAGGCAATGGCATTTTCAAGGTGAGTCATTGTACATGTATCCACCCATGAGAACTTTTGGAGATACTGTGTGGACAAACTAGAACTTTTGGCAATATCATAGGGTGTGCACATATAACTGTGATGTGAGGGAGGTAATTGTCCATGGATCAGCCCCCACCCCCAATTCAATCACTTTTTAAGTAGCCTATTAACTGTCCCACAAAATTTCATAGAAATCAATTGAGAACTTTTGGGATATTGCGAGGACCGACATAAGTGTATATATTAATGTATGGACACCCCCACCACAGAAAATCTCTCCCTCTCTCTCTCTTGGAAAAAAAAAAAAATCCCTGGATCCATCCCAAAATTTAACCACCTCTTTCTTACCCTATGGCCCATACTTCCACAATTTTTCATTGAGTTCCAGTCAGTACTATCGGATACATCATGTGGACAGACGGACTGGAAGGTCCAATCAAATACATATACCTCTCCAATTTTATTGGCAGATGTAGAAAATATATTACAAAAATGTCTGACAGAAGGAAACATCTAACAGATATAATAGAGGTTGGCATTGGAGGAGTAAGTATTTTGTGTAGTACACTAGTTTCTCTTGGAAGTTTGCTTTTAAATAAGTTAATAGAAATAGAGTGTGAAAGAGATCTTGATGTTAAATCGGTCACTAATACCAAGACGGTGGTGGATTTAGTATTTATGACTTATTTACTGTTCTTAGAATAATAATACGTACCAGCCTCCATTTTGGCTGCCTTCTTGCTCCCAGCAAACCCAGTGCCATATTCAACATCATTTATCACAATTGTAGCACTGTACGGTGTCTGAGCATTTTCTGAAAGAAAATAATCACTTATATACATATATGTATTGGTCTTTAGATCAAACATGGGAATTATTTTTGCCACAAAATCCCACCTACTCTTTTGGTATGAAAAAATAGAGAAATAGGAAGTAGTCTACAGACAAAAAAGCCCCTTTCCAATTACTCAAAGTATCATTTGATCTAACCTGAGTGGCTGCACATGATAAGTGCCCAACTAACCATTTATTATTATTTTTTAAAATTTTATTAATTAGATATTTCCCTGGCAACCCTGGTTGTAAGAAAAACATTCATCGAATGGAACAAAAGATTAAAATTTCTTCTTTTCTTATATTCTGCATATGAGTGGTAGCACATGATAAATGCCCTAAACACCATTTTTTGTTTTTTTCCAAGTTGCTGTGCTTGGATTATTTCTTTATTCCTTGTAATGAATGTATTTTTTTAACCAGGGTTGCCAGTTTTGGCTCAGTTGGTAAGAGAACTGCCTACAACTCCAGCTACTGACTTGGACAAAAGTTTAACATTTTAGAAAGGGAAAAATTAAAGTGGTGCTGAATTTTCTTAGGATTTTCATAATCCTTGTTGATTTAGTCCAGGAGTCATAAATTTTCTATATTATTATAATATCCTCAAACTGTAAATCAATTGGCAAGACAGATATATTAAACAATTAGTTTTCTTTTCTATTTGAGAAATATATTTCTGGAATAAGTTGCCAAATCATGCACCAGTGTAGAGAGTTTTTGAAATAATTTAGATAAGTTTAGAGATTACGGAAAGATCACGAGCCTTCAAGGACATTTTGAGGATCTGTCTGATGAGATTTTCAAGATAATTTCAAAAAAATCTGTATACTGCGGTAAATTGTAAATATTGTTTATATTTACATTCATGTACATTTAATCTATGAATTTCATTTCATTTTTAAAGTTGATGTTCAAATACTATTTATAATTAGAGATGCCCAAAGACGCATAAGAAAATTAATAATTTCAGGAATCCTATAATTGGAATAAAAGTATTAAATAAAAAGTATTCCAAATAAAAGGGAATAGAAAGAAAAGAGGGCATACCAACTTCCCTAAAGATATAACGTGGTTGCACCCGCATCGTATGTTGGACATATTCATGAAGGATGCATACATACGATTTGCCACTCGGATTCAATACAAACTCTGCAAGAGAGAAATACAGAATAAGTTGAGAATTATCAATCATCAACGTTGAAAAATATTTTAAAAACATTTCATATGTAACTGTAAGTTTCTTTGACTGTGATGAAAGTTGACAGTTCTATAGATGCCAAAAAGCTTTTTTGTTCAGACCAAATTTGAATCAGTTCATAGCATTCATAGGGAAGGATATAGAGAGTGGACGAAGAAATAGAAACATTTTTTTTCAATGTCAAACCATGTTAATTCTTTTTTTTATGATCAATTCTCAAAATGAAAAATGTTATGTAAGAGAAAGCATTCATAATTCATGATGCTATAACATTTAAAAAAAAAAAAATCTCATTGTAAGCATAGAGTTATGACCTTTAACTTGTGGGAAACACAAATAGACACAATATTCAAAAATATTTTACAAGCAAAAATTGTAGCAGGGCTCAAGGAAACCAGTCAGTGTCTAACTTCAGAGATGTTTTTTTTAAAAAAATCTATCAAGTTTTACATTATTCCTTCTTTATAAATCAGTTAGAAACAGTTTTATTATAGAAAATGTTGCCAAATGTTATCAAAAATTGTGTGAACAATGCTACAAATTTTGAATAGAGTCTCTTCCTTCTCTTTTCATATGTTACAATAGGGAAAAATTAATACTAACCTCTCCTACGGTTAACTTTATCATCTCCTTTACCTGAAGGTACAGGACATGTGATGAGTTTTGTATTTGATGGCTGCAAACATAAAATCAATAATGATCAGATAAAAAGGACAAAGTTAAATACATTTGTGATTTGAAGAGAATTATTAACCATACAAGCAGGTTTTTAAAAAAAATTTATTGTACTTAGCTATATACCTAATTGGGTCACTCTTGCTATTAAAATAATCTGTCATTCATATTGATTTCTCAAAAAAAAGCTTTGATTCAATCTATCAAGTTCGTTTTTGTTAAATAACATACAAAGAATTTATATGAAAAACTTGAAAAAACTCGGCAAATACTTCTGGCTATGCCATTGTCTGATTGTACATGGATTCACCCCGAAATCTAATTATTTCTTGTGTGGCCTATAGGCTTCCCTTCTATGAAATTTCATTGAAATTCATTAAGAACTTTTGGAGATACCATGCAGATAGTCATGAGCATATACATTAGATGTATTCAAAGAAAAACAAACCCAAAGCAAACAAGGAAAAATATCTCAATGAAACGGAAATTTCTGGATCTGGCCCCAAATTTAATCACTTCTTTTTACTCCATTGCTGACCCCCACCACAGAGTACTTTTGGAGACATCTTGAGTACGGAGAGACAGAAAGATCTGACTGAATACGTACACCTCTCCAATTTCATTAGGGAATGGAAAAGTTTTGCAAAGAATCTGGATTTTTGGTAAATAAAGATTTGAGCATCTCCAAGAAAAATAATTGGAGCGGAAAATCTGTATGGTACTATGTCTCATGATAAACTGAATCTATTCTGATAGATTTGAGTCCAAGGTTGCCAGATTTGGTCAGAAGAGATAATCCCACCTTTATTACAGAGACTTACTCAACACAGGCTGATATTGAACCACTGCCTCCAGACTCACTTGATTTCCAAAATTGACACGATTTCAAGGCCTATGTTGGGTTAGTCTGAGATAGAGCTCGGATTATATCCCCTTTTGGAAACCCTAGACATGACTCACCAACAAATTCATTATATCTAGTTTTTGCAGTTTTGTTGAAGCCATTACGAGTTTCCCTTTTCAAGAATACAAGGTTGATTTGATTTATCAGATTTGGTAACTAATTGCATACATGAAGAAATAGCATATATATATATATATATATATATACGTGAAGACAGATATAGCATCTCTTATTTCCAAAAGATTAATCTTGCACACATTGCTCTATTCTTTCACAAGATTACTTGGTCAGAAAAATCCAGAAGAAATTAGAAAGATTTTTCTGTCCCTTCTCTTTGAATGTCCTTAAAATGTTCTGCCCCCAAATTCACAGAATGAATACTTATGAATGGACAGCACGTCAGCTGTAATAAAAGATTTTTCAAACCGATTTCAATATGAAAGCATTTCACCTGTCACCCTTCCAAGTTTAACAAAGGCTATTTATATTTTAAATTAGTTTTATGCACCTGATAATAGTATTGCCCAATTTGGTTATTTTATTGTAAGCAGTTGAATAATTTGAATAGTGGAAATAGTATTTCAACATCTATTTAACTAGTTGTTCCAGCAAAAGAGAAAATTACTTACTAATGCTGGTCGTGACTGCTTTTTCATTAAACTCATATGACGTCGTCTTTCTTTCCATGTTCTGTAATAAAAAGAAACAAGGTTCAGTTTAGTGATTATTATTAACAGCATTAAGACATAACCAAACTTATTAATTAATCACTGCTACCCACAACAGACTGGTTTAATCACTGTGGATGAGTATCACAATCTTGGCCAAGTAGGTAATTCAGTGTTTTCAAACATTGATAGAAATTTGTTGTATTGGCAAAAAGTTGAGGAGAGATGCTAGAAGGAAAATAGCCACTGCCAATTGTAAATTTTTGAAAGTCTTTTGCAATAATTACGAATTTCTCGTCCAAAAATGACCACAAATTCATTTCAACTCTTAGATTCATACAAAGGAAATAGAATGACCATTTCAAAGGGAATAACTCATGATTAAATAGGATTTGATAAGATTATCTCCATTTGACCCTTTCCCCACCCAACTCACAAAAGAGTTCCACTTTTTTTTTTCTATCGATTCATAATGTTAGTAAAGCTAGAAAGATATTATATAGAGTGAATAAACAAAGAGGAATATGTTTTTTTTCAAGTCACACTATTCCCTATTTAGATCAATGCTCAAGATAAAAAAAGTAGACTATATAGTGTTTATAACTATTGTATACACTCCATATACATATTTATAACTTTTTCATTCACCAATGAATTATATTGTATTTTGAACAATATCTTTTATTTTACTTTTGATGCAATCATCATTTGTTTCAAATGTTTCAACAGGGATAAAAACTTGAAAACTCAATTTGAAACATAGTTTTATTACAGATACAAATGTTGATAAACGCTATCAAAAATGTATGAACAACTCGCAGTTTTTGAGAAGAATCTGTTCTTCTTCTCATCTCTGCTGTTCATAAGAGAGTTTCACTGCCAGATTCAAGCCGTTAAGTTAACAGTTGAATACAATGAGTAATTGACACATCAAAAATGCTATTATTTGCTTACTTGAATTTCTTCACTGTAATCATTTTAAATTCAAACAGCCTTTCACAATATTTTCTCAGCTCTAAGGGGTCTGCAATGAAACAATAACAGTTAATCAAAAAAAAAATATTTAAAGTAAGTAAAAATGACCAAAAATACTGAAAGCTACTAAAATCTTGACAAAATTATATCAATAGCTGAACATTTACACATTCTTTTACACCAAATTTCATCTTGGGGATCCAATAATGCCAATAAATATACAAATATAATCTCCAAGTAATTAACAGATACATATTGAAATATATATCATAAATATATAAAATACTGATATGTATTTAGGATATATATTAAACAAAATAGTTCCTAAAAAGCTTTTTTTGTCACACAAAATTTTTCATCACTTTTTGCCATTTCATCCTCTAAAGAGCATCAGACTAAAAAGCTTTTTTAGGAACCATTTTGTTCTTTATGTATCATGAACACACACACGTATATACATTATGAATATATATAAATATTCTGTTTAATATGTATCTGTTGAATATGAGGATTTTAAAATTCTGTACCAGCAAATAGAATCATTTTACAAAAACTTTATTTTTGGTGACATATCTTAATGTAATCAAATACTAAATATCAGATTATTATCAAATGCAAAAAAAAATAATGAATTATTATAGTTGACTTAAATAACAACCGTTCACAAGTTTAATATGAGAAAAAGAAAGAATCATATTTTAAATTTAACTTGAAAAAACAAAAAAAAACAATTCAAATTCCAAAAGTCAAAGAAGCGTGGCTGCAGATGAAGGGAGTATTTAAAAAGAAATAATTTACCCAAAGAATTCTCCTTTTTTCTCTCTTCAGCACATTCTATCTTTACAGCAGGAGTCTTTGAGGAACTGTCTTGATTACCTGATTGGTCGACAGAATTTTCATCAGCATCTGAAATATAATCACAAGACAATTACATTAATCAAAAATTAAAGTCCAATATCCCACAGACAAGCTGAAAATCCCACAAGCAGGATTTCAAGCTGCAGAGGGCCTAAATGGAGACTCTGGATTTGATAAGAGATCAAAACTGTTTTTTTAGGGGTACCATAAATCTAAACCCCTGGCTATAACACACCCTTCTGGATGCTTAGAGGTCACATACAGAAAAACAGAATCAGATTTTTTAGTATTGTACGGATAGATACATGGAAATTAGATTATTATTATTGGGAAGAGTGCAAACTGGGATCCTATATTATTTTTTTTTATAGGTTTTCAAAAACTAATAAGCAAAAAACATGTTCTGGGGACCAATATGTAACCACAGAAAATTTAATGGTGATAACTCTAGCAGTTCTTTGGTTATGCCAACAAAGACAGACAGAAAGATAATTGGTGATTTAAAGTAATAGTAAATTTCAAGTAAGCAAAAACACAGCTGAACAGGACAATACCAATTTAGGATGAATTTACAATGTAACCCCCCCCCCATACAAAATAAATAAATAGAAAAATAATAAATAAACAAATGAAAAAAATCAAATTTTTGAATTTTTAAGCCTGTCAAAAACCTGCTCTGTGGTCCTGCGAGAATCACAATTTCGTCTCGTAATGATGTATTAACAAATCTTGCAATAATGAAGCACTTGGGTTTAAACCACAAACCATTTCAATATGAACACATTTTATAATCACCAAACCAAATCTACAAGTAGTATTGGCTGGGGATTCAGAATATTTACTTGAAGCTCAGGCAAAAGGGCTGGATTTACATAAATATTCTTGTTATGTATGTGGTATGTGTGAGCATATACACACACACACATATATGTGTGTGTGTGTGTGTGTGTGTGTGTGTGTGTGTGTGTGTGTGTGTGTGTGTGTGCTTTGAGTGTTTGTAGCATTTTTGATGAAGCGCTGTTTGATAAAAATGCATACTACTAATTATTCTGTGGCTTTGTTACCAAGAAAGCTTTATATAAACTGCAATTACCTGGAGAGTTTTCCTTAAGACTTGCCTCACTACAATTCCCTTTCCTGATAGCAGCAGAATGAGGGCAACCACTTAGTTGCTCTGTTGTTGGATCAATTTCATCAGCACCTGCAGTAGATGTCATTTTATAATTCAAAGGACATTCATTCCAACATATTAAATCGCATTTATTCATAAAAACTTATTTACAAAAGAAAGAGTGGAAAAATCATCTGTTCTCTTATAAATAGTTCAGAAATTATTTCCCCAACCTCGAGTAGATTTGGTGCAACACTTATAACCCAAATAACTGTCCATATGAAACAGATATATTTCTCAATAGCTTATAGATGAGCACTTAAAAGAAAGAAAAAAAAACTTATGGTATCTAATTTATAAAATCAATGAAGTAAACTTTGTTTTCAGCCTACCTATTCCATTTAAACACTACAGAAACTTTCATCTAGAAAGCACATACCTCTGCCAATGTCATTGTCAGGGGAGTTAATTGTGCATGGTTCTGCCCCAAAATTCGATCATTTTAATCACATAGCTTGTAGCCTACCTTTCCATAAATTTCATAAAAATTGATAGAGAACTTTTGAAAATATTGTTTGGACAAACATGAACTTCTTCGCAATATTATATAGTATGCATATAACTACAACGTAGAGGAGATAATTGCACATGGATCTGCTCAAAATTTAATCACTCCTTTTTCCATGAAATTTCATAGAAATTCATTGAGGAGTTTTGGAGATATGTGGACAGACAAAAAAAAAAAAAGGAGAAAAAAAAAAGAAGAAATCTTGTAATCAAAAAAGATTTCCAGGATCCGCCCCATTTCAATTAGATAAAGTCCCTAATTGAGTGGTACAAACAACCTGAATAATCTTAAATTCATATAAAAAAATCCAAATATTAATTGGAAGGGAATAACTTCTGTTCAGAGTTACTAACCTTCAACTTTCAGGCGAAGTATGATTTTTTTTAATTCTATTTATTGAAAACTTCCACTTAGCTCAGAAGCCATTTTAACTGGCTCATGAATTTAAGAGTTAACTAAGAAAAACCTATTTTGGAATATAATTTTCAAGAAAAACAAAAAAAAACAAAAACAAAAAAAACCACCTTATTTCTATACATAAGGAGTAAATGTTCCAATTTTCAGCCCTCAAGCTCCATTGACGCAGCCTGTATGTATGACAGAGAGAGACTGCTAGACTCTCTTAAAAACTGAAGAAACCTGTGATACAAATATAATCAGTTGATTCGGGTTCCCAATACAGTTGGGACAAGAACCAAAAAGGTGTCCACTACGAAGTTTCAACACCATCATTACAGGATCCTGTGACCCTGAGTAGTTAATTTCAGGTAAGAAGCATCTTATTGAGGAACACTGTTCTATCGAGTTTCAAGTAAATCTGACTTAAAACAGTTGAGAAATGATATGGGAACAGACCTATAGAGGGAAAAATAGACTGAGCCCCTTATAGAGAGGTGACGATGCCTCTATAAACCAAGTCATATGTAGCTTACCTGAATTTGTTAGACTATCACTGTATGGGTTGTCTGAATGATTGGTTGGTTCAGGTGCATCATCACTGTCTTCCTTCTCTCCACGTTGCTCTTTGTCCAATTCTCGTGTGTAATGCAAACACGGAATTGCACTTACTGGAATGTCATGTTTCTACAAATGAAAATTTAAAAAAAAATCAGTCAATGTTTAACTAGACATATATACTATTTTCTTAAATTTGTTTTTATTAAACAAAGAATGGTAATCATTGTATTCATTTTGACAACAATTTACATTCAATTGTCAAATTCAAGTTGACTGTTTTTCTTCCGCAACAAGATACCCTCACCAAAAACCAACGAGTCATACACTTAAAACAATGACGTGCACTAAATCTTACGAGGAGTTTGCTTAGTTACTTGATGTCAGAAATAGCAGGGCAGATTTTTTCGATACAATACATTTGCTTATATACTATAATTCTTTTTCCTTCCTCTCAGCCCTAAAAATCCATAGTAAAAACTCAAAATTTTGCACACATACTCGACTAAACGAGTAGAGAAACATTTTTCTTAAAAAATTAAGCTTTGTGGTTGTGTTCAGAGTGGAGTTTGACCCTGAAGCAACCAGTCTTAGTTTTTAGTTGTTTTCTATCACAACTCAACTCAGGCAGTCACTCGACAGCAACAAGCAAAAAGTGCAGATTGGAAATAAAGAATAAGCTCACAGAGATATTTAAACTCCTGTCCCTATTGCCAGATGGAAGCCTAGTTTACACCCAGCTGCAATGACCACATAGTTATGAGAGCTAACTATACCAACCAAAGCAGTCCATTCTTCGACAGCAATTGATACACTAATATCATTTGACTACCAACCAAACACTCAGGTGAATCCCTAACTATACACGAGGGAGTTCTCCAACATCTGCTTTCTTAAATAAAGAAAACTGCATCTGTGCTAGCCAATATATGCAGCTTCATTTAAATTTGTATCACCCCAACAATAATCTCTATCAATAACCTGGACCCCATTCTAGAGATAGTAATGTGTACCCTTTTCACTTCAGATATGGTCTGCCATACCATATTTTTCTACCTCTAATTTGGCTATGACTTTCTTATATTCCTTGAATCTTACTATAAGGGAACAGCTAGTTTTCCCTTTATATACAGCCAAAATTGTGTTGAAAACATAAAAGATGGGCAGATGAGATTTGATTGATAGAACAATAGTTGAAATCTGACTGACTCTAGGCAATGTATACGTAAAAGAGAGGTTAAAATGTGGCTCAAGTGCAAACAAGATTTATGCAGTTTATAGAGAAGGTACACTGTAGAACCAATATGATTTGGAATCACTTATAATGCAGTTTGAACATGGATCCCAATTTTCAAAATGTTCAATTTAGCTCTCAGAAAAAAAAAAACAAAAAAAAAAGTAGCTAAGATAAAAAACAACAAAACCCCTACTGACTTAGGTTATACCAACAGTAAAAAAAGATATGAATTAAACAAAAACATTTGAAAAGTCAATAAATGAAATTCATAGCCCCTTTTCTGTACATAAGTTACTAAAAAGATTACCAACATATAGTCAAGCTCCTACTCTAGACACTAGTGATATATGGATCTAAATTTTGTCAAAATGTAATCTTCAGGTGAGGTTTCATGATTTAAGATTTAAAAATAATTCATTCTTGTCTTCCTGCCAGGACTAGCCTCAACCTGTCCCCTCTCTAACAGTTTTCTCTTCACTTCTGCATGAATTTCTGAGGGTTGGTCAAGAAGTTAGGGAAGGGGTTTCGACTTGGATTAAGGTTTGTAAAAAATAGAAAATGAATGATCAAACGTGTCAAAACTGATTTGCAAAATTTCATGCTGGAGAAATCTTGCCCGAATGATACTCCATAGTCGAGTAGATCAGCTAAGGGACGTTTTAACTCATCTGCCGTTTTCACCAGATAAGACACTTTTGAATTACCATTCGTTCCAGTCTTGCCAGAATTCTCTTAAGGTACCTAGAACAGTTCTTTGCCAAGAAAGATAAGTTCTGCAAGGATGGAATCATGAAGTTGCCAGAAAGATGGTGGAACAGTTTTGTAAACAAGCTTGGCTGCTGTAGGGTCAAAACCCACTATTTCTTCTATTCTGACTGAAAATGATTACTGAAATTTTTATCCAGTGAAAAAAAATCATAGAAGTATATTTCTTGTATACATGCATTCATTAGAATGATATAAGACCTTGAGTTTCATGGAATTTTGCAAACATGTGAGTCTTGGCAGTTTGATCCAGTCGTTAAGAGAGCAGGCTGTCATTTACTTGATCATGATTTCAAATCACAGCAGGGGAATGTTAATTTTATAGATGTATTTTTTTTCCTCATTAGAATTAAAAATAAGCTCTTGCTTATTTCTAACATAAATTTTGGTACATATGTATGACTTGTCAATTTTGCTCAGTTGATAAGAGACATGACAACCTATTAGTTGGTTGTGAATTTAAATCATGGTAGGGGAATGTTATTTCGAACTCCCCTAAATTTGATGAGGATTGTTCTTGTTAGGGTAGAAAAACCAAGTCAACTCCAGACTTGGACATGAGTTCAACAATATGTTCAATAAAGTTATACAGGAAGTAAAAAACAAAAACAACAAAAAAAAAAACAACATTTTTACTGGAGTTGGATTATCGATAATTATAAATTCATCCTTGTAACTTTAAAAAAAAAACAAAAAACTGTTTATTACTGACATTGAACCTTTTTGAAAGATGTCTTTTACTTACTTTGATCACCATGGCGATTTTGAAAATGGCATCAATTTTTCCTTACAGATAAACTTGTACAACACCATCAATAACACAAAATTTGTTGCATAAATTACTTGAATGACCAATGATATCTACAGGATCTACACATCGGCTTTCCAAATTACAAAAATCTAAATCTGAATCGAGTATTGAATATTAACAGTTATCCGAAAGAACTCCTTTAGAAAAGAAAAGAAAAGAAAAAAAGGGATTCAAGGTGGAATCCAAACCCCAAAATCATGCAGTTAAAGAGATCAGAATTCTACATTTCATTCTTGTTTTGTTTAAATCAAATTGAATTTTGATAACAATGTAATGAGAAAATTTGTGTTTGGGGTTTGGATTATACCTTTAATAAAACACCAAAAACATCCAGAAAAGTATATTTACTCTAGCACTGCCAGGTCCCAAGAAGTATGGCTTAGACAAGGTACACACTCTAGTTTCCTTGTGCAAATAGACAGGCATACCACTGTTATGGGTAACAATAATCCAACCTTCTGGTAAAATATCAAAAGGATCGTGACCCCGCTCTGAAAGAGAAAAAGAAAAACAGCACCACAAAATTTGTGTAAGTGAACAATTGGAAGTAAAGGAGACAAACATTTATCTTTCTTGTACCCAACAAACCAATTACATTCACTGGTTTCACAGCAAAATATTGAAGATATCCAATAATTAATAATAAGGAATCGGTTGAAACACGGGGAGATATTTTTTTACCAAATGCATTGCGGTCTACAGTGTGCATGTTTTTTTGACTATACAATATAGACATTTTTTGTTGGTTCACCCCCCCAAGTTCCTCCAATTTTCAAATTGTATTCATCATTGCTGGTTAACATTCAAAATTACCAGTAGAGTTTGAAAGTACTAACATAAGAAATGTATGACAGAATATATCATGAATTTTTGAAAATTTTCCCACAGCTTTGAACCACCAATAAAGAATACCATCTGAAAACTGGAGAAAGTCACAAAAAAATTGAACTGACAAAAGATGTTGATATTATTTAATGAAATCTGTACAAAAGAGAAATTGATGCCAAAATATAATAATATATATTTATTTATAGAATTTGCATTATATTATATTAAAACCATTTGAAATGATCTCCCATTATTACATGGTAAATGTACCATTTGGCCTAGATAACGTAAATAAAATGAACAATTAAAGAAAAGTCGGTTGCTGGTTCGATCCCTGCAGCTCTATTTTCTATACATTGTCTAGGCCAAATGATACATTCACTGTGTATAGTGGTCTTATTGATATCTAAAAAGAGGACAATTTCAAATGTTGCTCAACTGTATTTAAAAGAAATTCTTAATCTTATTTTACTTCATATTAGATGCTTGGAGTTAAAAATAAGTTTTATAGAAGATATTTCACACAAACACACACAAGATCATATATATATGACAATGATAAAACCATTTTTGCAAAAACTATGTATAAACAGCATCAAAGTTACTCCATAGCAACTCGAGTGACTCCAGATCATGTAAAAAAAGAAATGGAAGTCATGCTAGGATTGAACCTGTGTCCACCAGGAAGCAGCCTATATGTAGCTCTGATCTCACCAACTGAGCTAACAACATCCTTAGCAGCAGGTATGAGTAACGCAGCATATAGGCTGCAGTTTTGATCCCAGCAAGACACCCATTTCTTTTTTCTACATGATACAATGGAGTAACTTTGATGCCAAGCAAATTATAGTTCCTACAAAAATGCCTTTATAATTATCTAATTATGTCAGATGAAAATTATCCATCTACTGAGATATATATATATATATATATACACACACACACAAAGGTAAGTCAAAAAGTATTATTATTATCACTCCAGTGCATACAGGGACAAATTTATTCCAAACGAAATGAGTTTAAACATATATCTGGGATAAGTGGATGGCAGCACACAAGTTTTATCATTAATACACTGGTCTTGTTAAGGTGTGTTTATAAAAAGGATTCTTTTTGGACCATTGGAAAGATTTTTTTGAGGCCTAGGCTAACATCAGATTTTCAACTAAACTCAAGTGGAAATCTTCCCGGATCATTCAAGGTTCTAGATGGATAAAGCATTCTAAGGAAGACCTAAAAAATGAGCAAAGAGAGGAGAGACCATCAACCTCAATGAATAAAAAAAAAAACTGTGCCTTAAGTCCAGAAATTGGTTGAAGACTACAGTCAAATCATAATTGATGCAATAAATTCTGAGGCTAAGGGTCTCATGGTTCGACATCTTCAATTTTAACTTGAGATCCTGTTGAAAAAGTCCAAAGCCCTGTCCTGTGATGATTGAGCACACAATGGCTAAAAATGGGTTGGTTTACTCAAGTGTTCAAAGTGTCTTTACTTCTGGACAGATTGTTGTGAAAATTGGCAGTATTGCAGGAAAGACATAGTTTTTAATGCTATGTAGTCATTTGTACTTAAAATAAAGTGCTCATATGGTTGTTGGTTAATAATCATTTAAAAAAACAAAACAAAAGGTGCACTCTATAGAGATGACGAAAAAACAGGGTGTAGTATGTTAAGTGCAATTAGTTAGACGTGTAGACCCAAATATCACCAACACAAAACATGTTTCTCATGGACCTTTCTGCAGATTATTTATGAAGACCTTTACAGGTGAGAAACACAGGAGGGTGCAAAACTGACTGCCCCTTTCTGTTCTGCATACAAGCTTGTTCTATCACCAATCTTCTCGATCAAAGCCAACGGGGAAAAGTTGAAAAAAAAAAAAAAAAAATTCAACAGGCTTGGCATTAAGTCCTAAAGGTTTTTCTTTTTTTGGGGGGGACCAACAAAACTAATTAACGCAGTAGGTTCAAGGTCCACATTGGTATCCAACCATTCCACAGGTGAAATTTTTTCTGGCTCACTCAATGGAAATTCTGTTGGTTCAAAATCAGACAGGTCACTTGTGCACTGAAGAAACAGGCACTTTCCTTTCCTTTCCTTTCCTTTTCTTTCTTCACACTCTGAGTCACCCTATACAAAGCAACGGGGCCATTTTAGGTATAGGGTTCAAGAAGATTAACAAGATATTTGTTGACTCTGGATTTGAGAATATGGATATTATATTCCAGCAGGAAAGCACACTCAAGGAGAGGCTGTCTGAGTGGAAATTGCAACTGTAATGGTCAGAAAGTGTAGAAGGGACTCAACAGAGATAGCAAATCATGTTCTCTTACTTGTGGAACCATTTGATGGAGCTCCTCTGAACACTTTCCATGAAAATAGCAATAGAAAAGTGCTACACTCATTACGTCACTCTGGTTGTAATTTCCAAACCCTGAAGCCCTACCAATCAATGATTTGTCAAACAAGCTATCATTGATCAAGTACCTAGTCACCATTATTGCTGGAAAACGATTGTGGAAAAAGAGAATCGATTGAAACTCAGCAATGTATCTTTGACTGCGACTGTGCGTCTTACAGGCTGGAAATGAACAAGAGGAAATGATTTGAGTTATAGTTATCTCCCTTACATTACAGAGCTCTGTCTCCCTAAACGAGTCTAAATGAAGCACTTTCATTTCTGGGGTTCAGGACAGCGTAGATCGATGTCAAGAGCTAAATAAATATCTTGGCCTCAGTTGGCTTTTAGTTTGATGGGTGACAAAAGCATGGTGTGAAGATCAGCAAGCTCAAAAAACTTGACTTTCCATCAGCCCTTTACATGAGATCAAAGTGGATCATGATTTTATGAAAGGAATCATAACTGCGTAACAGTAATTTCCGAGAGGGATTTGCTGAACCAGTGAAATTCAAGGTAGAGAGATCAACTCGGGTGATTTTCAAGGGGGGGGGGGGTCCGAAGAGGTAATCTTGATAGATTTCTCAAAATACACAAGATAATCATGATTATTATGGAAATTTTTCTTAAGAAAATAGAAAAATTGAATTATCGAGAAAACGGTTGAGTAAGTTTGGCTGAGGAAATCTTTTCCATTACAACACTGCACCTGCTTGTTTTTCAAGGGTAAAAGGGGCTGTCTAACAAAAATTTCTCAGGGAAACCTTACCCCATCTATCCTACAGATCTGATCTTGCACCCCCAGACTTCTTTTTCTTTGCAGAAAATGAACAAACGTTAAAAAGAACATGGTGTAAATCAAAATGTGCAGGATTTTTCAGGGGAGGATTAGAAAGATGGAAACATTGTCTTCAGAAGTATATTGACTCAGGGGATATGTTTCACGCATTGGTATTTTCGTTCAATTCTCAAATTCCAAAACTGCTGATATATGCTTGAGCCACTAATTCATACACCACTTGTTTATGTTTTCAAGCCAACAAAAGCAACTCTCAAATCATATGAATATATAAGTGAGAGGTGTTTTGTCATGCTATAAAAAGTACCAGGAATGTTTTCTCATTGGACCAAGGGGGGAGGCTTTAGAACAAGAGATTTTGTGAAAAATATATAATAATGCAAAACATGACCTGGGGGTGGGTATTCAACAAGTAAATAATATAGGAACCAGAACTTGTCTGTACTGAAAACAATGATTGTGACATATTTCTGGAAGAGCTCTTTCCGTAAACCACTAAAAAGAAGTGTTCAAATACGGTTTTCTCAGACTTGGGGGTAGGGATTCAATTTTCAGTTTTCTTTTGAGAAAGGCCATCAATGATTCTAACCTTGACTCATATTATTTAGTATTATTTTTCCATGTTTACTACTACTCCTCAAAGCAGTCAGATGTTTTCAGGAAGTTTAGAAAAAATTTTTTTTAATTCAATTAATTTTCACTTTTTTTTTTTGAAACGGCAAGCAGTGATAAATCATATTTTTTTCATCTATATTTGTATTATATCATTAATCATTTTAAAAAAAATTATATTACATTATCCTTTTATATTTTAAAAAATTTTATGCCAATTACCAAATAACCAGAAACGAGAGACAAAATTTTGGTACATAAAATCAATATGGAAAAAAAAAAACACCACCACTAACACGTAAAACATTAATATAGCGACATTATCTGGAAGTTTCATAAAAATGATCTTTAATGATAATTAACAAAGAAATTAACATCTAAAGAGACAGACCCATCTTCAGCCAATTTTGGCCACTTCCACATATGAGTGGGAGGCAAAAAAGTAGCCGACCTTATATGAATTCAATAAAAGGTTTCTATAATTTTGTAGCAATACTTTTTGACTTATCCTCATATATACATTCACCTACTTCAAATTCTCTTTCAAAATACAGAGGGTAAGACATTGAGAAAGAAATATATACCACAGAGGGCAAAGTATAAAGACAAAGCATACCTTTTAAAACAATTTTCTGTACTTCAATTGGCCCCTGAGATCCATCCTCCTTGCTCTCTCCATCGGAGCCAGACTTGCGGGAGCCAACACCTTCCTCCAACAGTGCATAGAGTTCATTGTCGTCGAGATACTCTTCATCATCATCCTCACTGGAAAGGTCGAGGGATTCGTGACCGTTGGAGATACAGCTGGTGGCCCCAAGGTTAATGCACTGGCCATCGTCGTCGTCAAGCTCAATGTCGTCGATGATCTCGAATTCGTGTGCAGTCTGTCCGGCCAGCTCGCCACTGTGCAGTCTGGAATCTCTGTCGCAGTCCATGTAGGCGTCAGTGCAAGAGCTCAGGGCAGTCACACTGGACGGCAGAGGAGCTGACAATCGCGGACGTTTCTCTGGGGGACAGCTATATTCACTGTCACTTTTCCCACCATCATCAGTGTCAAAGTCCAACCTTTTATCATTATGGTGATTGGACGTTTGCGTTGATGGTGGTGGTGCTACCAGGATGTGTCTGCCCAGTCCAACATTGATCAGTTCATCATCATCATCATCACCATTGCTGTCTTTTCTGCTGAACGGAGACCTGGAGGAGTCCATCTGGACTATGTGCACAGCACCCTTGATGTGTGTATGTTTTTTTTTGTTTGTTTTTTTTTCTCCACACAGGTGGTAGGCAATGCCCAGGACCTGTGTGACAAGGGTATCTAGCTTTTGCTATCTGCGGAACTTCTAAAAAGCTAGCCCGACAACCCACAGACCTCCACAGCCACCTCTCTCTCTAACTAGTCAAAGAAATTAAGCCTCATCTGGAAATAGAGATGCCCTTACATTAGACTTACCAAGCATTTGGAGACTACCCAAAAGTCACTAAACAAAAGAAAAGAAAGATAAAAAAATGATAAGGCCTGCCTAATAGAAATTAATTTTGTTTTTGGTTCAATTTTTCTTTTAAATTTGGTCATTTTACGAAGTGTAATAATTTCAAAACATTGAATATGCTAACAAATATAAAATCGATTAGTCATGACAAGGATTTTAATCCACAAAAAAATGTGCCTTAAATTAGAGACACACTCAATACATTTTAGACAAAAATGATATAAAAGATTATCTAAAATTCTTCTATCAGAAAAATTCAGATATTGTCACAGAACGATTGAAACATAGTACAGAGAAATTATACTTCGTTTGTAGGTTCAAATCCAACAAGATCATCATTTTTCACAATTGATGCATGCCAATATAGTAAAGGTTCTACCAAGTCAAATCTTTGCTCGGAAATATATTGTTTCTATTTTAGAAGGAAAATCAACATATTTCAATTTTGGTCAAATTATCTGAGATTTGGAGATGATTTCTTTTAAGAAATTTGCAATTGAATAAAATAGTGGTAAATTTTGAGGCTATGATGACAGACATTAAATGTTCAATTTATATAAACCACAAACATGCATCAATGTAAGAACAAATAATATTCATGACCAAAATGGATTTTCAATACACAGAATAAAGATTTTGAATCAGAATTAGTAGAAGATGATCATTTGAGAGAGAAAAACTTGAATTCTGGTTCAAAATCTATATTCTTGGATAATTTTCTCTCATTGGGAAAACCAGGTGTGCATTTCTGACATGTTTTTCATCTGAATATGCAACTTCCTCTACAAAACCTGAAGTGATTCTTAATGTCAGCAATTCCAACTGCCGGAAGACAGATTAATATGCTTGGATCAAAAACAAAATCTAGAGAATATAGGTGAATTTTTGTTAGCAAAAATCAAATTTTAAGAACCAAGATAATTTCCTATTGAGAATTTCAACTTTTCTGATGTCTTCCTATTTTGGATTTTTGAATTGAATGCAAAATGGTAAAATAGTCCCTGATTAATTGATTCTATGAAGCAGGCCAAAGTGTAAAAATTATTAAAGTAAATAAGTATAAAAGAGAAGTAAAAAAAAAAACTGCATGTGATCCCGTACTAATTGAAAACAGAGTAACTTCTGTGTTAGCAATTATACTGCATAGAAAGAAAGAAACAACCATAAAAATAAAGGTTTTTTTTTTCAGAAGAACAAGAGTGCCATTGGAAAAGGGAGTAAAAGAAAAGAGGGTGCCAACAAGGTTGCAAGATTTAGCCAGAAAGGGAGATAATCAAAACTATCTCAGAGACTAACCCAACACAGACATTGGAAAAGTGTCAAATTCAGAAATAGATTGAATTTGGAGGCAGAAGTTCAGTATAAGCCTTTGGAGTTGTGCCTACCTCAAAGAGACTGATAGTGAACTTACACTTCCAGACTTTCTCAAATCGACACTATTTTAATACCTGTGTTGGGTCAGTCTCTGAGATAAAGCTTGGATAATCTCCCCTTCTAGCCAAATCTAGCAATCCTGGGTGCTGATGAGTTTTATACTTTTCCAAATTGCAACATAATAGAAAGTTAAAAAACAAAACAAACATTACAAATGTTACAGGAGAAGAGCGGTGAAGTGCATTGTAGAAAATGTTGCAAACTGGTGGAAATGGTAAAATTTGAAAGAAAAAAGAAAAAAAAAAAAAGAAAAGAGTCAGTTTATAAAATAAATATAAAGTGTCATAGTTAAAAAGGGGCTGAAAGGGGGACAGAGGGAGAGTGGAAAGATAGAAATAAAGAAATTGAAGAAAACCTAAATGATTTTTTTTCTTTTCAGTGAAACCTGCTACAAGACAGAGACCGCTGCAATACTTACCTACCTGGCTGGGACAGTCAGGTTATTTGGATAAGAGATCTCAAGAGCCGGGGAATGACTTGCTGCAGATGAGTAAATAACTCGGGCAGATGTAGAAGAGAGTTAAAACCAAAGAAGCTATTGCTTGGCAATTGTTATCAACTAGCCAAGCCACCAGTCTCTAGGGTTTTAACAAGAGCAAACTGACACAAGTCAGTTGCTGCTATGAATGCTTTTAGTTTCAGGACTATCCGTGGAGAACAAATCAAGATGAAGAGAGAGAATTTCTTTTCTTTTCTTTTAGTGTCCTCAATTATTGAAGGAAAAAAGCTTCAGTTGCTTTTGGAACTAACAAACTTCTAGAAATTGGTTTCATCAGAAAAACACTTTCAAATTAACTCTTAAATTCATAGACCACTTGTAACCAATCGTAATTGACAGTGGAACTCTTCAATGAATATAATTAAGAATAATGGAACTGTTTTATGAATTGAATAGTAATTTTTTTTTCAAAAATATTAACCTAATGATCAAAGGGAGTTAATTTTGACCAAAAGTTATTTCCCTTGATGACATTGATTTTTTTTTAAATAATGAATTTAAGAGTCAAAGTGAAATATTCTGAACTAAGTAATACAAATAAAAATAATAAACAAAGTAAACTCTAGTTAATTTGGAAAAGTATAAAATCCAGTTGGTATGAACAGATCATAATAGCGGTTGAGCACAAGCAAATGGAAAGGTTTATTTAAAGAAAAAATATTGTTCTATACTAAGCAAGCTTTTATGAAAAAATACAGAAATCATTTGAGGGGAATAAGATAGCAATTAAGAATCTCTCAGCCCTATTCCGACATATATAATAGGAGGTTATTTCATTATCTACAATGTTATAAACTACATTAACATTTTTCTTTTTTTTTTACCTACAAAGTTTCTATTTTTTTACCTACAAAGTCATTTTTAAAGAGTTTTGATGCAGTTATTCTTGTATTGTACCATTCATTCTATTGATTGAAAAAACGTTTGAACTTGTAAAGTATGCATGTTATGGGCAACTCCTCATTAAGTGGGATGCAAATATCCAGGACAAAGTTGTCTTAGTGCCATATGATAGACTATTTTTTTTCAATTTCTTTTATTTATGTAAAAAAAAAAAAAAAAAAAAAAAAAAAGAAACAAGCCTAAAAGTCAGACCATAGAAGTGCTAGTTATTTTCCCTGAATTAAGATCTAGGAAGGGCTTTGTTGCCAAATTTATTTTAAAGTTTACACCTAAAATTAAGTCAAAAACATTTTAAAACACCTAAAAACATAAAATCTACGAAACATAGCATATCAATGAATAAAATGTGACTTTATTCTACATTCATCTTATCAAAATATCAATTATTTTGTTATTATAAATTACCTAAAAATATCACTTATATTAAAAATCATCTAAGCTGTTCCTAACATATAGACACAACCAAAAACATATAAATAGGCAACATCGAGCAAGGGACATGACTCAAATTTCATGTACATTACTAAGCAAAGGACGTAACACACATTTTGGTATGTCAGTCAGTGATAGCGATTGCCACTATAGTTGTTAATGCATAAAAAAAGAAAAAAAAAAAAAGAGTAACACGATAAGCTTCAATTCTACTGAATACTGGAAAAAAAAAAAAAAAAGAAGAAAAGCTATCTTAAAGTATTTGCATTAGGACTAGTCAGTTCTCCAGAACATTAATTATTGATTAAATAATTATATATATATATATATATATATATATATATATATATATATATATATATAATACTTATTGGTTAAATATCTGATCAATTAAATATAAATGACTTCAATCAATCAAAAACAAGATTGACTTTATTCAATATCTATTGATTAAATACAAGACTATAGTCAAATTCCATGTAAAATTTGCTGGTAAACTAACCAAGAGCACACTCTCAAATAAAAAAAATTCTTTTTCACAAAGGAAGCTGTAATGTCTTTTGGTAAGTGGAAATATATAGTAATTTGTGTCACTGAATTGTGACAACCATTCTGTACATTGTATAACAAGCATAGACTCACCTGCTAAATGTAATTAGTATATTCTAAAAAAGGGTCAGTTTACATAAAAGAAAGGGGAAAAAAAAAAAAAAAAAAAAAAACAACAAAAAAAATTATAGAAGCATCTTGAAATAAATTTTGTCAAAAACCAGAAATAAGAGATAAGATCTCACAAGGTCATACAGTAGTTATTTAAAATTTCAAAAGAATGCAACCCAAAAACTTAAATTCTTTTGAAATGTTCGATCTTCAAACTTGCTAATTCAAGCAATGTTATGAAAATAACTTAATAATACTGTAATCTCTCCAGCTATGAAGCTTGATCAAATCCGGTTATGGATGGAGCAATCAAAGCACAACTTGTATTCCGTGATATGGTGTCATTAAAGAAAGACATTATATGTCACTAATCATGTGACCAAGTAAATACTCATCACA
The DNA here is from genome assembly GCA_963457665.1 of Thysanoteuthis rhombus. NCBI lineage: Eukaryota > Metazoa > Mollusca > Cephalopoda > Oegopsida > Thysanoteuthidae > Thysanoteuthis > Thysanoteuthis major. Next base: position 20,663,500 of record OY735238.1, on the reverse strand, counting down.
AATCAAATGTGGCTTTGACCATACAATACATATATAAAATCAACCAGAAGGCATTTGTGCTCAGGGCAGAAAAATAGAGAAGGGCAGCATTCAAGTCCTTCCCTGACTTCTTGTATGGTTGGAGGTTGGGGTCAGATAATTTGAAATGAAGAAACCTTTCTTTCTCTCTCCAACCAACATTCCAAATAAACCAAAGACCTTTTTTGACAACCAACATAGAAAGGCCAGAGCAGAAACCTGAGTATATTAATGCATAACCATCAAAACTTATTTGATCATAGCATTTATTAAGAGGCAGTAAATGCTTTTGCTAATGATTTAGTCAACTACAATTATACTTTTATAACAGATTCAGAGCCCAAGTGAGATATGGCATCATGTACATACATATCAATGCTATTAAGTAGTAGGTATTGTATACACTAATATTTCATAAGCTGATCATCATTTCTCAGCAGTAAAAGTATGGAAGTACATAAGTGACAAAGTGAAAAATTCTCTTTTCATGATTAAGTTTCTGTTTCAATGGTATTTTAGATACAAAGCTTGGCACAATAGTTTGAATGAATCAATCTTGAAGATAATGCCATACAAAAGCAGAATATAGGTAATTTGAATGCTAATTTGGTATAATTCAACCAAAACTGTCAACATAAGTTTCCTCAGTTTTCAAGTTGGTCTGGCTGCTAGATCATGTATCGAGCATACAGGCTGCATCCATGGAGCTATAGGGCTTAAATTTTCAACATTAACTCTGTATTACGTCTAGAAAATCAACTTTTTTTCCGTAGGTTTTAGTGTGTGTGGGGGTTCAATTTGCAATGTGAGTTAATGCTAAATTGAACCCTTAGTTAGGGCCCGGCTGTGTTCATGCTTGTTTATGGAAAATTTGAACTTTTTAGTGATCATACAAAAGGCAAAAACCGTAATTTATCTATTGATGACCCTTTTCCCAATTTTTAAAAAAATTGATCACCCCAATCATGGAATGCTGCCAGAAGACATTGGTAACATGATGGTTTCTACTGAGTGACTAACAAGACCTGTTTTTGTCTGAATGAGGTGTCATGGTTGAATATATCATAAAGAAAGCAGCATACTAAAATTTTGAAGAGAAAGATTTTTATATGAAAAAGAAAATATGTCCGTGTCGAAGTGAATCCGATCTCACTTGCATAAAGTTTCAAACATGGAACTGAAGAAAGGTTATACGAAAACCAAAATGAATAAGGTTTGCTTTTCTAGAAGCGAAACAGGTAGGGATAGATAACAGATATTGGCTCCAACTGTTCATCAAATGTAGAGCCAATCTGATATGTTATCTACAAATTTTCGAGTTGCCTTGACTCTAAATCAGGGTTGTATCTAGGGATTTGGGAGGTCTGAGCTTGGCTCCTTGAGCCCCCCCCAACCCCGCCAACATTCAGTGACATTTGTAACTGTATTATGTCAGTTAAAATACAGTAGGTGAACTAGTATTTACAAGGCTTTTGACCCCTCCCCCCAGTTAGATTTTCAAATAGTATATCTAAAAATGTATTTGTATTATTACTGTGATAAGAAACGTACGATAATTCTACCATGATCCAAAGTAAGAGGACTATTAAACCAGGGTTTCTCAAACCGGGTTCCAAGTCATATATTTTTGGTTCTGTGGTCAGTTTTGATTATCTAACTGTTCAGTTTTGAATGAAATATTACGTGGTTTTGAAAAAAAAAACCAAAACGTGTCTGTTGTATCAGAATTTGAGAAAGCCATTTTTAATGTAGAATCAAGATTAAATTTATAAATATAAACAACCATATTCACGTATTTTTTTCTTGAAGAATTTTGCATTTGAAAATTATTTTATGCTTTTACAAAAATGTATCTAGTCTAAGAAAATTTGGACTTTCTAAAAGTTAAAATTTTCAGATCAAGTCCATTTTACCCCCAACATGGGTAAAAATTGACCTAAACTGAAAATTTCTACTACTCCCTCACCACCACCTCTGTAAGAGTATGTCTCTCTCTTTGTGTACGTCTTTCTGTTTGTCTGTCCATCTGTCTCTATAATCTGCACTCACTTGATGGCTGTTATACTCAACTAGATCACATAAGTTGACTTCAGGATTTTAATCGAGGGATTTGGTGCCTTCAAGATTTTATGCTCAATAACCCATGTAAAGCCAGGTCCTTTCATTTATGTATCTTAAGTTCCAAAATTTATCAGTTCAGGTTTGGGGGGGGGGTCTTCAGTGCAAAAAGTTTGAGAAACCCTGTATTGAACGACTGTAGGCAGCAAGGGAGACAACTCGACAGTACCGATTAATACAGTAATTCAGCATTTTCATAGAACTTTTCAAGATAGTAAGCATTTAAACGGAGCTGACGACATAGAATGTGGTCGATTGAATACTTAAAATAGATAAGTGGCTATATTACATACAATTTGGTTGGAAATACATCAGTAAAAAAATAAAATTTAAAAAATAAAGAGAAAGAAAAAGCAAGCAGAATAAAAAGGGGGGAAAAGGAAAAAAAAAATTAATAGAAAAACAGTAAAATAATGATAATGTTGCTCTTCTACACGTGAATTCACAAAATGCTTTATACTTACTCCAGTACAGGATCACAAGCAGTGCGGCAAAATAGGCGGAGAATTCCATGAAAAACTGTTGATTCTGATGATCATATTGCAATGTAGACGTTCACTAAACCAAGGCAGACAGCAGTTAATGTTAGCAGTAGAGAGAAACACAATGCCACAACAAGTACGTAGATGCCACCAGGTCCAAGATTCGAGGTGTTGCGACCTCCCACATGACCAGAAAGTCAAGGGGTGGGCTATAACTTAATCTACCCAGCTTGACCATGGTCAAGAGGAGACTGCAATGCGTGACAGCCCTCGCCTCTGCCGGACCAGATGACAAAAGTGAACGGCGATATGCACGCCAGTAAGTCTGAGAGCGGAGACATAGAAGTCATCAGTCTTACTAGCACACTTCGCTATGCACTTTAGGCACATAGTACCCTGGTCGTCAGATGCCGTGGTACAATCCTGAATAACAACGATAACCAGTCAATAACCAGTGTGCTACATGATCATCAAAGAATCAAGGATCACAACAAAAGGAATTATTAACGATGATAATAATAATAATGAAGGCGAAATTAATGAAAAATGATGAACAAGAGGGACAAAACTTCCAACTAAGCATTTATAATGGCAAATTCATGACAAAGACTAAACAAGATTTGGTGGAGAGGAACAAACTTATTCTTTATTTCAAACAAAATAGAAGGTAGGAAGAAGGAAGAAACAAAAGTATAATGGTTGACTGGAGAAGGGCTGTCAGATATGTCCAGAAAGGGAGATAATAACCCAAGATCTATCTTGGGGACTTACCCAACATAGGAAGAGGTTCGATACCAGCCTTTCAAATTGAACCACCGCCCGACAGTCCCGTGCTGGAATACAGCCCCAAGTGGCTGGTACTGAACCTCTGCCTCCAGACTCATTCGATTTCAATATTCGATTCTATGTCAAATCTGCCAAGTCACAGGAATGAATCTCTAATAAGCTCCCCCCTCTGGCCAAATCTGACAACCCTTTTTTTTGACCCATGCAAATATCATTTCAGGTCTATCCTATCCACCTAGGAAGTATTAAATCTATTAAAGAGGGTGGGTTCAAAAACATCATCGTAGTTTCCAATGAAAAGCATCTCGTGGACATCCTTGATCTAACCAACTGATCACGTTACAATTAACCATATCGTACTCTTGTCTACATTTTAAGGCCTTAGAATCCCCAAGAACAAAAAGAGAAAGAGAGAGAGAGAGGGAGGAAAAAAAAAAAGTCAACCACGGAGTCAAAAGCATCAGTAATGGTCAGAATACTAAATAGATGTTGGGGGGGGGGGGTGCAAAAAGTGATCCTAACACATGAAGTGAATCAAGTCATTAAAAAACAAAACTAAGTTACCAGAATGAGAGTTGTGTAAGGATTAGTCGTATATCTGATTAGTATAAGTGTAAGAGTGCTATAACTAACCACTAATAAAACTGAAATCCTTGATTTGTGGTAATCCTTTAGAAAGAAAGAAAGAAGTGCTATTAATCCTACTCGAGAGAAAACTATTCTAAAAAGTTACAGAGCACAAGAACACATATGCCCATTTAGAATAACCATTATTTTATTACAAAAACAAATCCACGTCTGAAAAGAATGACTACCGGCCTAAGAAAAACGTGCAGAGCTGCATATTCCATACAGGATCAAACTAATATTCAGTTCGGTGGAAAAAAGAATGAATCTGAATGATGTGAAGTAAAAAAATACATTTTTGTTGTCGATAAAATCAAACAACTAAAAAAATTACTCTAACTCACATAATAGTTTTCACTCCATTGTTTGCTCAGGCAAACTATAAGTTATCAAATTCAACTTAAAAAGTAATTTAAATCAGTAAAATACCATTATATATAACTTTTGGCAGTAAAACAACATGTATTTGTTCATGTTGGTAAGACTGCTGACATTTCAATGATTTTATCCAGTGTAAAGGGAAGATGTGCTCATTTCAATTCAGTCAATTTCAGGGTGCCTATTGTATACTTTAACTAAATTATATCAACAAATTTTATCCTTTTTTGAATTTAGTATGATGGGTCAAGATAACTGTAAGTAACATGGAGGTTAAGAGGGTGTGTGATTAGAATTTCAAGTCGTGAAAATCAGTTTCTGAACAAATCAAGAAGTGATTGGCATAATATCTATTCCTTGGGATGAAAGGAACTTTATTACACCCATACAAGAAGGGATATGTGTGGAATATGCTTCTGATTGGATAAGGAGATAATGTAAACAGTGTGGTCCCACTTTGGTAAAGGTAGTTGGAGGGATTTAGACCAACAAAATGAGAGAATTATCCGGAAAAGGTGGTGCTATGTGAAGAAAGGCTAGGATGATTAACCATATTTGAATATTTGAAATACATGGGAATATCATGGAGAACAATAAATGAGTACTGATACGGTGATTAATTATACATTGCACACCTGTCTACTATGAATTTTTCATCCAGTGAGAATTCGACTTTGGCTCCTGTACACAACATGCCAACCACTATGATGAGAGAAATGAAAAGAATGAAAAGATCCCAACTTGAAGATTTCCCACTAACCAAGTAGTAGAAGCTTGGTGATAGCTTCTGGACCAAAGGTTCAAGACTGCCGTACCCAGTCTTGCCTCTCTCTCCATTCACCTTCGATGTTACAGTTCTTTGGGTGGCACAGGAAAGATCTTATAGAAAACTAAATGCCCAAGTTAGATATATAGCCACTGGCTTGGCAACTTTAGAGTTTTATTAAATTAAAACCAATTTCACTCAATATTTAAAAAAGAAAAAAGAAAAAAAATATGGATCATTTTGATCAATTCAACATTTTTGAGAGGTATATTTTGGATTCTTCTTTTATTGTTATTAGACAAAATAGAAGTGCTATTTTGACATAATAATTCAGAATAATTGAATAGGGATATGAAGAACAATTCATTTACCAGATATATATGACTCGATCATTAATTATTAAAATCAACGCTCCCTTATTCAGTAACGCAACTTGTCCGCTATAAGTACTATAGCAATGCTCTTCAAACTTTGGAATGGAGCACTCTGGTAGGTGGGGAATTATGTGTAAGTAAACGTATGGTTTACATTCAGTCTTACTGACTGTCTAGTTCTCTTGGTCTGAAGTGAAAGTTTCAATCTTACCTCATGGTACTGGATAGGATATGGAGTCTATTGCCACACTGAAGAGTTGTAATACAACGAAACTGCTGTCTGTGGATGACTCAATTATTAATTATCTAATGCTCCTCTATTCAGGGTTGAGCACTCTTCAAGTGAGGTAACTCATCTATTGTAAGCTTATGCAATGCTCTTCCATAGGAATAGAGCACTCTGGTGGATGAGGAGTTTCTGCGTAAATGAATATATTGCTTAAATTCAGCCTTACTGACCACCCAGTTCCGTAGTCCAGAGATAGGATATTGGCCTCCAATGAGAGGGTTTCAATTCTGCCTCGCGGTACTGGATAGGTTAAAATCTATAGCCACACTGAAGAGATGTAATACATCGAAACAGCTGTCTGTGGATGACAATATAATATATATATATATATATATATATATATATATATATATTATTTTTGTGTCTTCATTGTTTTCTTGATATAAAACATCTAAGTAGTGTAACCAATTCCAGAGATGCAAAATAAAGTTTGCAAGAGAAATAATTCTTCTTTTCTACAATCATCAACTTTTAAAAGATATGTTGATTTTCATATTAAGCTAGTAAATTAAAGGAAATAGAGGAGTCAAATTGTAAAAATAACAGATGTTTGAAATAAAACAGTGATTATTTCACTTATATAAAATACTATTCAACAAAGCAGATGATCATTTCACCTATGGTTCATAAGTCAAGTGAAACATGAGCAGCTGTCAACACAGTCATTGCCCTAATATAGAAAAGTATTGTTATAATTTGCTGATTTTTGAACGTTGAAGTATTTTTCAAATTTTTTTCAATAAAATGCACAAAATTTTTTTTCACAGTTTATTTGAGCTGTGATGATTCTTTTTCACAAATTATCTTCATCCAACAAATAATTCATTTTTGGTATATTTTTAACTACAGAACTAACATTGAAAAATTATTTTCAGATCGCTGTTATCAAATACATCATAATGATCTTGTTGATTTAAGTAAATATAAACTTTAATCTATTTAATTCTATGTTATAATTAATGAAAATTTGTTTTTATTTAGACAAAAATTTGGGTTTTTTCTTTCTAGCATGAACAATAAAAAACTCAGTAAAATTAAAAAAAAAAATGTTAATTATGTTTTTTTAAGATGAGATGTTGATTTTCCCCGAGAAAACTTTTATTCATTCTTACAAATTATTTCCCATTGTTTCCAATGTGTAAAAAACTTTTTCAAAGACAACAATCCCTGATTCTAAGATAAAAAAATTCTCTATTTATTCTTCTTACAATAAAAGTAATTCTTATATAAATTTTGAATGTTTTTTTTTTTCTCATCAGAACTTTGGGAGGTTTGTGCAGTTTCAGATTTTGCATAAAGCAGGATAGAATCTTATGCTAGGGTGAATCCAAGAATACTTTCAGGTTCAAGTCTGGATTCCTTTAGTGTCTAACAGAAAGACAAATGACCCAACGATTCTAAAATGAATACTTCAAAAGCTTGTATTTCAATTTTAGTCTTATACAAGAAAAGAAAAACTTATTGAACAAAAAGAGGATATAACGAAGTGAGAACTTCTTATATCTAGCAAGTGAATAAAGCTTATAATACAATATATAAAGACAGTCACAAAAGGGTTAGTGATGAATCAAAGGAAAGAGTAGCAGAGAGATGAGGGAAAGGTCCATGATCAACTAACGAGTTGTCTCCCTTGGTCTGACAAAATATTGAGAAAAAAATTGTCTTGGAGAGAGTTGCCAATTTAGATGTTTTTCATCTAAATCTAGATGTCAGAAATTGCAATTCAGAAGATTTTAATTCGAATGATATTTTTATTTGATTTATAGTGATGAAATAGATGTTGAAAATTAAAGTCACATTCAATCTATTGATAACGTAATATATTTCCTAGATTTTAGATATATACCTGTAGAATCTAGACATTTCTTGATTCGGTTTATGAAGTGAATTTGAAAACACTAGTCTTGAGCAGATCACCATAAACTTTTAGGAAGACTATCATACATTTTGATTTCAGAGATCCCATATGAATGTTTATTTCCCTCTAAGCAGGCACCAGCAATAATATAAATAATCTAATTATAGTAAATTTGGTGAAATTAAAGATCAGCATCTCAAAGGGAGGTAATAGAATCTATCTGTATAATGTTGTACTCAAGAGAAATTATGTGGATCCTAATGCCCAAACGATTCACACATAACTTATCCAAAACACATGGTTGCAGGCCAAAAAGAAGTTATGCAAGCAATATGGTGCCAGTCCTACACTCTTTGAATTCTACCTTACCGAGTTTCAATGGAGACAAAGAATTAGTGAGTGTTTAGTGAGATGCTTACTTTTATCTAAAAAAAAAAACAAAACAAAAAAAAACAAACTTCTGGTTGCCCTAAGCAATACCTTCTAGACACTTTTTTCATACCCAAGGGTTGTAAAAAGAGAGTCATTTTTGCCAAAGAAGAAGACCAGTATACACAGGTTAAAATTGTGGGTTGATGTTAAAATTGCAGGAGTTAGAAACACTTGAATATAACATGTTTGATATAAAGACTAAAAAAAGCAACAGGAGACTTAAAATGACTTATAAGAGTTAGAAACACTAAAATGATGAGCACTAAGAGACTTAGAATAGAAAAACATTGAGTAAGGAACTTGTTCACCCTGGATTTAAAAAGATCCAGTTCTCATTAAGAGAACATTCATAAGGGAGTATATTCCACATAGATGGAAAGAAGTTATTTGCATCAAACTTGTGGTGAGTCATTGATATATTCAAGAAGTATGAACATACCCTGATAGCAGACAAAGTTTTGGAAATTCTCGAGCAGGAGGGACTAGGGAATGTAGTTCATCTTTAATACCTTCCGTAGAAATAAGGGTAGAAAAGTATGAAACTAGCAACATTACGACGACGAGACAGTGGTCGTACTTTTTTGCTCTATGTCTTACATGTTTTGTAATCATGGACAGAAGGTATTTTAAATTTGGAATGTGCAATTCCCAATACTTTTGGATATTCACTTGATGTAGAAGTTAACTATCTCCCTCAATATAAGACGCTAATCTTGAATTTTACCATGAATTCTTATACTAAATTTATTTTTTCTCTTCCGCAATCGCTGCTTCTTCAAAAGTACAGTACTATGTACAGGAAAGTTTCAATCATCTCATCAAAGATATTATAGCATATTAGAAAAAAAGAAACAGGTAAACCTATATGAAGTCGAGAATACAAAAATATAGTTGAAACTATTGTTCAGAGACTCAATTGAATGGCACATTTTTAAGGGTTATACATTTTTTTTTGTGTTCTCTATCAGTCATAGAATGATCTAAGCTGGCCCCTAACATGTTGTTTAACTTACATAAATAAATAATAATTCTTGAACGGCCACTTTGAATCTGCTAAAAGTGGCTAGATTTAAGAAAAGGGAGGTAATTAGTACTCTGCACAGGATTAACAACATGATTTGAAAAAAAAAACGGTGTCTTGAACAGAGATTTTATTTTCATAATTTTGTTAGCAGATCAATACGTTATATATATATATATATATATATATATATATATATATATATATATATAATTAAATATTTCTATATGAATATAAAGAACCCTTTCTTTCGATCGAGAGTAATGTTATTTAAAGATGCATGTTCGAAGAGAACGTTTTATTTGTGGACATTATCAATACGTTGTATATCTATACTCAATTGTTTATTCTAATAACGTTGTCTCGGCCATATGATGCATTAACCGTGTAATGACGGGAGATCATTCCAAAAAAGAGTTTCTTAATAATAAAACGCAATTTATAATCATTCTGCAGGATCATATGTATCCATTTCTTGATACATATTTATACTCCACGGGGTCTTCGTATGAGGAGTTTAGAGAGCTTATAATACTACCTGGAAATGGAATACCTCCAGCCATATTTGGAAATATGAAAAAATAAATTAAAAATATTCAGCCACTTTTAGCCACACAAAATAGCTAATCCAAAATGGCCGTTCAAGAATTGCGTTCTTGCAAGGATTACAAATTTAATTCAGTACTTCTAATCACTATAGTACTAATGTAATGGCAGATCGATGGTCGTACCAATATTGCTGATACTGACATACCAAAAATATACAAGGCCCACCACTCCAAAAATAAGACTGGTCCAAACTGGTTCTTCCAAAGTGTTTCGCGGTTAAGATTCGTTTTACGGAACCTCTCAGTCTCGTACTAGAAATTTTAAAGAATTTTCAATCAAAGGTACTTTCAATCTATCAGACACTAAAATCACCCGGAAATTAAGTAATTTGTGGGGAAATATTTCCAAAATAGGTTTTCCGAGGGGGTTTCGATTTACGATAACTAATAAGATGTGGGCACATTTTCCGCCATTTTTACGGATATACGGCTGACTTGGAATCTCCCCCCTTTTTGGTTTGAAACGAGGCGATGAAATGCAAAAAAAAATGTTTTAATATTTCAATTTTTTAGGGTTGGGGTATTGAAGAAAGTAACCGGAAGACAAGCTAATTCATGCCAGCCTTACCTCCGTAAAAATGGCGGCAAGTAAGTGACCACTTTATCGGGTTACATTACATAGTAAATAGAACTCTAATGAACTATATTGAATATTTTTTCTAAAAACTAACAGATTTCCGGGTGGTTTTAGGATCTAATGAATAGAAAGGACCCGGAAATTAATGGGAAAAAACATTTTTATGAGAATGGCAAGGTGTTAGAAAAACGAATCTTAAACCAGCGGCTTTGGTTTAGTTCTATTGAAATATTGCGCTTGAAAATTTATACCCGCTCTAATCCTCATAGTTAAAAGACGATGGTTATTACACTTCAAAAATCGATTTGTCGAAAGGAATATGAAGAAAGCAAAGGTAATATTCTGTGGTGGGTAATGAAAATGACTATATCGACGAGAAACAGTGAAAAGATAAGATAGCTCTGCTACTGGAGTATTGGAAAATATAGATTATAAACGAATGAAAGCTAAAGAGAAGAAAGAAGATGCAGTATGAGTTTGACAATGAAATGAACGATTAATATAAGTAAATAAATAGATAACACATCCTGTAATTGTTGGGTGAATCAAAAAATAAAGTCTAGGAATTTTAAATGAATTGTTAGTTTCAGCAACATGGCGCCTGGCATTATCAGATATTATAGTAGCAGGGATGATATTAAACAGGCTCGTTCGTTGTCTACATTTTGTATATTCACCCCCAAAACGATTGAGGAAGCCCAAGAGAAAGAGAAGCCCTGTTGTGGTAGGTAAATATAAGCGGTTTAAGCTGCTATGGCGACATTAACGAAAAAAAAACTCACGCACACACACGGTTTAATATGTATTTAAGATTCAAATAAGTAGAAACCTACCCGGCTGAGTCGCTCGCTGTGTACAACACAAATGAGTGAGGAAACCAGTGTTTTCGAATTTGTATATCCAAAAATAGGACTGATATTATCTAAAAATATCCAATTTATCCAGAAAATTATCTAAAAAATATCTGAAGATAACCAGCAGTGTATTATTAAGCCTGAGATTGAAAATCTTATCAAATAACTATTATATCAGATTAATCATCCTATTTACTATATTATAATAGGCTAATCAGCTAATTAGTTGGATTAAATATAGGTTAGCGTCAGTTACAAATTCAGCATTCCGAATAATACTGAATTACCTCCCTTCTATTACTCGACCCCTTAGGATTTAAGTCTCGAATTGGAGAAATAATTTAAAAAAAAAGCATTCAACGGGAGTCCGTGACATCATAGAAAACCATCAAAAAAACTCAAATGGCAATGGGCAGGCCATGTTGCAAGAATAGCGGACAACCGATGGACTCACGATCTCACATGGATCTCCGGAGATCACATGCGAAACCAAAGCCGGCAGAATATTAGATGGAGAGACGAGCTAGACGAATTCAGAAAATACTGGCTCCGTGACGCCCATGATAAAGAATTGTGGCGAATCCTGGAGAAGGTCCATGTATAACGACGGACGTTACAAGACTGATGATGATGATGAAAATGCTTTATAATTTATTTCGTTGAACAATAAGTCTATTCTCATTAAAAACAAAAAATAATTTATAATCAGAAAAATTGATCAAACCAAGTCTGATTTTCACCATATCCAAAATTACCTGGGCCTCATTAAAAATTATCTAGATTTATATCCAATATCTAAAAACGAATTTCCTTCATCTAAACGCAACAAAGATGATCTAGATTTAGATACAAAATATCTAAATTGGCAAGACTGCTGAGAGTGAAGGAAGGTGGACATACAAGGAATAAAGATGGAGGAGTGGTATGAGTGGGAGATATATAGAAAAATCAACGGAGGGAAAAAGGTTGTATAAAGCTATCTCGTATATAATGCGAGCCCCCCCCCCTCCATTTTGTCGCTAAAAGTCAGTATGTTATCATTTGTTTTACACTCGGGTATGATATGAACCAATTTTGACCACGATTTTTCCAGAAATATATTCCTTGCATTATAAATGAATATATACATTAGGGGCAATCCTTGCAATAACGCATCAGGCTGGCCTTTTTTCTAATAATTCGGTCATTTTGAATGGCTAAAAGTGGCTAGATTTGAAAGAAAATAAAATTGCCATAATTCGGTAGATTTAAGATTTATGATTGCAGAAAATTTGGAAGTAGGAGTCTTTCACTTTTTCGTTGAGGAGAAATTCTGTTAAAAATGATGAAGAAATGTTATTGAATCCTTTTTTTCATATTGATTTCATGTGTATATTCATTTCAGTGTTACAAATATGAATCTAAATATTTGATCATTCATTGTTATAAATTATGACACTGACCCTAAATACTCACCCTGACCACTAACCCCAACCGCTAACCCTAACACCAACCGCTAACCCTAACACCAACCCTAATCATGAATTATGTTCATATGAATTTGATAAAATACGGTTTCATTCTACACGGTGATGTAAATGGGTTTGAGAAACTGGGAGTGCATCAAGATCTGTGAGGTTAGGAAGGGGAGGGGCTGAGACGCAATTAACCCCTAAAACCGCCTCGTGGAAATTGAAAAGTAGAGTAGCCCCCTGCCCCCACTGATTTCAGTACTTTCATTTGTTCCGTATTAAGTTAGCAGCAGCAAAGAAAAATCTAGCCGTTTCCAGCAATTCAAACTGGCCAATGCGAAAATAGTCGATTTGAAAAAGATGGCCAACCCGATGCGTTACTGCAAGGATTGCACTACAGTAGGTCATGAAATAGAAAGAAATTGTTCCAAAATGGAAAAAAAGGAATTCAACACTTGATTGAACAAATGAGCGGGGGCGTCCACTGCCTCCTCTCCAGAGGGGAGGGGGGAGAATATATTTAGGGGTCGGAGCGTGAGCAAAAGAATATATCTCAATAGCAACCCTGTCACCAGTGAAATGCACTCATTTTTCAGTGAAATCACATTTTATTTCACGAACATACAAACTGAAATAAACCTACCAATTAAACTGGATCTAGACCAGTTGAAATAAAAAAAATTCTAAGTGAATCTAAAGAAAGATAAGTTTTATAGACGGAGTGGGAGGGAATGCTTGGTAGAGATGGTGTGAGGCGTTTGCTATGTTGATTTGTCAGATTGTTAACCGGGGGGGGGGGGGCAGAATATATATATATATATATATATATATATATATATATATATATATATATATATTCTAAATAGCAACCCTACAACCAGTGAATAATGATGCAGTCATTTTCATACGGGAACTCCGAGTTTGCGTCACTTGAAAGAACTGTACTGCACCATTATCCCTTGTCGTTTATCAAGCATGATATTCCAACTTGGTGAGACGGCTTGATTTTGAGGGGGGTCAAATACACCGGTTGCCCCCCCCCCCCTGTAGACACCAAGGCATAGGAGAAAAAAATTTAGGGAAAGAAATGACTGAAGAGTGACGATGGATATAACGAGAGTTGGTAAGGAGAGAAGCAGTGTTGCTAGATAGTAGGAGACATTTCTGGAGATGGGAGCCAAAACAAAGTAACTTCGGATGATGGGGAAGTCAGAGCTTGCAAGTTATATTCAGACACACTTGATCGAAGAAAATGTTCTCATCGACAAATCAATCATTTAGAAAAACTCATAAGCAGATGTCTCAGAAAAACTGGCCCCCAGCGCAAGGATTGACAAATTATGGAGATATGGTTGTTCTCCATAATACAAGATCGGTTACAACTCACCATTACAGTCAATAATTGGACAACCGTTGCATCAAAATTCGGTATCGCAAAAAAAATTCTATTATAGAATCAATATGGTCAGAATAAGTTCCATCTATGACATCATTGGCTTTTTTTCAGTGAAAAATATCCAAAATAGAGTAAACAATTTTATTTCTATTAATATTCGGACCATCCTCATCTTAGTTGTTTTTCATACAACATTTCGGCCGTTGTACTCTACAGCCTTCATCAGGTATCATCTGGTAGGTGTGGGGAAGTAACGAACCGAACCCTTTATTTAACCGACGGGGGTATATTGACCGCACTCCCTCTTAGCATTAGTAGTATCATTATTGTCTCACACTGAGATTGACAATGCAATACAATAATAATACTTATTTCCCCACACCCACCAGATGATACCTGATGAAGGCCGTAGAGTATAACGGCCGAAACATTGCATGAAAAACAACCAAGATGAGGATGGTCCGAATATTAATAGAAATAATAATAATACCTCATCTCAAAAATTCAGAGATAGAGTTAACAAAATATCTAGAAAAGTCCAGATTCGGAAGAATCTAGATGTTATTGATAAACCTACCAAAATGTTAAAAAAAAGCTCGGCCCCCGCCATAAGGTATTTTTAGAAGGGGTTTAGTGGGGTACTGATGCCACTTTTAAAGTCTGTAGACAAAATAGTATTGCCAAGAGCATTGGATAAAAAAAAGTTAGAACCATCTTTGATGGTTAGGGTTGTTCAAAGGGTCTTCAATGGAGAAGAAAGGAGATGGTCATATATATCACTTGGTCATTTGGGGTTTGCCGTGCAGATAACGTGGTGACCGTGAGGATATTAATATGATGCAAACACGAACGAATCTGTGTTTTAAAGAAAAACGAATTCATTCATTCAAACAAGAAAAATATATATTCCGTTTAATGTGTTCATACGTGTGAAAGAGTTCAGGAGTGTATGTGTACAGGCAATCGTATGAATGTACTTACAGATTGGTACGCGAAGGCTCTGTGGGGAAATTGTAGTGGCCTCTAGCTCGAACTCATCCAACGGTCAGCGATGCCATCGTCAGAAAAGGGTGAAAGAGAGGAAAAGAGCCATAAGCACCACTTTTTATGAATTCTTTAGGGTCGAAACATGATGTTACGTTAGTAGGAGCTATTTTTGTGAGAGCTGTGTGGCGAGGTAATTTCTAAACTGATTCGATGTTATTCAAACATCGATAATCACCACAAAAGTATGGCTTACGTTCTCATTTAATCGAGCCTGCCCACATCATTGAATATGTGACGCTACCTACAAAAATTATTTATTTTCGTTATCTTTATTTGGCAATTAAACAATGAAATTCTGTTGGAGCAAAAGTCTCAATTTCGCAAGTCCTCCAATGAATCAATGTTTCATAGCTAAAAGTATTTTAACACTATGCTGTTCTTCTGCTCTATTTACCGTCAACAACATTTGTATCACAATTTCACAATATTTTGCCCCCCCCATTTTTTATCGTTGTTATTGATAATGTAGAAGTTTATTTAAGTATATACACAGTGTAGTCTATTCAAAAAAACTTCTTCGTAATAAAGGCGCCAAGAAATTCGAAAAGGCGCCAAAAGATTCCGAAAACCGACCAAAAAACACAGTTAGCTTTTTATGGCCATTTAAATAATTAAAATGGCTGGTAGATGGCTAAGAATTGGTCAAAATTGCAAATCGCGCTCAAAATAGACAAAAATAGGAGTAAATGTAAAATTTTCACACTGCCAAAACGAGAAACGTCGTAAATTTAGCGCACTTTGCGCTTATTTGGTTGCACTGTATAATCAACGAGCATGAAAGTCAGGCCATGTACGAGCTATCTAAAGACGAGTTCTCTCCCTTGCACTTTTATAATGGTAATGAATGTGAAAACATCAAGTTATTGAAATCACGTTTTATTATATAAACAAACTCACAAACTGAAACAAACCTGTCAATTAAAATGGATTCAGGCTAATCAAAATACAAGATTTTTAAATGAATCTCTAGAAACATCACATTCATAGAAGGAGTGTGAAGGAATCTTTAGTAGAAATGGTGTGAGGCGTTTGCAATGCCGATTTGTCAGATTGTCTGTCAGTGACTGTAATTACTGCAATAGATACGTGCATCTGAAAACATTAAAGTAATGAAAAAAAAGGCTGTTTTCATAGCCTTGAACGATCTTATTTCATTTTTATTCATCTTTATGATTTATTTACCATGTTTTGCCAGCTTCCAAGTAGCTTTGAAAGCAAGATATATTGCTTATTTTGTATGTAGACGGACTGTGAATGGACAAGTTGTGATTGGATTAAGATGGAAGATAGACGAGACAAGGATGTGTTCAGAAAGGAGATATGTTTGATACTGTGGTAAAATGATGTCACAGTCAAGGGATGTAATTATTATTATTATTATTATTATTATTATTATTATTATTATTATTATTTGGAATCTCACACCAGTTGCCTGGTGGTAACCGTTGGAGTTTGAGTGATAGCAAGTCTCCTCAAGTCTCCTGCCCTCCTCTCCTAGTACTCATAGGTTGCAGTAATACTGCGATTTACAGTTTCACACCGGTTGCCCAGTGGTTATCGCTGAAGGCTGAGTGACAATAAGTCTCCTTAGG
This sequence comes from Thysanoteuthis rhombus, assembly GCA_963457665.1. NCBI lineage: Eukaryota > Metazoa > Mollusca > Cephalopoda > Oegopsida > Thysanoteuthidae > Thysanoteuthis > Thysanoteuthis major. The sequence goes on along the minus strand of OY735238.1, from coordinate 20,646,826 downwards.
TCTTCAGCTAACGTCTCCTCTCTCTTTCGCCTATCATGTCAGTGCCACAATTTGAGTTTCCGCTTTCATTTCTCTTCTTCTGTTGGGTCACTATTGACAGTTAGCGTTGCAGTCCTTATATTTCTAGCACTTTCCTCAGAATCCGTGCAGTTCCTAGTAATGCTGTGGTCCGTACAGTCTCAATCCTTTCCCTATATTTGTTTTTAGTTGCAGCGTGATTGGTTTGTAGTTATATAAAATCCTCCTTTTTGCATAAGCTTTATCGTTGACCTTAGAGTATAGGGAGAACATTTGATTGCGCGAGTGAGTGTATTTTTGGTATGAGTTGAGATTTTTTAAAATTTATACATTTCTTTTTGAATAATGTGTGGGAGATAATTTCTTTTTTGATTTTCAATGCATTTTGGTTGGGCTCTGTTTATAAAGTTTATTTTGCTTATCTCTGTTGTATAAACTTCTTTTCTCACCTTCCGTTGATTATTTCAAAGTGTTTTTGATTATATGTTCTTTATCAAGAGGATTATTAATTTGTCAATTTGTGTTGTGGATTGGTAACTAGTTTTAAATTCTTAGTTGTGTTCTTATTTGAAAGAAGAGGAAAAAAAAAACACCACAGTCCAAGTGATTGAATTTTAGACACGAACTGTTGACTTGACTCAGGACTGTGTCTTTTTACTGTCAGACAGAAGTTGACAAATATTTTTTTCAATAACATCTTCTCAGGTCGAAAATGCAGCGTAAGTATCTTTCGGAAACAGCGATGAAATATAATTTGGGATCACAAGTACAATAAGCCCCCCGATTTGATTCATCGGAAAAGTTCAAATTTTGAGTTCACGTATTATGTCAGAAGTCTTGAGGAAAAGTAAACTAATTCATTATGTTATCTTATCTAAATCCAACTCTTTTTAACTCAATATTTTTTCTCAAAGCCCACCGCTAGATTTTTTTCAGGCTATATGCCGGGAAAATTTTTGATCTGATCCCAAAATCCACACCTAATATTTTCTCGATGTATACATGCTAGACCCACAAAGTATATATACATATATATAATGAACGGAAGATAAACGAAGATTACACAAGTAGTATGAGCAAGTGAAAAGAGTAATCAAAGAAATGAAAAATAATCAGTTGAAGATGTAGCAGAAAGAGAAAAAACACAAATGTCTGGGATACCAATAATCACTTTTATGAGACCAAGCCGGCATGTATGTAAATGAAATTAAAGGCACAAAACTTATCATAGATAGATAGATAGATAGATAGATAGATAGATATTGTCGTGATGATTTATGCGTCATTAGGGAGAGAGGAAGGATTGGCTAAAAATATGCAATAAACTTTATGTGAATATAACCGATAGGAGATATAACTGTTTTAATATTTTGTCTATACCACTCAAACTGCGCTTATGCATAAATCTAGTACAATAGCTTGCTTTTTCTTTTTCGCTTGAGGTAACTTTCAAAAATGTTTATATTGTTTTTGTAATAAGTTTTAAATCTAAATTTTTCTCCAATCTTTCTTCTCTCTGTGGCCACAACTCTATTGTGATAAAAGCAATATTTCACTAGGTTTGTGTTTTTGTCTACGACGATGCCGGCGGCTTGTTTTCATAAACGATGTACGTTCACAAAGCATTGCAGGCTTTGCTAAAGGGACATATCACGTACGTCCAGAGGGCAGGCTAAGGGTTGAATGAATGAAAAGGTTATTATAATATAAGAGAATTTTTATTCAATCAACCCTTTTTTTTACAATATGAAATATATACGTAATTTTAATTTCATCAAAGTTTATTCAATCAAAAATGATTGAGCTAAAAAAGGTGGAATTGAGATAGAATAACAACAAATCCGTTTACTTTTCCTCAAGACTTCTGATGTACTACATGACGTCATCCGGTGTAACCTCAAAAATTGGACTTTTCAGATGGATCAAATCTGGGGGTGCTTATTCTACAAATGATCCATATTTTCATTTGATTTATAATTATAAAATAAGAAATATTATTCATAGATCAAGTAATACTTTAATGAAATAAATGCTGAAGATCAAATTCATTTTAAATTTACTAATGTATACTTATACAGACCCTAGTCACCGAATTTGTTTGTTCACGTAACAGTAAAACCGATTAAAGAGAGGAATACTTTGGTGATTAATTGTTGCTTGCTGTTACAGTGAACTAACTGCTGTAGATGATACCCAGTCATAGCAAACCCAGGTTCTATCCTTCTGCCGGTCAAATGACATTCCTGTTATCACTGACTTACCGGTAGAGCGATATTATTATTGTTTCCCTCAGCCTAAACACACTGCCCGTCTGATGCAATACCTGTATAACCATGATATTAGACGGGTATTCCCGATCAGTCTTTCAAAATGGCCGCGCCCAGTCAAAGAAAATTACAAGAAAGTAAAGAAGAATGTTCCCAACCTTGTAATTGCTTACAATGCTAGCATGGATAATGTGGATAAATCTTAACACATACAAGAATTATGGCCAGATAAGAGACGTACGTTTAAAAAAAGAATAAAGATGAGGTACATGTACGGGTAACATTAATACGATTGATCGTGAGAAGTAATGTTAGGAGAAGAGATAGTAAAAAGTGGGAGTTCTCTTGTCTCGATAGTGCTGGAGTCGGAGTTGTAGCAGAGTTGTCTGAACGCGTGAATTCCGTATGGTTGGATTGCTCCCAGATACGTGGAAACCCGGTTCAGTGTGTGAGCCTTACTGCCAAGTGAGTGAGTTAACTTGGGGGCTAATATCAGACGCTGTGAGACTCTCGACGAACAGACTATGAAAAACACAGAACATGAGAGGAGGAAACAGAATGGCCGGCCGCAAAGGCCGGGGCCAGAGGCATGACCAGCTAGAAATACTGGCGCCAAGGAGCATTGGGCCAGGGAGAAAGAAAGAGAGAGAATGGCCGGCCGCAGGGGCCGGGGCTAGAAGCGTACCCAGCTAGGGGTGCTGGAGCTAGTGAGCCTCGGACCATATGCGTCCAGAGGTTTTATAGGGGTCATCGTCGGAAATGACGTTTTGGATATTAAGCTAAAAGGAGAGTTTCCTACTTAATTCCTAACTACAATTATAGGGGACACTACACTAGCATGGATAATGTGGATAAATCTGTTCAGTATGCTTGTAAGCTTAAAAGTAAAAAAGAAATATTGGTGAAAGGTTATGTTTCACTCGTTTGACAAAACCTTAACGAATGCCTATGTCCTATACAAGATGGATCCAAACTTTTTGAAATTCCCCAAATCAGTCATGGAAGGAGTTATTGGTGGATATGAGGAATCACACACTGGAATACGCAGACCCTGTATTGTGATCCATTAGCAAGAAACTCCCAAAGAGTAAGAGGAAGAAATGTACATATTGTAAAAAGCCAAGACAAGCTGGTTACGAAGACGCCAGAATTAAGGTGTCTTGTGTCGCGATGAGTACTTTGAATAATATCACAAAGGAAACACATTTGCTGTAGAAATGTATGATAAGTATGATGAATGAGACGAACTTGCAATTCGTACACCGGCAAAAGTCTTTACTGTAACAATAGATATGATTAATAAACTGTCAAAAAAATATCTTATTTGATTTTAAGAGGAATTGTTGTCACATTATTATAACTTTTTAGTTTATTCGTGAAAAAATTCACCGAGTGGTAATATATATCTGGAAGAAAATCAACCTGTAAACGGGTCAAGTTTTCTGAGTCTGTGTGCAAGTTTGGCAAAAAAATCAGTTTAACTCTCATCCTCTGCATAAGGCTAATTAGAGAGAGAGAGAGAGAGAGAGAGAGAGAGAGAGAGAGAGAGAGAGAGAGAGAGAGAGAGAGAGACTGATACTTATGTGACTGAAAAAGGATATTTGAAAAGAGAAATATCAAAAGATATATCAATCTATTCATTGATAACATAAAAAAAATCCCGTCATTTTTAACAGATACTATGCTAGTAATGCGTAATATATTTCCTAGATTTTATCCACACACACACATACACACACACACACACACACACACACACACACACACACACACATATATAAATATATGTATATATGTGAAGAATCTAGATGTTTTTAGGTGTTTCAAGATGTTTTTGACTCAAATTCAGATGCAAATGTAAAAATAAAGTTGGCAACACTATCCGTCGTAGATCTTCACACAAGAAAATAACTTGCGCATCTTCGGTCTGACTTCCAGGGTTGGTATCGTAGTGTTATAAACACTGATCCGTCAAACTAATTTTCATTATTATTATATACATTAAATCAAAATGGCGTTGTTATCCCATTAAAATACTCCTGTGTTCAGAATTTTCTTCCCCCAAAATCATGATCATTAACTTGTTTAATCATCCCGAGTGTCTCACAGTTAAACCCTAATTAATCATATATTTTTGTAAATGGAATGCCACAAACAAACTTTTAACACATTTTAAAAATTATTTCATGGTAATCGGGTAGGAGCATTTAGGGCTCTTCATTTAATATGATGAGTTGAATTTCTACAAAAATCGATGAATTTAATTATGTGATAAATTTTGTCAAACTCAAACAATTTTAATAAAATTTATGTCATCTTGTGAAGAACTTCATCGTAAATAATTTTGTTGATTGACTGATTCACGGAAATCGCCCTGAAAAACGCTTGATACAAATATTTAGGGAAATTTTACACCAAATTTGATATAACGCAATGTCCGCCCAGATTGCAGGAGTGAATGACACTAAACTTTCCATATCCATTTAATTTGACCCTGCAAATGTTGAAACAACAACAACAACAAACACAACAACAACAATAACAACAACAACGACAACAACAACAACAGGATTCCTCAATTTGTAAACATATAACATGAATTTTAGTGTGAGTAATGAGAAATATTTCGAAAGCCAGACACAAAAACTTATATCAAAAATACATTCATTGTAGTATTCATGTCTCCATAACACAGTTGGTTAGTGTATTCATTTTGTCATCGAGACATTGGTGGTTCAAATCCACCCTGGAATCCCATTTTTAAAAAAATACACTAGTAGTTATAGTTGAGGAGACCGTGAGTACAAGATAGTATTAAAGAAAACAGGACCAGTAAGAAAAATGCGTACCGCCACAATGTATTGATAAAATTGTAAAAACTTTAAAAAATACTGAACAAGAATATTTTAATTGAAATAGACGAAAAAATATTAATGCAGTTGCAAAATTGAACAACCTGATTTTACAAACATGCGAATAAATTCTACTATAAACAGTGACTTTGTACCTCTTTTTCGATCATTTTATATTGAAATATTCTAGAGTTCTTCAAGTTTTTACAATTATATTAACACATTGTGCAGGTACACAGTTTTCTTACTGATCTTTAGAGAATATATGAGTCCGAAAATAATTTTTTTTTCAGGGGAAGTCACTCAAAGGGATTGTGTACTATTACCTCTTATTTTACATCAATTATGTCCCTTACATCTGCTGTGTGTTGAAAAGCTATCTATCCTTTCTCTTCAGCGTCATTAACAGCTCAAAATAATTATTGATTGTTTTTTCAAGGTTGGTTAACAAATGGTCCCTGTATTGAACCGGAACACTTAGTTTCTATACTACTAAGCTCTACTGAGATTGAAAACACTATGACAAAAGCAAGTCAGACTTACTCTCTTACTGGAAAAGGTAGTGACTCTGAGGACTTAATCCATTATGAAGAAGTTAGGGGTCGAATAGTACAGTACGTAATTCATTTCATGATAAATCTTAGTTCAAATATAGAATGCAACTTTTAATTTTATACCATTCTCCGATTCAAGAAATCTAAGTACATTTAACAAATAAAAATGAAAAATTATATTCGTACGTGCACAGAATATTTGAGTAAAACAAAAGGTTCATATATCTCGGAATTTTTTAGATGAGGTATTATTATTGATATACTCTAGATGATACCTGACGAAGGCCGTAGAGTGCAACGGCCAAAACGTTGTAAGAAAAACAACAAAGATGAGGATGGTCCGAATATCAATAGAAATAACAAAAGGTTCATGTTAGTCATACAAGGTTAGATAAATAGAAAAAGTTCTAATATAGAAATATTCATTCTAAATGACTAGTAACAGAATATGAGATTGGTATGGGATTCGTTGCAAATCACTGAGAACATATCAATAGTCAATCTTTATTATCATTTATTGAAGTATTGTGATATTTTATTTTCATTAAATTTTGACTAGTTTACACCTTTATCTTAATTTCAATAGTTTTTAAAAAAATAACTTTCAATTTGGGCCATTGTTTCTGTAATAACAAACAACAGTACGTTCGAAAGTAACGAGTATGCCTTTTAGACATTTTAAAGTGTGTGTCATCGTGGACGGTTGGTTAAAGCAGTTAGGCGTAAACTACATTTCCTTCTAGCAAAGATAGTGTGAGTTCGATTCTCACCGAAGGTTTACTCCTTACTTCCGAACGCGTTGTTATTCATTATCATAGAAACAATGATCTGAATTGAGAGTTGTATAAAAGAAAATATAATTGAAATTAAAAAGAAGGTGTATACTTGTCAAAATGTAATGAAATCGTCGCAGTAGTCTTCATAACGTTCGGGCAGTTTTGAGATAGATCTTCCGGGTTTTACTGCAGTAGTAAATTCAGGATTACAACTAGTTAAATTAGGACAAGAAATACTAAATTAATTAGTAGAATATAGTGTATCATTATGTTCACTGGAGATGGGCCAAGCCCCCCCCCCAAGATAGGACCAAGCCCCCCCCCCGCATTGATACCGTAGACTGTCTCCCAGGGAGATTCTTAATACTATCATATGTTAGATTAGCTTCAGTAAAATCTAAATTAGAAACCGTAAACCGAAACTACCACCCAAACAGTCAAAATATGTTTATTTAGCTTTCAAGTCAAGGCTGAAATTTTATACATTTACTCCTCATTATGTTTACAAAGAACGCTTTTAAGAAAATCCCCACTAATGTCAGTTTATGCTAAATTGGTCCGTAGTTCATGCCCGCTTGTTTGTTGAAAATGCAGACTTTTTTGACTCTTCAAGACTTGTTCCAATGTTCTGATTGAAAACCCTTAACACGGTATGCTGCCAAAAGACGTTAGTCATGCGACTGTTTCTATTTTACTAACCAAACCTGTCTTCATTCTCATTGTGTCGATCAAATCGACACAGAAGTATAGGTCCCGGTGGCATCAGCGAAGACAGCAGTGAATTTCTATGAGTCAAGCGACTCTTGAAGCTAAAGAATGTTTCGTGTGAGATTTGATGCCAAGAGAGATCGTGTATCTCTGAATTTTTGAGATGAGGTATTATTGTTATTAGTAGTAGTATTATTATTATATTGTCTCACATTAGGATTGAACCTAAAACCGGTAATTTTGTCTGATGCTGTAACCACTACGCTATGTCCATGTGGACAACAGGTGCTAATTTTTAGGAGTCTTAAATCTCAGGTGACAGTTTTGATGTTTTTTTATGTTATTGTTTTCTGTCTTTCATTATTAGAGGTTCCCATATCATATCCATATCAATGCTAGGATTACAGAGGCAGTTTTTCTTGCCTAGCATATGGACCAACTCTTTCAATTTTCGAATTTTCCAGTCTTCTCTGAGACAATATAATAATACTACTAATGCTATGAGGGGAGTGCGGTCAATATACCCCCGTCGGATAAATAAAGGGTTCGGTTCGTTACTTCCCCACACCTACCAGATGATACCTGATGAAGGGCGTAGAGTACAACGGCCGAAACATTGTATGAAAAACAACCAAGATGAGGATTGTCCGAGTATTAATAGAAATAAGAGAGATCGCATTGAATGAAATGGACCAGGGAAGAGCCAATTCTCAGTTTTGTTCAGATAAATTGTGAGACTTTGACATAAGACGAATAGCCGTCCATTAAATTGCATAGTATCATTCGACTCAACTATTGCCCGGGGGTGATAAGGAGTTGTTCTACTTAATGCGATTCCTCGCTGGGAAAAGTACTGAAAACGATTAAACGTCAATGTCCGAGAAAGGACATAAAAGAAGTCCTGCTGTCTAATTAAATAAAGTTAGGCACAGCACAAAAAGTATAGATTGGTTCTAGGCACTTTATTACAGTCTTTGCAGGCATATTTTGACACTTAAAACGAACGGGAACCGTGAGTATTCACCAACAATTGTATGTAAGTAATTTTACGTGATGGCAAAAGCCCTTTCAAGTTTATACTTGATCTCTCTATGGGATGAGTAGCCTTTATTAGTTTTCCTTTCCTGGGTTGATGGAAACGAGGCTTCATCGCAGTGGGAATTTAGCAAGAGGCATGAACGTGTCTTACATCATCTGTAGGAAGATTCTCACCCCTGATGAAGTGTAGGAGGCGAACTATACCAGGATGACAGAGTCCAACAAGAAACCCCTGAAGAGTAGATGCTGAAAACGATTCAATACCCGTAATTAGTCCTAATAATGGCATCCGATGATGACTGAGTTCACTATGCACAGTTCCAGACATGGATTCGTTTTGTTTCGCTTCGTTTATTTTTCATTAAAGAAAAGAAAAAAAAGTGAACGAAACCATGAAAATATAAACATTTGTAAATACATATGAAAACTCGCCATTGCAGTCAACAACTGAACAACCGTAGCGACAAAAATTTGAAGTCATGTTGAAAAAATTCATCAAAGAATAAATATGGTCAGAATGAATTGTATTTATGACATCATTGACATTTTCCACGGGAGAACATCTACGATAGAGTAAAAAACACCGAGATACATCTAGATTATAGAAGATCTAGATGTTATGAATGAACCTGTTGAAATAAGGCCGAAAAGAGTAGAAAAAAGTTTTTTTTTCAAATAAAAAAATGTATTTTTGGAAGGGGTCGACTGGAGTTCTGATGTCAGTTTTCAAGTCAGTAGACAAAACAATATGACCAGGAGCGCTGGAAAACATAAACACAAAAACACACGTACATATAATAAAAAGGATAAAACCCTTTGCCATCTTTCGTGGCTACGGTTTGAACAACCGTTGTTCGTAAACACAGCGTAGACAAAACGAAATGAAACCTTTGCCGAAAGGAAAAAAAAATCTGCTAACTTCATTATTATCGTTATGTTTCAGTAAAAAGAACATAGAATAAAACATAATGAAGACTTGTTATGTATGATTGTGAAATGTATATCAGTAATATCAATATCTATTATAATTTCTTGTACGAATTTCAGTTTTGGATCCCAAAAGTTCAATCGAACCCAACGCCCCGGTCTTTATCGATCATCTTTCAACTTCAAGACATTTATTGACCTCTTAGATAATCAGGTCGACCGCTAGGTGTCTCTATACCCTTGGGTGAGGTGGTGGCGGTGTCAGTGGCATGAGGAACTACATATTTTGTTGCTGAGAAACGTCTGATAATTGCCCATGAAAAGAGGAAAGAAAATGTTGCTTGTGTTGGTGATTAATCGATGAATATTTCACTAGATTTCTTTAGAACAGCTGGGTAAAGGAAGTGCATAGTGTTTATAAATATTAGAGATAAAATATCTTGATATTCAGAGTTGAGACAATGACAGAGCACGTAAACAAAGGGTGATAAAGTGACTTTCTTATTGTTCTCAGAATGACGATCAATAACTCAGTAAGTTCAAATGCGTGATGCTCTTAGGAGAAAAATAAATTTGAAATAGGTCGTCATGATATTTCCAGCTGTTAAAACCATTGGCGATATCTACAACGATAAAAAATATAATTACTTTAGAAACAGTAACACTATTGAATATATATATATATATATATATATATATATATATATATATTTCAATAACTTTTAAGGTTGATACCTATGTAGCTCCTTGGCCTCACCACTCCTCCTTCTACACTACCCTAAACATACCAAAAAATCCAACTCCACATCACTACCCCGTACCTTGACACACTCTGCCCTCCCCAAGACCAACTGCTGCTGCTTTACCAAAGACTTGATACCTACTGGACATTCTTCCATTCAGCAGGAGGCCTCCAGCAGCCCTGACAACAAAACTCACCCACAATGCATAGCTCCTGGCAGTGGACTCTGGTTCCACATGGTACATTTTAATACACACTCACACAGCACACACCACTGATGATGGGAAGAATCCCGAAACATGTATGGACTATTGACTTATAAGGATTAATAAACCTTACCACCAAACACTTCACTCCCAAGTCTGTCTCACTCTCTGAAGTACACATTATATATATATATATACATATATATATATATATATATATATATATATATATATATATATATATAAATATATATATATATATGATTAATAAATCATATATATATATATATATATATATATATATATATATATATATATATATATATATATATATATATATATATTAATAAATGAATAAATTTATTACGAATTGTGCTACACTTTGTAAATGATCCTCCACAAACACACGGTTTACATATAATTTGGCCTAGACAATGCAAATAGAATAAACAATCGAAGAAAATTCCTGCAGCGGCCCCATTTCCTTTAATTGTTTATTCTATTTACATTTTCTGGGACAAATGATATATCCATCATGTGTTAGCGGGGGATCATCTACAAATGGAGTTTCAATATAGTGTATCGGAATTCGCGATTATATATATATATATATATAGAGAGAGAGATAGAGAGAGAGAGAGAAACAGACAGACTGACAGAGAGAAAGAGAGAGAGAGAGAGAGAGAGAGAGAGAGAGAGAGAGAGAGAGAGAGAGAGAGAAAATACCTTACGCGTATTTCATGGTAGATCTATTTTCAAGATTGTTAAATATCATCCTCCAATCTCGAAAAATGGATCTGCCATGAAACACATGTCGAGTGTTTTCTCTTTCTAAATTTCAGTAAATATTGCTCAGTACTGTATTAATGATACACTGAACGATTTTAACTTCATGAAAAAATATCAAATTCTAAAATTTCTACACTACTTTTTTCATTAGATCTATTTCTAAATAAAGTAGTATCATCGATATACACACACATAGCACATACACTCAAGCACACACACACACGCGCACAAACATATATATTTATATATATATATATGTGTGTATATCAAATTTACAGCGGGTTTAGCGTCTCATTTACAACGCGGATTCGATTTGCTTCACCCAGTGGAATTTTGAAAAATGAGCGGTTATTTGACCATCACTTTCACTTATACAGCAGTAATACATTACTTTCACTTTTTCTTGAATTCAAATATGTAACGGGTAGATGTCTTTCAATGGATTAAGACTATACAGTTACCACTTTTAGATTCTGGATAGGCAAAAGAGACAAATGTAGTTCTTGTTTTTTTATCTGCAGCTCTTGGGTGCGTGTCCTAGTTCACATTTAGGTGTTGTGTTAATGGTTTAATATCTTGGCTCGCTTTTATAAATTAAATTCAATTGGTTAATCATTTAGAAACATCTAGATTCTGGAGAACGTGGATGTTATTTCCTCGAGAAAAATTCTAAAATAGAGGAAAAAGGATCTAGATTCTCCAGCATCTAGATGTTATTAATAAACCCGTCCAAATGAGACCCAAATATGTCAAAAGAAGGAATGTAGTGGAGTACTGATACCAATTTCCGAGTCTGTAGATAAAATGGTATGTCTGGGAGCGCTGAAACAAGCAAATGAATAAACCCGTCAGAATAAGGCCCCGAAAGGTGAAAAAAGCCCCCCCCCCAAAAAAAACAACACATTGTCAGAAGGAGTCTAGTTCCATAGTAAAATAACAATAGGAGTTTATTATGACCCAGCAGGAACGGATGTTCTCTTGGTGAAGTGTTTGGTTAGTCGCCCTTGGAGCACATCACCCCAACCCAAAGAAAGTGATGTGGCGGGGCCTTTAGAGACAGAGGACTTAGCAGGAACGGGCGGCATAATTTTCAGTGTGCGAACCCTGGAGAGTGTTGTGCCATGTCGTGCCACGCTGGCCCATGACGTGTCGGAGGAGGTTCTGGTGGATTGACCACTGCTGATGCGGTCCAGTGGCCTTAGAGTTCAACCGGCTCTTAACACTCGTCCCACCTGTTCTTGGAAGATAGTTATGGGTGTTCGAAACGCTGTAAAAAATTGTTCGTCTATCATACGTCTCTCTTATTTTTCGAAGCTTTTTTTACTTAGCATAAGTCCAAGGGCTAGATTTTTGAGAATTACTCTTCTAGCCTGGCCGATCTCTTCAGATGGGAGAGAGAGAGAAGACAGGAACACGTGGAGAGATCTTTACCCATAGAATCTGGTGTGAAAATTCCAGCAAAATGTAGTAAATATAATTTGAAAATAAAATCAAGATCAAATACTACTTATCTGTGGTCAGACTAGGTTTTGGGTTGAAAGTTGATTGGTTTTCCTTACAACAGTCACAGTTTGAAGTTTTTAGAATTCAACCATATGTCACTTTGCGAAGGAGTCTCGCTATTCTTCCAACCTTACTTGGATGGTCTGAGGAATTTTCTCTTTTTTATTACTTGTCCATAGTCTATCTATAAAATCCTCTCCCATTTTTTGTTTTGGAAGTGCGAAAATCGCCAAATAAATACGGCTATTTTGGCGATTTTTGGTTTGTTTTGGCCATTTATCAATTTCTTTTGATTTAGCGCTTTCTGGCGGTCGAACTAGCACGAAAATATTTTTGAGTTGGCAACACTGTATAGGTGTGTATATCGTTGGGTGGATGGGTGTGTGTGTGTGTGTGCACAGGTGAGTGTGTGTGGGTGTGCTCGTTGCTCTGTTTGTGTGTGTGTGTGTGTGTGTGCCTGTAGCTGTGAGTGTGCATGTGTTAGCATACCTGTGTGAGTGTATGTGTGTGTTTGTTAGCTGGGTACTCTAACCAATACTGTGACAGTACCTCCTACCACTTTTTCAAAGAGGATCGAGTGTATGAATAAGGGACTGCTATCGAGTAGTCGATGGAACTCGTCCTGCCTTGAGCTTTAAGTCTCGCTTTTGTACGAAGTCACATTTCACTCAAGTCGTTGTTTCAATTTGCTGGTCAGAAAAAAAAGCAATATTCATTGTGTTGTCATTTTATTTTTTGGAACTACCACTGAGTGAATATTCCTTGCTTTTAAAAAAATCAGTTCTGAGCTTATAATATTGCTCTGTCTCTCTGCTTTGTCTGTCTGTCTCTCCCTGTCTATGGTACTCTCGCCCTGTCCATCTCCGATCCATATTGGACATTACCTATGTCGTCTCATTGAGGAAATTGTCGTCTGTTTCCTTGACTTTAAGTCTGTCACCGACAGCAGCGATTTTGAGATGGGAAAGGTAATAATAGCCGCCAAATTTATTTCGTTAGCCCGTTCCTCGGAAGGGTTCAGAGTTAGGCGTAAAGTTTTCGTTTTTGTGTTGGGTTTTACCGATAAAAATCCTGCATTTTGCATCTTTTCCGTTGAAAAGAAAAATAATACTATCTATTCTTGGATGGAGGTCATATTTTAAAATATGGACGTTAGCTTTTGGTGGGGACCATAAAAAAAGACCCATGAATTTTGTCAAGAGACAAGTAACTAATTTCACTAAAATCCACTGAGATGGAAATCGCAGAGAGCGGGGACCACTCAAATTGAAACTGCAGATATGGACACCATTGATTTTGGGACAGCAGATATGGGCACCTTTTATCGGGGCTGCTGAGAGAGATAAAAGGCGTCGGCTAACAGGAGACAGGCAAAGTAACTTATAGAGATTTAAAAAAAAACTTTTTCAAATTTTCTAATGAAGTGCAAATCATGGGGAGTGATGGGCCATGCCCTGCCACGCTAGCCCATGATGTGTTGGAGGGGGTCTGGTGGATTGTCCACTGCGGGTCAGTGGTTGAAGAGCTCCACCGGCTATTGATACCCATCCAAACTGTTCTTGTAAGTCAAGAATGGATGTTCGGAGCACTGAGGGGGAAAAAAGAAAAAAAAAAAAATTCAACACAATTCGATCCCATTTTTCGATTAAGTTGGATGCAAATTCCATGGGTAAGGATCTCTTTCTTTCTCTCTCCAACCTGTTACGGTCAGTGAGGCAGCACTAGAGCATACCTCTCCCTTATATATAAAGTTTTAACTTAGATAAAGTCCACAGACGTTAAAGTTTAAAAACACAATTGCAACAGCATAGTTTGTAACATTATTCTTAATTTTGATAACTTGTTAAGATGAGGGTAAAAACTTATAAAAAAACCCTATCAGCCACAATAATTTTTTTTAGTGTTTGGGTTAATATGTGGGTATAGGGTCGGGGTTAGATAGTATGTTTAGTGTTAGTGGATAGGTTTAGCGTTAGGGTTAGTCGGTAGATTCGGGTTATAGGTAGGGTTATGGTTAGTTGGTAGGTTCGGGTTAGCAATAGGATTTAGGATTAATGTTTCAACACCCAGAACATAATTTCATTTCCGGGTAAAAATATTCTTATTACTTGCAATGGGACAATAGACGTAGGTGTATCAGGCCTACCACGTTTAAGTACAGCATTTATTTTTTCTGGTAAACGAACTCGTCCTTCAGCCATTTTGAATTTAAAAAGTGAAAAAAAATGTTAAAAATGTCGTCTGCTTCAAATTCGCCATCAGCAGCTGCCACTCAGTCGCTGAAGCAGCAGCTATTTTGAAACGGGAAAAGTCACAATCAGCATATCAACTCCCATCGGCCACGAACATTTTTGTTTGGCAGAGACATGCCCTGAAATGCTGGGCTGTATATTGCTATTTTCACTTATTTAAAACCTTTGACAGCATTAGAATCTTCTTCAGACAAAGCTGCAAATATCTGACAACTTGACTGATCTGGAACACCACTAAAATATATGCAAGACTGACCTTTCTCTGAAACGGTCAGTCTTGTACATCTTTTTCTTGAATTCCTGATCACAAAAATGAAAGTTCGGCTAGCTATACAAAAGTGACAGTTTCAACTAATTTCTATGGGAAAATTAATATTTGCAACATCCGAAGCAGCAAGAGCATATTATACGTAATTAATAACGTTAATAGTTTCTGTTCACTTGTGTTTTAATTTGTTTGTTGTATCAAAATGAAAATATCAAAATAATTTGCAGTTCATACTTTCCAATTTACAGACGTTAGTTTTTGTTTGTCGTAATTTCAACTTAGCTGAGTGCGAGCCTTACTGCCAAGTGAGTTAACTTGGGGCTATTCTCTGACGCTGATAGACTCTCGACGAACAGACCATGAAAGACAGGGAACATGGAGTTTTATCCATGCGCATTTCCCGAAGTAAAGATGTTTCGGAAAGATTATCGTGACTATCGGATAGTAAAGACACTTTGCCATTTCGTTCACGAGAGTGAGAGGTGATACGCGTTTGTAGCACGTGGTGAAGACGCGGGGGCGTAGTTACGTAGTTGTGCGTATGTGTGAGGCCTTGACATCAGTGAAGTGAAATGGGCAAAGTTAGTTCAGAGATAGGTCATGGAGGAAGAATGGTTAAGATCAGATTGGCTGGTGGGTCGGCGAAATGATAACGATCTTAGGGAGGAGGAGAAAGAAAGAGAGTGGTCGGCCACTAAAGCTGGGACAAGAAGCGTAACCAGCCAGGGGTGCTGGAGCTAATGAGTATTGGACCATGTGCGTTCAGGGGTTTTGTAGGGGTCATCGTAGGAAGTGACGTTTTTGATATCTAACTGAAAGAAGGGTTTCGATTTAATTCATAACTAAAAGAATTGGGGTTGCTACAAATGCCCAACGTGTATATCAAGATAACGTGTGTCTGAAAGACAGAAAACTGTGTCGTAAAGTTGAGACGAAACTTTGAACCATACCATCTGAAAATCAACTGCTAAAATTTGGAAAGTTTTCAAAAGATCCCTGACTTGTTCCTCCTTAAATGGTTTGATTTAACATTCATTTTATTTTATATTCATGACTAGTCTACACTTGCTGTCAAGCATGATGGAAATATCTAAGTTACATGAAAATTGAAAAATAAGTAAAAGCTCAGAATATAAAGAGAAAGTGTGAAGCTAATTCAATTGAGAAATCGTCACAATTCAAATGTCATTTTGTAGAATCTTAGTTCTTTCAAATTAAATCTTAAATAGCCAAGTGTAGTAACTCTTGCTTATAAAGGATTGCAGTTATTTCCCTTGACGATAGACATCCATCCAGCTTATTGCAGATTGAATCTAAATTGATTAAAGAAATGTGAAATTAAATTATGTATCGTTGTAAATTTAGCATTTTTTTTAATGTATCACAGTAAAAATGATTATTTGAAGATCTGGTTTGGGATGTGAAGAAATAAATTGTTTAATTTTGAATAATGAAATGCGCTGGACTGTAAATCAAGGTAGATAACTCCTTCTAATACAGAGAAATTCGGCAGGGCCAGCTCGACCTTTAAGAGTATCGTTTATATAACAAGAACCATAAATTCAACGATGCGTCTAGCATCCGGGATGGTAGTAGTAGCAAGGAGGGGCAAACAAAGAGCAAATAGTCATTGTTTGAATCAATTGATTCTCAGCCTTATAAAATATTGCGTTGTGGAAATATTCTGCAAGTATTTTTTTCAGTGAAAATTGGTAATAGCCTTATTGATCGGAATAAATGTTTCAACTTTTGGTGACGATACGCCTCTTGATGATATCATTCCTTTAAATGGCATCAGACCCTTCCTTCCTATTTCCGTTGTTTAACATAACCAAGACCTACCAACCGACTAATCGACCGACAGACTGCAAAACATCTTATAGAGATATATGGACACATCTAATAAGTATTTGAACAAGCACAAACTCTGAGTTTCTTGTCTATGATTCCATTCTTTTTAAAATATACTTTCGTCTAGTTTATGACGATTCAAGTAGTTAGTTTGGAAACTCTTCCAAATTGCAATGTAAGTTAATCTTTTCAATCTCCTTGATCAATTCTGAACAAGATTTTAGCAAGATAGAAAAAAATACAGTTTTGATTCATTTGACGATTAAATTCTATAAAAAAACCCTTTTCAAGAAATTTAGCATTCAGAATCACAGAACATGACTAAATGCATTCCTTGTTGTACTGATTGCAATAAAATTTAGTTTTTCTTAAATTAAGTTCCTGTTATAAATCTCAAAACCAAGTCATACAATGAAATATTCTGCTTTGTTCAAATATTTATAAGCATTATATATATATATATATATATATATATATATATATATATATATATATATATATATATATATATATATATCAAGAAATGAATATATAATCCGATAGAATATTTATGAATGCGTTACATTATTTGAAACTCTATTTAAAATGACCTCCAGTTGTTTTACGGAGAATGTGTCACTCAGCCTAGAAAGCGTAAATAGAAATAAACAATTAAAGAAAAATTGGGTTGTTGCAAGAATTGTACCGGTGACATAAAATGTTGATGCTTCAACATACCGTCTCTCTTAACCATTGGACTAAACAGCCCCATCCTTGCAGCAGTCCTATTTTTCTTCAATTGCTTATTTCTATCTACGATATCTTGGCCGAGTGACCCGTTTTCAGTGTATCAACAAAGGTCATTTCAAATACAGTTTAAAATGGTATAACGTATTTATATATTTATATACGTCGGTTGAGTGGATGTGAAGTGTTCCGAAAGGAAAGAAATCCTCATATCTCAAACATGTAAACAGCATACAGTCTTCTCTAAACTGCTGCAAGTCTCTCTGAAAAGGATGGTTGTTAGCCACCGAAATGCATTGAAACATGCCCACGTGATAAAAGAGATTTTCGAGATGTAACACATACTTTTCTCTTGAATTTTCCTTGCACATACATATATACGTATATCGTAAATACATTATATCACTTTGAAACTCTATTTGAAATGACCTCACGTTGATACCTGGTGAATGTATCATTAGGCCTAGACAGCGCAACTTGACGGGAGTTAATTTCAAATAAAGATTCAAAATGATATATAGTACATTGTGAGCATGAGTATACTCACATATATATGTATCTGTACTCAATACACACATAAGCCAGAAATAGAGTTAGATACGTAGGTCGATATATGAAAAAAAATGTCGGATAACCATGATCCATAACAATATTTATTCATCTATAGAAAATGGGCTGCAACAGGAATCGAACCTGAGACCGATAGGTAGCTGGTATTTTCTTCAATTATCTATTATTTTCACGCTGTCTTGGTGAAATGATACATATACTGAGTAATTACGGGAGATCATTGCAAATAGAGTTTCGGAGTAATATAACGTATTGATAATTATCCCTGTCAGATTATATATCCATTTCTCAATAATATAATTGTCTATGTTGAGAAAGAAATTGAGCAGATATGGACAGTGAATGAACAATGTAAGAATTTGGATATATAGTAGTTATTTGGGCCCCTGCAGCAGCAGCGTATCTAACACGATGGCAAGAGTGATGTCATAGGTTGCAGGTTCGATTCCTGGTGCATTCAATCTTCTTCAATCGTTTATTCTATTTACACTGTCTACGCCAAATGATAAACTCACAGTGTATTAACAGGAGATCATTTCGAATAGAATTTATATGATATGACGCATCAATGTTGGATTATATATTCATTTCCTAACACAAATACACACGCACACACACACACACACATACATACATACATATATATATATATATATATATATATATATATATATATATATATAGATATAAAAGATGACATCAAGACAGAAATCCTTCATTTAAACATGCATTGTCGAATAAAACAGACAAAAGTCTACTTAATGTTTTTAACATTTTCTCGATCATGACCGATGATGGCCGAAAGATCTGGGACTGCCAACTTTTGGATATATAAAAAAAAACTTGGATGAAATTAATAAAAAAGGTCTGTACGCATATATATATTTGTGTTGATTGTTTTTGTCTTAAAAAAAAATTCTACCAACGGAGGAACAATGCTCACACAAGAGCTACGTTCCTAGGTGGATTTTAAAAGCTTCAAATGGGCTTGGAAAAGTAAACAAATCTATTGATTGGAAGTTCTATAGTAATTTTGTGTGACGCTTATGGTTGGGAAACAAACAGCGCGATGAATGGTAGTGCGACGATGGTTGAGAGACGAAGAATTAGGATCCTCGTAGTTTGACTGTAGCACCCGTGCAGCCCTGTAGATGTAAGGGAGGAAGGAAGTTATTCGAAGAGAATGCGCATGCGTGCCAAGTATGAAGTTGGACGCGCATTGTAACCAAGGGGAAAGAACACGTACAAGTATTTTGGTCAGACAAATAAGACGTACGTTTAATATAAGGATGAAGAATGAAGATGAATTACATATAAGGATAACATGAATATGATCGATCGTGTGAAGAGATGAGAAGAGATAGCAAAAGGTGGGAGCTTTCTTGTCGTTGATAGCACTGGCGTCTGAGTTGGAGCAGAGTTGCGTGAACGCGTGGATATCCCATATGACTTGGATCGCTCTAAGATGATACGTGGAATCTAGGTTCAGTGTGCGAGTCATTCTGCCAAGTAATTGAATTGACTTGTGGGGCTATTTTCTGACGCTGATAGACTCTCGACGAACAGACCATGAAAGACAGAGAACATGGAATTTTATCCATGTGCGTTTCCCGAAGTAAAGAAGTATCGGAAAGAATATCGTGACTATCGGATAGTAAAAAGCCTTGCCATTTTGTTCACAAGAGTGAGAGGTGATACGCGTTTGGAGCATGTGGTGAAGACGCAGAGGCGTAGCTGTGCGTATGTGTGAGGCTCGATATCGGTGAATTGAAATGGGCAAAGTTAGTACAGAGATAGGTCATAGAGGAAGAAAGGTTAAGATCGGATCGGCCAGTGGGTCGGCGAAATGATAACGATCTTACAGAGAAGGAAACAGAGAGTAAGAGTCTGGCCGGCCACAAAAGCCGGGCCTAGAAGCGTAACCAGCTAGGGGTGCTGGAGCTAATGAGCATTGGACCATGTGCATCCAGGGGTTCTATAGGGGTCACCGTCGGAAGTGACGTTTTTGATATCCAACTAAAAGATAGGTTTCGTATTTAATTCCTAACTAAAAGAATATTATATCCAGGCTGGTCAAAATCATAGAAAAATCAACTAAAAAATTAAGCTGAAGGTAAAAGGTAGTCATAGAATATAATAATGATTTTTTTTTACAAAACTTTATCGTTTAAATCAAATGAAAATATCTTCATTTGATATCAAGTTATGTCACTGAAACCTGGAAATGATATCACACTTTTAAATTAGTTTATTTCAATTTAATTATTTTTTTTTTACTTTAATCCTTTTCTAAAACAGAAAACACGTATTAAAATATTGAATACATTTCTACAATACGCACCATTATGTTTTCGTGGGTATCTTCCCTGTATCAAGAGTTGGATTTCAAAATAAAAACAGTCTCGAAAATTTGAGAAAAAAAATAATTCAAGGGGCATAGTTTTTCGTTACAGTATTTGGATTCAACTCTTGTTTGAGTGTCTATAAAACTTTGCTTAAAGTGACTCGGTAGTTCTCGGGATTTTATTGTATGCGGATTGTCAGAGTGGCCTACAACATCATCACAACCTTTGATCACTCCATCCCTCTGCTCCAGGGTCCGATCCATGGTAATTGAACTGAACATATTTGATGATCTATGAACAGCAAAATGATTCTCAGTGAATTCCTTGTAAGGTGATGGGTTGTCTATTTTCAATCTGATCATTGACAACATCCCTAGCAGACAGTACATTACATGAATTAAAAAATCCGTAATACCTCAAGAAAAGAATGTATATAAAAATAATATAGAAAAGAGTAAAAGACGACGAAGAGAAGAGAAAAAGGATGAGGGAGAGAGAAAAAAAAAGAAAGAAAGAAAGGGAAATAGAGAAGATGAAATAGATAAAGAGAAAATGGGAAGACGGGGCGGATAAAGGAACCTGAATCGGGGCAGTCCCTTTTTCTGTCTAATTTGAAAACCGATATAAGCAATTTGCTTTGATTAAAATTAATCAGAAATCAGCTACGAAAACTGTCACTTAAACAGTGAATATAGGTTTCTTCAGTTTTAAAGTTGGTCTGACCAACTGGCTGTGATCCACGACAAAGAGCCACAAGACCATTTTGCTGGATGACCTGAACGTATTGCTTAAAGTGGTCAGTTCTGATGGAGGAGACAAGACGAAGCACAAGGAATCGAAACTCAAGCGTAACGGTACAATACTTGGATTGTAGATGCTCACTGGGTTCATGCTCACACCACTCACTGAAAATGAAGTCGTAAGAATTGGTTCCAATGTGTGCTCTACATACCATCTGTCACAGATACACCGTAGGAACCACCAGAAAACTTAAATGGCAACGGGCTGGTCATGCTGCAAGAAAGGCAGACAACCGATGGACATCACGACTCACAACATGGATCCCTAGAGATCAAATGCGGTACCAAAGCCGGCAGAATAAGAGATAGCGAAATAAATAAGACAGGTTCAGAAAATATAGGCCCCACTACGTCCACGATAGAAAGATGTGGTTAATCCTGGGGAAAGTCTATGTTCAACGACGGACGATAAAAGACTGATGATGATGATGGTGATGATTATTCTTATCTCGTTATTCATAGTATTTTTCCTTTATAATGTTATCAATAACAAGTGTGTTACCAAGAATATTATTAGCAAGTCATGTAAAGGTTGCTGACTATCTACATCCTGAATCAGCGAAGCCTACTTTTCCCTTGGTAATGCTTTAGTGATCAAGGTATTTAAGTGCTTAATATCTAGATACGTTTTTATAGATAACAAATCTCTGGATTTTGAATAAATTAACTGCAATGCACTCCTACAATTGAATTTTTTCATGCTAATTTATGAAGAAACAAATTGCCCACGTTTATGTTCTACATCACTTGGCTGCCTTTGTGCAACAAAATGAGAAATTACTAAGCCGCCTTGTTTATTTTTTTTTTATAGAAACGAACCACCAAACGACGTCCACGTACTTACGAACAACCCTAGCTACATCTGTTTATCAACAAATGACTAAGCAGTGTTTTTGCAGTGACAAATCGCTCAGCTATGATAGTATCAAATCTGCTAGCTACGTGTATTGTAATAAATCATAAAGCACACACATACGTGCGCGCACGTACATACACACACATATACACAAAGAGACACATGCACATACACTCTCATGGATACCTTTAAACCTTGAGCACCCCACACCTGTGGGCTTCTAGCAGAAATATTGCTGAAAACGTAAAATGTTGTTAGGTGCTATTCAACAGCCCGTAATATATATGTTTGTTACTTGCTATGATCTGAAAATGTTATTTGAACATGAAAGTCTGTCCTGATTTACTTTTTCTTGATTTTTCTCCAAGAGTCCTGGTTTGTCAATGCGCAGATATTCCTGACAGAAATCGATCAAGAACTTCCATTTTTTTTATTTTTAAAGGTCAAAATATGGGGCAAACTTTTTAACTTTTAGAGATCATTTCTAAGGGAAATTTGTTGTTTTTTTAAAAAACTTTCAGGGGTCAAAATTGAGGAGGTATGAGTTATTACTGTGACGGACAAAATCATTGAGAATACCTATTTTTCAATTTTGAGGATACAAAATCGAAGGGGGACTTCATGTATCAAGATCGTGGGGTAATTTCTTTGCATTTTTAGGGGTCAAAATCGAGAATGGAGATTTCTTTTTCCCTTGTAGAAGTCAAAATCAAGTGAGAATTCTCTTTTCAATTTTATGGAGCAAAATTGAGGAGTGCATTTTTCTCACTTGGTCAAAATCTGGGAGAAAAGTTCTTTGTTTCATTTTTAAGGGTCAAAATCAAAGAGAACATTTTTCTCACTCGGTCAAAATCTTGGAGGAATTTTTTTCAATTTCAAGGGTCAAAATCAAGGAGTATATTCTTCTTTCACTTTTAATGGTCAGAATGTAACGGAGAATTTTTTAAATTTCAAGAGGTCCATGTAGAGAGGAGATCTTTTTTAAAATTTCAGTGGTCAAATTGAGCGGAGGCTTTATTTTCACTTTCAGGGGTTAAAATCGACGGGGAGTATATCTTTCACTTTTAGGGGTTGACATCGAGAGGCTGTGACAGAATCATGACAGGGGTATGATCATTAATTATCTGACTCCAATTTATTCATGTGATTGACCTAAGTTCGCAATTACAATAGTTAAACTGAGTAGTTTACGCCCTTATTAGATGAGCAATATACCGTACCCTATGCGTTGTAAGTTACTATGGTCCTAATGAGAAGTTGTAATCTACCTTGTAAGTGTGCATATGTTAGCAGCAGCCGTCACATAGGTAAAACAAAGGGGTCAATCATTATGTGTATGTGTTCATTTTTTTCCCCAACGTTCCGGTCTTGTATCCTCCGACCCTGTCGGGTACCGTCGGCTCCAGAATGTGGGATCACTATCGAGGGGTGCACGCTCGACTGGAGGTCAGTCGTGATCGGAAAGACAGAAAGGTAAAGGGAGAAGAATGGATGAATAGATATGTCAGTGGTGAAACATAGACGTTGACAAAAAGAACGAATGAATACACAGAAGCTCGCTGTGTATCATGGAATGACGATGTGTATATTGATTGAGCAATGATACAAGCTCAAACTTGGTTGGTGGAAGTAGAGTTTGCTCTTAGTTGCTACGAAAGTTATTGATTGGTAGAAAGTTATTGAGAAGTTTATACTAATCGTTAATGAAACTATTAGTTCTGAGTTGTATATATTCGTGTGTGCACAGTTGTATTTTGTCTATCGATAGAGAATGAGTGTCTCTGTGAATGTTGTCGTATTTGTCTTTGATAAACGTGTGTATAAGTTGATAAACGTGTTGAAAGGTGATTGCATGTGTGTGTGCACGCGTGCGTTTGTGTGTGTGCGCGCGCACGTGTGTGTATAAGAGAGAGAGAGAGAGAGAGAGAGAGAGAGAGAGAGAGAGAGAGAGAGAGAGAGAGAGAGAGAGAGAGAGATCCGTCGTGTCGATTCTGGGAACGTGCGTGTGTTCAGAAATTTGATTTGGTTGTCTGTCAATTGAGTTCAGCCGCTTGTTTAAATGATGGAGATAAGTATGTTTTGATTGGTCGGTTAGTTCTGGTAACTACGTCCATTTGGGCTGAGGGGCTGGGTGTTATCGTACAAAATCTTTTTTTTTTCACTGTCCAAAGTATGGGAGCCTGTAATTGGTGTAGTTGTTCATTGGTAATTCAGAATCTCTGATTAATGATAGATATCCAGAAGTTCCTACAAGAGGTCTAGAATGAATCTGTTTTTTTTTCACTTGAAGTGGTCAAAATTGAGACCTTATTTTCTCTTTCGAAGGTCAAAATTGAGGGGAAGTTCGTTTTTTCCCCACTTTTTACGCATCAAAATCGAAGGGTGAACCTTATTTTCTTTTATTGGTTAAAATCGAGAGGGAAATTTTCCTTCTTTTCAACATTAAGTCCCTTTTGAACATTATCCCCATTTTTCATTTACATTGGCTTCCCTTTTTGGGACATTAGCCCCTCAACATTCCCCCTTCTTTAACATTTGTCTCCCTTTTCTCAACATTTTGCCCCAATTTTTGACTTAATACCTTTCTTTTTAAACTTTTTACCCTTTTACAACGTCAGCCCCCTGTTTTTTCTACATTAGTCTCACCCCCCCTTTTAACATTGATGCATATTTTTAATGAAACTTTGGCCCCATATGAACCCTTTGAAAAGTATTAACCACCTTTTTCACATTAGCCCCCTTTTTTATATTAGCTCAATCCATCTTTTTTTACATTATCCAAACATCCCTTTCAATATCGGCCCTACTTTCAACATTTGCCCCCTTTCAACACCCACCCCTTTTCTAACGGTGTAAAGAAGGTATAGGGTATCAAATTAATCTTAAAAAAGAGTTTAACTATTGAATTAAGCCATATCTGATTTTTATCAAAATATCTATTTCTTTTTTGGACAGCAATTCAACCCAGCCGTTAAGGCAGCATGTATAGTCTTGTGAAAATAATTGCAGCTTAACGACAGTGTCAATTAAGATCGACAACGAGATATCATATGGGCGGGTGTTGTAACAGAAACTTGAAAAGGGGAGGTAACTATTGGATTATGCAGCTGCTGCTGATACCGACCTTTCAGTCTCAACTCCAGAAGGGGGAGGTACTTATTTGTAGAGGGGGAGGGGGTAAGTGAGATCATATGTTTTTTGTTTAACACTTTACTTTTTGGGATCGAACCGAACGTAAATAAAACAAAGCAATTGAATTTCTGGTAAGACATTTTTTTCTCACCTACCTTCGTTCTTAAAATCAGTCCTTGGATTTTAAAAGACATCAAAATGAAATGAGTCAAAAAATTGTGGAGAAAGAAAAGAAAAAAAAAAGCTGCCTTTGTGCAGTTTCAAGTTTTCCGATCATTGTTGCTACATAAAATAACAATAAGGAAATGTTGCTTTTTTTTTGCATTCGTATTTCTGTTTTCAGTAGTGTTTTGCTGTTGTCGAAGCTGAAAGCCGAATCTCACTTTTTGTTAAAGAAATCTTCAAATTCATTTATTTTGACTACAGCTGCTAATTATAAATTTAAACAAATAATTCGTTTATTTTTGGGAGAGCAATCGTTTGGATTGGGTTCGCAAAAAAGGGAGGTAACTAGCATAGACGCCGTACACGATCGAAGCGTTAAGTATAGATTACGCAATTAGAGAGGAGATTGTCTATTTCTCATTTGCAAGAGTTCGTGTGGAGAAAAGCTGTTAGAAATAACAAAGAGAATTTATTAATCATTTTATGACATTAATTCCAAATATATATTCATTCCAGTGATACAAATAGGAAAAAAATTGCTTTTTTTGTTAATTGCAAGTTTCTACTTTAAATAAGCACTGACCCTAAATAACCCTAAACACTAACCCTAAACTATATCCTTAGTTGTTGAATTTAGTAAAACAGTTTTAAATGGTCAGTTTTTCTGCTCTCATTTGTTCCTTAATAAGTTGGCAACAGCAGTAACTTGAATGATTGTCCGTACTAGTTACCGCTTTTTTTGCGAACCCAATCCAAATAGTTGCCAATGTTTCCAATCATACATTCACATGAATGTTCAATTTCAGTACAATGTAAGGAAGGTGGTCCCGATTGTAAAGTTTCACATTTTTGTGGGTGCTGGGCCCCTTGATATTGAATTACGTCATCTTACATCGGTGGTGTCAGGAAAAATATCCCCTGCTTATAAATTTTCAACATGTACTTTGAATGTTCCCGGTGTCAGTTTTAATTTTAAATTGTTTCTTAGAATTCTGATTTTTTTTTCTTGATTATCAATTAGAAACAATGCAGGTAAAGTAATCCCGATTGTATATTGTGATGTAATACACCCGCGCCCACACGATATTTAAAACAGCGCACAAATTATATGATGTAATTAATGAATTGAAGTGTTGAATTTTTCCTATTTTGTTTCCCGTTTCTAACCTCGGGAAATGATAAGGACCCTTACAATCGGATCATGTTCCCGAAATCATTCATTTTCAAAAGTATTTTCAATAAACAAAAACAAAGTTGTTTGCTGGGCATTATTGATGTCGAATTATTTATATGAACATAAATAATTATCCGTTAAGAATTTTTTGAATTAAATAAAATCATGTGTTTTATATTCAAGTTATTGTTTTGTAAAATTGAAGAAAGAAAAAAATTCAGCGTTAAAACAATTTTAATACAATCGTGAAATTACACAATCATGAAATGAAAAGAGAATAAGTTTATTTGACAGATTTCTCCGGCTCTCACCGACGTGGAATGTCGTAATTTAATCTCTGAAATGACTGTAATTGACCTCGTTCAGACTTTATCAAAAACATTTTATTACTCAGTATTTTCTTTATATTCAATGCTTCTCGATTATTAAACAAAAGGTATAATTAGTAAAACTAGGGCATGCCTGTCCCACTGTTGCCAATTTTCCACACTAGATTTAGCGCGTTTCTTCTTTTGGTAGCGCCAAAAAACAATTAGCACTATTTTTTGTTGTAATTTTTGCCATTAAGGCAAATATGGTCATTTTAAATAGCTAAATATGGCTGGATTGCCCTTAATTGCAAGGAAGTGGTCAACGGTTTTTGTTTTTTTTTAAAAATGCGTTTTGGCGTTCTTTTTATGCTTTTTCGTGGTCAGTTCAGCGCGAAAACTTTTATTGCGGTAGCAATACTGATCTGTTCAAGAGGTGCACGAGACCCGTTTTGTTTTTGTTTATGATATCGTTTAATCAAAACAGACACATCATTGGTTGATAAAAGATGACAATCAAAACAGAAGCTGCCATTATGTCATCTCGTCTCACTATAACAAATTAATTTATTCACGTTTTACAGGAAAAAATTCAGCAGAAAGAAAAAAAATCCCGATTCTCTCTCTCTCTCTCTTTCGTTCTATCCCTGTCCCCTTTTCCATTCTCTCTCTTTCTTTCTCTGTCTATCACTCTCTCTCTATCACTCTCCATACAAACAAACATTTTAATTCTATAGAAACCCATGCTTGTGAACCCTGATGACATCATCATTATCATGAATCACCGTTAATCGGTCCAGAGACAACGGATTCTAATGTTGTCGGGCTTTTAGGGTGATTAAATTAACTCGAGACACAATGTATCAGCCATCAGCACACACGACACAGTTCATTACAGAGATTTGAAATTTTGCACACATGCTCCTTTCGGGGACTAAGAAATTTCAATTTTCTTCTTCAAATAGCTTCCTTGTATAAGTTTTTCGAAGGGGGTCCAATCTGCAATCCAAGTTTATCCTAAATTGATCACTTATTTTGTGCACATCACAATTGGGGCTTGTCTCTCTATCTTCTATTTTCTATATAGCCAGACTTACTTAGCACGGCTGGGGAACGGAGCTAAGGGGGCCAAATCCAAACATCTGTAAAGAAGGACACTGTAGCCTAGGGTTTTCAACCTGAGGTCTGCAGACCGCTCGGAATAAAAAAACAAAAACAAAAAAAAAACAACAGGGGTTGGAGAGATTGGCTATTTCTGAATTTCACAAATAGAGTATATTACTAGTGGTGCCAATTTAGTGCTTTTCGTGCCAAACCTACGCTTTTCTATTTTTTGGCTGTGCGAAAAGAAAAGTGTATCTTTAGAGGCAGTACTTTGAAATCGAAGTTGAGAGCAGGTTGCTGTCGTACAAATTAGTTATTAGAGTGGTATGTAATTTTTTTTTTTGCCGAAGACTTGATTTCCACAGTCGAAAAACACTGAAAGGTGGTTCATAGATTCCCACGGATCTCTTGTCTATCATTAAAAAAACTGTATGAATATTGGAAAGTGTTACACCCACACGAAATTAAAGCATTTATAGAATATACGTATACAGAGAAACTTATGGTTTGATTTTTGTATCAGAGCTTGCCAAATAACCGTATTAGGCTCGAGGATGACATTTAATCATGTCAAAAAATTAAAGTGTTTCCGAAGGGAGAAAGGAACTAACTCTTGGGTGAGAATAAAAAAGTCATTTCTTAACAACGTTTTAACGAAATGCTAAACGAATGACGTTAATTGGGGTGTCCCCATATATATGTATATATTAAAAATTGTTTATCCACAGACAGCTGTTTCGTTGTATTATAACTCTTCGGTGTGGCTATAGACTATCCAACATCCCATCCAGTACGGCAAGGTAGGATCGAAACCTTCACTTCACCTAAATAGTGCTCAACCCTGAAGATATATATATATATATATATATATATATATATATATATATATATATATATATATATATATATATATATGTGGCCTGATAGAATGTTGATGAAAGTGACAATTGGAAAGTGAATAGAAAAACTGAAAAGATAGGTATTACATATCAAAATCTTTTATTATTCCGTGGGCCTGTTTCAATAACACCTATCTCGAGTTTTTCTCTTCACCTTCGAATCGTCATTTCATCAATACATATATTAGCCTTTTTAGAAAGCGGCAAACTTGTCCAGACCGAAAATCAAGAATCATCCATCCTATGTTCATCCTGAGAGTCAAATTAAACATGTAGACAGATTTACATGCAACAGGGTGCAGCTGTCTCTGTTATTAGTGAAAATATCTTCGAAAATTGACCAGACCTAAAATTGACCCAATAGAGATCACCATAAGTCAGCACCACCTTTCTCATGTTCATTTTCGGGTAGAGTTACCTTTGTAGCTTTCAGGGTGCAGCATTCTCAGTTTGATTAGAAAAGGCCAAAATTGACCTGACCCTAACAAAAATTGAGCTGATCTCCACCAAAATTGACGTTTAGAGGTCAGCACCACATGGCTTATGTTAATCTTGGGGTCAAATTGCCCTCTTGCACAAATTTGCACCCTTCAGAAAGCAGCCTCATCAGTTAGATTTACAAAATGTCAAAATCTGCCCGACTTCAAATTCCAGGATCAAATTACACGTGTACACAAATATTCAGTTTGTAACGTTCAACAGCTCAAGAGTCCATAAAACATAAAGTTATAAATAAGAAACAAATGAAGGAACATCCGTAATTTTTATAGTATATATATATATATATATATATATATATATATATATATATGTCATCCACAGACAGCTGTTTCGTTGTATTACAACTCTTCGGTGTGACTATAGACTATTCATTATCCATCCAATACCACGAGGTAGGATTGAAACCTTCGCTTCAGACCCAGAGGCTGACATTCTACCCCTGCCGTACGGAGAACTGGACGGTCCGTAGGACAGAATTTAAGGAATACATTTACGCACGATTCCCCATCCACCAGAGTGCTCCATTCTAGAGTTGGAAGAGCATTGCCATATAGCTTATAATGAACGAGTCGCCCTACTTAAAGAGTGCTCAACCATGAAAAGGGGAGTGTTAATAATAATAATAATAATAATAATAATAATGATAATAATAATAATAATACCAGGCATTATTTCATGCATAACTGCCAGGCCATGCAACTATTGAGGAAAACATGCTCAAGCCAGCAGCCTGTTTGAGCCAGCCGGCCTGCTTACCTGGGCCAGCCTGTCTGAGCCAGCCAACCTATCTAAGCCAGCCTACCCGAGCCAGCCAGCCTGCCTGAGCCAGCCTGCCTGCATGATTCAGCCTGTTTGCTGTTAGGGTATATCTCTAGTTATAAGTCTTTGTATCCTTTCGTCTCGCTTGAATATTTGGAAGCGCGAAAAAAATTGGCTATATCTGATTTTGCAACTTCACTTTTTGGTAATAGCCTCATTCCCCTTCACTTTAAACCCCTTGAAGAATGGCCCTCTTGTTTTAAATCCCTTCAAAGAATTATATATACACGTATAAAATGAGGAGATATGTATATGGGCGGAAAGTAGGTTCCACTTTTACATTATCGTTACATTGTAAATAGAATTCCGCTCTAAAACCCTTTCAAAATATTTTCTCAAAACTTTTTAATTTAAAACCTGTCACTCAGTAGGCATGACAGTTTTGTTTAGGATGTACGCATGTTTAGGTACTTATTATAGCATGACAAACAAACATACAAACATCTCCCTCACATTATATATATATATATATATATATATATATATATATATATATATATATATATATATATATAGATAGATAGATAGATATAGATAGATAAATAGATAGATAGATATTGTCTAGAAGGCTTTACAGCTTTAAACATTAAACATTAAAAAAACTTTTTCAAAATTTGTTGTTGTCACTTCGGTCACTAATTTCCCAATATCTGTCAATGCAATAATCTTTAAAATTGTTTTTTCCTTTGTTTCCCTTATATTTTGTTATTATGATTCAATGCATAAATTGTGTCTTGTTGGGATCATCAGTTGTTTACCATGTAACCGTTTGAGGGATTTTGGCACCCCAGCGGTGATGATCAAACACCACCTCCCTTTCTTACTCTATAGCTTGCTTATGTCGTACATGTAGTTTGTTATTTTATATAGAGTATCACACACCCACATGCACACGCGCACACACAGACACACACACACATATATATAAGGAGCAGGAGGCCTCCAGCAGCCCTTATAACATATTTTACCCACAAGGCATAGCTCCTGATAGTGGACTCTGCTTACACATGGGAACTTTAAACACATACTCACACAGCACACACCACTGAAGATGGGAAGAATCCCGAAACATGTCTGGACAATTTACATCTAAGGATTAATAAACCTTACCTCTAAACACTTTACTCCCGAGTCCGTCTCACTCTTTACAGTACACATTATATATATATATATATATATATATATATATATATATATATATATCATGTAAAAAGCCATGTCACTTTTTTGTTAGTTGATTTTTGGTCATGCTAAAATTAGATATTCATAAAAATAAGTGAATCCTGTTGTGATTCAAATGTCTAACCTTGAGTGCAGTCAGATGACATACCAAAAAGCTGGGTGCCACTGTTTGAATGTGGGATGAAATTAATTTATAGATACTGACTTTTCATGCTTGTAATTACTTGGATTACTACGATACCAGAGAGAAAGACAAATAGTTACATATGTTGTATTATGTATTATTTTCAGTGCGTATACTTTCCAATATCATATATCGTATGAATACCCACCATCAGTTGGCAATTGGTCAAAACGGACACTTTTACTCCGGTTTAGTTAATTCTAATAAGGGTCCACTGTATACATAGAAAAATATCACCCATATATATCTATACATAGATTTACAAAGCTTGACGATATATATATATATATATATATATATATATATGATTATACATTCCGTTATATTATATTGAAATTCTATTTGAAATGATCTACCGTTAGTACATGGTGAATGTATAATTTGGCCTAGACAATGTAAATCGAATGAACAATCAGAGAAAATTGGGCCACGGCTGAAATTGAACCTGCTACTGTAAGGGTCGCTGCTTCAAAACAGCATTGCTCTTACCATTGAATTGAAGAGCATGTAGCAGCACCACCATTTTCTTTGATTGATTATTCTATTGAATTAACGCGATTTATTATCATTCAGTACGATTGTACATCCATTTCTTAATAACTTCATATATATATATATATATATATATATATATATATATATATATGGTGAATTCAATATACAATATGGAAACATGAGAGTTTGGAAACTGGATTGAATTAATTTCCATTCCATGTCTTTAGAGACTGTTTGCTTGTTGTCAATAGTTAACGTTTGACAAGGACAGCCTCTTGAAACAACGGAAATAAATTCAATCCAGATTCCAAAATTTCGTATTGTCTATACAATTCACCATTATGTCTCATAAATCTCATCCTTTTCCGCACTATATATATATATATATATATATATATATATATATATATATATATATATATAATATGAGCTGTAAAGAGTGAGACAGACTTGGGAGTAGTGTTTTGAGGTAAGGTTTATCCATAGATATTCATGATCCAGACACATTTCGGGATTTATTCCCATCTTCAGTGGTGTGTGCTGTGTGAGTGTTAAAGTTTTCATATATATATATATATATATATATATATATATATATATATATATATATATATATATATATGCGATCCAACAGAATTAATTATAAATTGCATTATATCATATAGAAACTTTGAAATGATTCCCTTTGTTATTCGGTTGATATATCAAGCAGGGGCTGCTGCATGAATCGAACCTGCCACTGATGGGGTAGTTGCTTCAACATAACATTGCTCTTGTCATTGAGCTAAACAGCCGCCGGTAATGCGAAGGCCCAAACAACCGCTTTCAACTCCAATCTCATCTCGTTTATTTTCGGTCTATTTGCTCGTTTCAACATGACACTAATGTATCCAGAAATGGATATATGTGACCTGACAGAATGAATTATGAATTGTGTTATATCATATGGAAACTTATCTGAAATGATCTTTCGTTATTACCTGGCCAGTGTATTACTCACCCTAGACAACGTAAATAGAATATA
The DNA here is from genome assembly GCA_963457665.1 of Thysanoteuthis rhombus. NCBI lineage: Eukaryota > Metazoa > Mollusca > Cephalopoda > Oegopsida > Thysanoteuthidae > Thysanoteuthis > Thysanoteuthis major. The sequence goes on along the minus strand of OY735238.1, from coordinate 20,613,791 downwards.
CATAATGCTCTTCCAACATGGAATGGAGCACTTTGGTGGACGGGGAATATATATGCGCGTATAAATATATCGCTTAAATTCAACTTTACTGACCATGGAATAGAAGGGAGAAAAGCAGCCTCTGGGTCTGAAGCTAAGGTTTCGATCCTACCTCGTGGTACTGGAAGGGATAATGGATAGTCTATAGCCACACTGAAGAGTTGTAATACAACGAAACAGCTGTCTGTGGATGACACAATTATATATATATATATATATATATATATTTATATATTTATATATATATATATATATATATATATATATATATATATATTTATATATATATATATATTGAATGCCAAGTTGATCGCTCCTAGATCTAAAAAAACATATCAATAACAAATTTGTATGTTAGAAATTATGTATCTCACTTTTTGTAATTCATAGTGTTTGTTTATTTTTTTACTCATTTACACACACACACACACACACACACACACACACACATACATATATATATATAGTTATCTGGAAATGAAATCTAGACAAGTTTTTTTCTGTTTTTGAAGCAAAACAAACCACACCCTGAAAAACGTACACAAAAGAAATTGTGTATCGTTTTTATGTTTTTTCGATAGTTTTGTTTATCAACTGACATAAAAATGAATAATCAAAATATTGCTTCTCTTTAAGAAAAATGCATTAAAAAATATCTTCAAAATCAATAATAAATACTTCACTCAGAAGAAATACGTTTGGATAAGACTCAAGTGCGTAAGCAAGACATAGTAGCCGATGTCACTGTTGTCTGTGAAAGGAAACAGTCCTTTTGAAATGGGCCAAATTGGTGTCCAAAACAAGTCGCCAGCACCCATTTTATTCAAACAAATACTGCCACTTCCGGTCTGTAGATTGCAAGTTTATATTTTCTAAAGTGTGTTGTTTATCTCGGTTTCCAGATGGAGGTTGTCGTTGGTGCTGAACGCATGACAAATGGACGATCAGCAGGATATGTGCCATTTCAATTATCTGCCAGACCCAATGATTTTGGACATTTTTCAATATCTCTCCCTCAAAGAACTGTGCCTGGCTAAAGCGTAAGTCGTATTTTTTTTCTCTCTTTCTAACTGGTCTAAAGTCTCGAGGGTGCAATCTTTGGTTTGAGTGGACCAGAAGACGGTAGCTAATTTAAATGGCTAAAAGTGATAAGATTTTTCAATGGCTTGCTTTAAAAATAGTTAAAATTTGCAAGATATTTTTTTCAAATGACTGTGTCAACTAGAGGATTGTAGCCATTTTTATGGCTAAATTTTTCAGTGACTGGCTATGTCTGATCTGATCAATATCTGATCAGTACGTTGTATAATCATATTTTTTGGTGTGTTTGTATGTGTTTGTGGAGTATATATATATATATATATATATATATATTTACACACTTATGTCTGTGATAACATATTTTGTGTGGCACTTGAATTAAGTGAGTAGAAAATTGAACAGACGACCACTTGAAGAAAATGACAGCATATATATCCACATATATACATACATACATATATATATATATATATATATATATATATATATATATATATATATATATATATATATGTATGTATGCATGATAAAAATATATATATATATGTATATATATATATATATATATATATATACATGATGTATGTAAAAATGAATCCTAGCAAAGGGAGACATATAAAAGTAGGATGAGGTATCTCCTGAACCTAAAACCATGGATTTGAATCTGATAGATTAGCAACATACTTCTAAAAAGAGTTTCTGAAATATTCTAAGTAATTTATTACAACCTGCAATGAATTTCATTCCCCTATGGGAGATTATCTCACAATATATATATATATATATATATATATATATATATATATATATATATGATGTATATACATATAATGTAGTTGTATGAATATCTTTAACCTTGAATATGTAAACAGCAAAATTTTCTCTGAACTGCTGACAAAAATGGCTGGCAACCATCGAAACATGCTCACAGGATAATAAAAAAAAATGTAAAATATGGAGCACCGGCTTTCTCTTTACCTACCAATTGTTACTTTTGTCAACATTTTGTTGGATTGCCTCACATCCATGAAACAAACACACACACAGACACATATATATATATATATATATATATATATATATATATATATATATATATATATGATTTATGCATATGTATACATATATGATATGTAATATAAATATATATATATCTAATATACATATAATATAAATGAATAATATATACATGTAATATATAATGTATATATAAATATAAATATATGTATATATGTAGACATGAATATGTATGATATATAATACATGCATATTACATATATATATATATATATATATATATATATATACATACATACATGCACAACATTTTTCGCTATACAGTCATATAGAAATGAAATCTAGCTAATATTGGCTACTTTAAAAGTCAATTTTTGGAAAATCTAGCCACTCGTTACCATTTCAAATGGCTGCCGTATTCTGGTCCAGACAAAACAAAGATTGTCTTTGGTGGGAGGATTTCACTTGTGAATTATACAAAACATAAATTGAACTGGGTCTATTGTGTTACTATAAACAATTTCAAACGCTTTAATTACCAACTTGATCAGCTCTTGCAATTATTATGTGGGTATACACACCCTGAAGGGAAAACAATCATTTTTTTCTTCTTCAAAATGAATTGCTCAAAACACCTGTTGCAACTCTATTACCCAGGGCGGATCCAGAATTTTATGCAGAGGGAGGAGTTCGATTGTGTTTTCATCTGTTTAATAAGACAATGGATAAAATAAGGTTCTGTTTTTAATGTTAATATGTGAATACTTGGGATTTTTTAGTTTTTTTTAAATTATGAAATTTCTTTATCTAGATATTCAAAAAAATAATGTTTCAATTGTACTCTGCATTTGCAGATAGGCATGACCCCCTCTCCGTTCCTAAACCAGCAACACATATAATTATTTAATTGGGTTGATTGTGTTACTGCAAACAATTCGTATGGGTCTAATTGTTCATTTGATTAACCATTGCAATAATTGCAAGTGTGTTAATATACACGAGAAAACGATATTTTTTCTGAAATAATTTGCAAACCTAATAGTTAGATTTTAAGAGAAGTAATTCTACTTGCAGAGAAACTTCATGAACTCACTCAGACCATTTATTGCAATCATAATCTGATTTGAAAGCGGGTTATGGATACCTACTTTCTATCAAAAAAGGAAAAAATACATAGTTTTGATTTGATCAAAAGTTTATTTAATCAAAACAAGGATGAAAACAACATGAAAAAAAAATTAAAAGTTTATATGATTAAAAAATAAGTAAATATGTAGCTTTATTTGCTAATTAGGCAATTTACCAATTTGCCATAACACATATATATATATGTGTGTGTGTATATATGTGTGTGTGTGTGTGTGTGTGTGTGCGCGTTTATATCTTTAAGATGGGGTAGGGAGCAATTTGATCTATGCCTTGGGCCCCTATTAGGCTTAATCTGGCCCCATCTGACAGTGAAGAAAATGAATCTTGGGAACAAGGTATACAGTAATGCTGGGTTTTGGGAATAAGGTATATCGTAATGTCTCCATTAGTATATATTGAAAATTGGGAAGGTATATGCTGTAACCCCCACCATCTGGAATGCTTTAATTTTACTGAGTAGCTCAGTAATGCATTTACCATTTATAGAAGTGTTAAGAATATTCGCTAAATATTTACAATAATTACCCCGTCTATACTTTTTGAATGTATCTACAGTAATTGACACCAACAAAAGAAATTGATATATACATATATATATATATATATATATATATATATATATATATATATGTTATTAAGAAATGGATGTATGATCTCACAGAATGATCACAAGCTCTTATTTGAAATGATTTCCTGTTGTTACACAGTTAATATATCATTCGGCCAAGACAGCGTTAATTGAATGAAAGAAGAAAACGGGGCAGCTGCAGGAATCGAACCTGCGACCTATAGGGTAGCCGCTTCAGCGATGCACTTACCATTGAGCTAAACAGCTGTTGGTAATGCATTCTGTTGGATCATGTATACCTATTTCTTATATTATTGTGTGTACTCTGAAATGGATATATATGATCCGACAGAATGATTATAAATTACGTTATATTGAATGGAAACTCTTATTGAAACTCAACGTGAAATGAGCTCCCATTATTATACAGTGACTGTATTATTTGGCCTAGACAGCGTAAATTGAATAAAAAGTTAAAAAAGGTGAGGCTGCTATGGGAATCAAGCACTGCTCTTACCATTGAGCTAAAAGACACCAGTTGAAAAAAGACAGAAATAACTGTTTTCACTCCTAATTCTAATTTTGTTTATTCACTGTCTATATCTGCTCTATTTGATCCTTTCAAATCGGAAAATTGTATTATCAAAAAATGGATGTATGATCCGACAGAATGATCATAAATCGTGTTGAATCATATTGAAACTCTCATTCGAAATAATCAGACATTATTAAAGAAAATGGGGCTGCTACAGGAATCGAACCTGGGATGTTAATTGTTTATTCTCTTTACATTGTCTAGGCTAAATGATACATTTACTCTGTTATAACAGGTGATCATTTCAAATTAGAGTTTCAGTATTATATCACTTAATTTATAATCATTTTGTTGGATTATACGTCCATTTCTTGATTACATAATCGTTGTTGTAATAATTCGTGTTGAAAGAAACAAATTGAGAAGATATAGACCGTGAATCAACAAAAATTAGGGTTAGAGTTGAAACTGTCATTTTGACTGCGCATTATTGGCGACTGTTCAGCTCAGTGGTAAGAGCAAGGCCACATTGGTGGCAGCCCTGTTTTCTTTAATTGTTTATTATGTCAATGCTGTCTTGGCCAAATGATACATTCACCTTGTATCAACAGGTGATCATTTAAAATTGAGTAATATAGTGCATTTATAATCATTCAAACACACACACACACACACACACACACACACACACACACTCATATATATATATATATATCTGTATCAAGAAATAGTTATATAATCTGATAGAATATTTATGAATGCATTATATTATCTGAAACTCTTTTTAAAATGACCCCCTGTTGTTACATGGAGAATGAGTCATTCGGCCTAGACAGCATAAATAGAATAAACAGAAAATTCCTGCAGCCGCCCTATTTTTCATTAATTGTTTATTTAGTGTTCCCGTTATTATAGATTAAAAAATATGTGTGTGTTCTCTAGAAGAGAGGGGTGAAAAGACGAGAAGGCAGAAATGTGTATATCTGTTGCATTTGGTCTGCATTGCATAACTGTCTCACAAGTGCTGCTCTTCCTGTTGTCGAAATGGGATGTTTGCATGCACATGCACTTGTGAATAAATTGCGATCAAGTTGGCATGTTATGAACGAAGAATAACTTTATTTATCGCCAACTCCCAAATGATCTGGGGTATTTTCCTTGGACTTTGAAAAGGATTCCGGCATTTTCCGTGAAGTGTGCCCAGTAAATCATTATCAGAGCGAGAGAATCCCAGATCAACCTATACAAGGTCACTGATGTCAAAATGCAACATTGTCTTAGCTGAATGTTTTCATCTCCCAGTTTCTCTCTGACCACTGACATGTGTATACATATATGAACTCACACACACCCACACACATAAACACTCTTATGTGTATACACACATTTTACCTCAAACACACACACAAATAAACATTCCTATGTGTACATGTACATTTTACCCCCAAACACAAACACACAAACACTCTTTTGTGTATACACATATTTTACCCTCAAACACACACACACAAACACTCTTTTGTGTATACACATATTTTACCCTCAAACACACACACACAAACACTCTTTTGTGTATACACATATTTTACCCGCAAACACACATGCATGAACATGCAGATATATTGTATCTAATCCAAGAGAAACGGTCATTTAGTCAGCTGGTATTTTTGTGGTGTAAAGTGACAACAATACCCCAATTTCAAGCCCTTACCTACTAATACATAAAGATTATTATGATATAGTTGATATGCCACAACTTTTGGACATTTGTCGCTCTGTTGTCAAAAGTCAGTGGAATTAGTTACCATTTATTGAGTTATCCTGTATTGTTGCTTGTGAGAATAATTTTTTACCGCAATTAGATTTTTGGTCAATCAAGTATGATATGGTTCAGCAAGTGGCCTTGGTCAGTGTCCTTGATTAAACCGTCTACCGTGATTTTTGTTCCTGGGTAGCAAGAGTTATTTTCTGATTGCTCAGAAAGTATAGAAAATGGCTATTGTTCCCTTCAAACTTTTCTTTTGTGGCCAGGACTGTGATATTCATATATGATTGTTTTTTTTCTCCCTTATATGATTATAAATGTGCAAATCTGTCCGTTGTTCAATAGAAAATAAGTAGGTTTTAAATTTTTGCTGCCGGGTCAGAAAGTTTGAAGGGATCAATTGACATCTCTCTACTTTTTTGACAATCAATCAGAAATATAACTTATTACCTTTTAGAAAAAGTTGCACAGTGTTTTATGAAAAGTTACTATAATCAGATGATCAGAGCTCTACAACTTGTGTGTGTGTGTCTCCAATACTCTTGGTCACAATTTGGGGGCCACACCCTTGAAAATTTGTATGAGAACACCACAAGGCACTATCTAAAAATGCTCTTTTTTGATCTTTTCAAAAAGTACATTTTTATGTCTCTATGGTCATTTTTGACCTACAACTTGTATTTTTCAGATAATTTCATAAAAAAATCTATTCCTTATTATGTCTCCGAAAAACAGCATTTTTGTGTTTTGAAATTTCCTCACCAAAATAGGCTTTTAGTGGTGGATTCAATTTACAATGTAAAATTTTGTTAAATTAATCTCTCAGTTTATGTCAGACAGCATTTGCACTTATTTTTTGAAAATTCTGATTTTAATAGATCACTGCCTAACAAAAGGTTAGAGAAGTAACTTATTCATCAATCACCCCTTTTACCTATTAAAGAGAAAAATTGATCACAAGGTTGTTTTTTTATTACCCTAATTAGATTTTTGGTCAATCAAGTATGATATGGTTCGGCAAGTGGCCTCGGTCAGTGTCCTTGATTAAACTGTTTAACGTGATTTTTATTCCTGGGTAGCAAGAGTTATTTTCTGATTGCTCAGAAAGATGTTGGTCACATGATGTTTTTTATTGAGTGACTAACCACACCTGTTTTTCTGGCTTTAATTTCAGTGTTTGCAGACGTTGGAGACGAATAGCAGAAACCTCTTCATTATGGAGAGTTCTTGACGTGAGATGCTTCACATTGAATGCAGAAAAGATGAAAGCTTTCTTGGAGACATGTGTGTCAACTTCATTGACTACATTGAAAATAAAAGGTGTTGTTGATGATTCTCGTAAGTCAGGCTTTTGATTTAAAATCAATTTTGACATAAGATTATACATTCTATAAGCATTTTTGGAATGTTGTCCTCATCTTGTTTTGGCCTTTGTTCCATTTTGCCTCCTTCTGGAAGGTGTTGATATTTTAGGAAGCCAAGATGGGAGCTCGTTGCCATCAAAGTCTGAGGACAGAATGTCTCCAATCCCCATTTTGTTGTCTAATTTTTTGGGGGGTGGGGAAGCAGTCAGAACAATGTAGTAGACCATTTTTTATCAATATGTTGGTGCCTGAGATTGTTGCTGCAAAGGAGTTTTTTTAAAGGCTCCTTTTCAGCATCATTAATTTTTTATGGTCCATCGTTGGACATAGACCTTCCCTTGGATTCACTACACCTCTTTATTGAGGATGTTGTGAACCAATATTCTCTGAACCTATCCAGTTTGTCTTCCCATCTCATATTTGGCTTGCCATGGTTCTGCATTTGATCTTGGGGATCCATGTTGTGAGTCATGATGTCCAGCTGTTGTCTGCCATTCTTGTAACATTTGAGTTTCCTAATGGCTTCTTTGATGTTTTGGAATCCTGTTTTTCCTCTAATATACTGTGTTGTCTTTTGATCTGTCCATGTGAGGTTGAGCATGATTCTCACATGTGCACATTGCATGGTTCTCACTTTGAGGGTTAGTCTCTCCGGTAGGTTCCATGTTTCTGCTCCATAGGTGACTATTGGGAGGATGCATTGGTTGTGCACACTTCTTTTTTGGACTAATGAGATTTTCTTGTTCTTAACGGTTCAGCTTGCTCAGCTGAAAGCTTTTCATTCAAGAACGATTCTTGATTTCTTCTTCTTTTGAGGATTCCATGGAGATTTGTTTCCCTAGGTAGATGTAGTAGTCTCCCTTCCTCCAGTGATGCATTTTCGATTTTGATTATTGTGTGGTGGGAATGGTAAATAAAGGGAAATCTCTTGTATTCGGGGTGGGCGGATAGGAATTCAAAATATGAACCAAGATGAGGACACCATCCAGAAATACATATAGCTAATGATAATTCCTCATTTGAAAAATCCAGACAGAAATTATTAATTCTAGCTGGCCTTGTGGTGATTGTATATTCTACTTGTAAGTTTCATCTGGGTCTGCTGAGTATACATATTAGTTTTGGTTGCGAATCAGACTTTTAGTTTATAGAAATAGATGGAAATCAAATTGTTATTATCAGGATGTGTGCGAATGCAGACCCCACATTTTTTTGGTAAAAAAAAAATATGTTTTACAAAATTCAATAAAATACTGAAGATGGGAATACCATTGGATATTCTTCATTGAATATATATTTATTCATATTCCATTTTAATTATATCATTTATTTTATTTTGTTCTCGTTTGTTTTTGTTCAGAGATGTTGATTAATAGTATAAGATGTAAAAATAAGTATACATAAACAAATATATCCAAGAGTGGTCCTGTATCTAATAATTTAATCTTCTCTCATTTTAATTTAATTGAATATTTTAGTAGGCTTTCCTCCAAATAAATTTAGGTATATTTATGCATTTACGCCCTACCGTAGTTGATTTTGGTAATGGTTGGCCCAGCTAATGGTATGCTTCCAAAAGAATGCCCACAATCCTTACATCTGATATTCATTTACTTATTAAATAAAAATTCCTCCATAAGTATCTCTGGAAACAATTTACATTAGAAATATATACATTCAACTTTAAAATATATATCAATTTAATTTATAAAAATGTATGAAACTTGATAAAGAGAATTATAAGAATTCACCAGTCCTGTCTTACTCATTTTTTCCAAATTCTTCTATATCTTCAAGCTGACCCCCTCCCCAACAAAATGCCTGATTGATTTATTCTCTATCCCATAGGATCTAACTTTAGCCAAGTTATTCTTAAAATTATTAATACTTGTACTGTTTTTTTTTTATATTAGATGGAAAACTATTCCAGTTTTTCAAAATTCCTTGGTGAAAAAAAAAATCAATTTGTTCCAGTGTTGTAGACATAGCTGGTGAATTCCCTGTCCTATTAGACATATCTAAACTTGGATTTCATGATTTGTAAAGCTATTCATTATCTTGAGAGTTTTAATTAAGTCTCGTCTTACCCTCCTCCCAAACAATGAGGCCATGCCTAATTCTTCTAGTCTATCCTTGTAATTGAAATCTCGCATGCTATCTATCACTCAGATAAATTTCCTTTGTACAGTCCCCAATTTCAAAATTAAATCCCAATTACCATATCTAATGTGTGGGGCCCAAGCCTATAGGCAATACTCCAAATGTGGTTGTATCATTGCTTTATGAATTTTTAGCATTACATATGGATCTCTTGATAAGGTAAACCAACCAGTTTTGGATTTAATCTCTTCATCCCAAGCTGAAGCTATGTTTTTCAAAATTAAATTGTTCATTAAACTCAACACCTATGTTTATATATTTGTTTAAAGAATATAAAAATTGGTAATTGACTGAAACTACATTTTCTTGTTGGGTTGGCTAACCTTCCACCCACGTAGTTTCAGGTCAATTCTGCTTGTTTATATTTTTCAACAAGTGTAATTTCTTTCTTTCTTTTCTACTTTTGTAGCCTCAGTCATGTGCCTCCTTCCTGATGACTTATTACAAGAGATATTTTCTCGGGCGCCAACTATTCAGGATTTTCATTTAGAAAACTACCACTTGACACACAGTCACATCAATCAATTGGTGCCCAGTATTTCACACTTGAGCCTCGTGTCATGTGGACGGGATGAGAACTGGCTTCAAAAGGCATTGGAAATGCTCCCATCGTTGACATATTTAGATCTTTCTCTGAATTCTTGGCTTCAAGATTCTGATCTACAAAGTATTTCTCGATTCTTCTCTCTAAAAGAACTTGATGTGAGCAGCTGTCGTCATTTTACCGATGTCGGTATAAAATCATTGTGCGAAACACTGAACCAATTGGAGTTTTTGAATGTCTCTCACACTCGATGCACGGATGAATCTCTTGTGATGATCAGTCGGTCACTTCCCTGTCTCGAAAAACTTGATTTATCATGTTGTCCTTTAATTTCTCTGAAGAGCGTCTTAAAACTGGTGAAGATAAAAACTTCGTTGAAGCTGATTGCTATTAAACATGTTTATTTAAAAGCTGAAAACATAAACCATAGCAAAATTAAAAGCCATGAAGCTAAGGGAGCTTCGGAATTAGTTTTCGTATATCTTATTGGATCATAAATCCCATGGTCCGTTATCCAAATGCTTGGGGCAGACAGGCCAGTTATCAGGATACTGCAAGTAGGTGGGGGGCATTCATTCAGCCTGGGAAGACGCGAGTTGAAGTGCCCAGTGTTGCTCAAAAAAAAAAAAAAAAAAAATCACTAGATTAAAAAAAAAAAAAAAAAAAAGCCAAAAATGCACCACCCAAATGGCCAAAATGTTTGAGCATGTCCGTGCTAATTCAGCTGATCATGGCCAAGAGTTCGATAAAAGGTGAAGCAGTCTCAAGCACTGGAGATGTGTTTTAAAATTAGCTCACTAAAATCAATTTCATATCACATTCACCAGAGCAAGTGATTTCCAGGAGGGGCCAGTCCCCAGCCCCATCCTGGTGACAGGCCTGGCTCGGGAGCATGGTAGAGAACAACCTGGATAATCTAACAAGCCAGTCAAAATCTCCCATTTTCCAGTCCAACCATCAACATAAAGATGTCATCTGGTCTGAGTGTTGAATCGCTCACTTAAAAAAAACAAACTAGCTTTCATCATCAGAACACCCACCTTTTCATATAAATGAATAACCTTTCAGAGAAATAACTAATATGAGATGAGAAATCCCATGTTGTATAAAAGATGATATTTTGGAACCTTGTGAGATAAGAAAACGGCCATATAATTTTCCTGCATACATTGGAACTCAGTCCAGACTTTCAGGTGAGCCACCCATATCTTCTTACTCCTTCCCCTACTACTATTACTACAACTGGTAATGTTAACTATAATTTTGATACTACCGCAACTAGTAATGTTAAATATCAGTTTTTCCAGCTGTAAGAGTGACACGAAATTTGGTTCAGATGTTCAAGCAAACCATCCTTATTTTTATCATCTTTCTCCCGCTAACACTATCAGGGATGGTGAACGCATTGTTGAACTTATGGTTCTTGTTTTCCTGTAAAAACTTCTGGAGTCTTAGAAAGGCATGATGTCGAACTATTTCCCCCCAACCTATCTCTTATTTATTTATTTTTCAAAATCTATTTCTTGTGGTTGAATAAATGTATTACTTACTAAAATGATTCTTATTGTCTTTTTTGTCTCGTATTGTGCTGCAAAGGGACAGTAACAAAGAAGTGATTCAGTATGCTCCGCCAAAAGCAGCAGGAGTAGTGATTGCACATTCTAGAACTGATAACATCTGACAAAGGCCGGAGGGTAAATGTCCGAAACGTTGTTTAGAAACAAACACAGTCGAGGAAAATTGTCAGACCATACCATGCATAATGATTAAAAATTAAAGAGTTATTTATTTAGCAAGTTAAAATGAGCTTTGAAAACATTGAAACACTCTATTCCAATGAGCTGAAGTACCCGTCTATGTCAGTTTAAACTATCAAGAAGTAAAGAAAAGAAAAAATTTTAAAAAAAAAGAAAAACAGAAGGACTAAAGCTTTCTGACTTGTGAAAAAAAGTCTCCCCTTCACTTTTGACCTCTCAAAGAATTATACAGAAAAATATGAAATATGTATATTGAACCGAAAGGGCCAAGTTTAGTATTATATTTACTGTGCAACTAGAACATCTGGAACCTTCCAAACTTTTTTTTTTTACACTTTAAACCCTTTCTTGGGGTCAATTGTGTATGAATGCCAAACTTTATTGGGCTGCAACCATGTTTAGGTATTTTTTATAGGATGACAGACAAATGGACGGTATGACACCTCTCCTTTATATATACAAAAAATGCTGGCCCGTAACAAGCAGGAGGGCCTGTACTCTCCTCTACATTGTGGTGGGGGTTGCAGATATAAGGAATATCTATACAAGAATACCCCATTTTGAAATAAGTTGTGCAATTATAAGCCATTCTTACATTTGTATTTGACCCAAAATTGAAGAATTCTCGAGATCTCGTTTTGGAAATGTATTTGGTTTGATTACCCCTTGGCTCCTGCATACATTTTGCCCCTTGGTATGAGCCCAAGATGTGTATTAGATGTGGTTTTGAAACAATCTCTCTGAGAATTCTTCATAATCCTGGGTAACAAAAAGAGACAAAAGCCACAAAATTTGTTGTGTATCAGAAAAATGATTTATTCGAATTGGTCAAAAGAAAATTGTTGTCACTGTCAGGTTGGTTAGGGAGGGGGGAAGAATTTAGCTGTTTGAACTTTTGTATTTATTAGTCACATAAGTTTAGGCAGGGGTTCGATAAGCAACAGGAAATTAAATAAAAAAAAAAAAAAATTTATATGTATATAAACATGCTTTTTAAAAAAATTTTCATGAAAAAAAAAAAAAAAAAAAAAAAAAAAAGGGCTGAAAGTCAAACCATAGATGCAAGAGTTCTCTCCTTTGTACTTTCAGACATATATAGAGGGATGGGGAGGAGACAAGAGGTGGTGGAAGTGTTTTGGTACGTCAAACTGTCCGTCAGTGATGGTCATCGGTAAAACTGATGCACGTGCATCAAAAAAAAAAAAAAAAAAAAAAAAAATCCAAGCATAAAAAAACAACATGGCAGCTCAATTGTTACAAATTAAATGGACACAAAATGAAATATTTGCAACAATTTTTCTGGAAATAGTTCGAGCCTAAACAGGCATATTGAGAAATAAATTGAAAGAATGCTGAGAGGGGAGGGGTCGAAAGATTTGGTCGGGAGGGGGAGATAAGCCAAGCTTCATCTTAAAGACAAACAGCGAACTAACAAACAAACAGGTAGGGCTTTTAAATTTATCAGCTGGGGGTGGGTGGGAAATATTTTTTAGAGGATTGAATAAGATGCACTTTTTACCAAATTAGGTAGACCCTGTAAACATAATTTCAACTAATGTCATCTTATTTCCTAGCATGCAAAACCAATTGACCGCTGCTGTTTTTAGAGGCACTAAAAGCTTTTGGTATGAACTCTATAACAGAAGCAATCCAAACTTCTTGAGACTCATTTTCAATTAGCTTCCACCTTGGATCCAAGGGGAAAAAAAAAAAAAAAAAAAAAGAAGTTTATGAAGTAAAATGCATACATTATATATTGTTGATAACAGAAAAAGTTGTGTGTGATAAATTTCGGTGGGTAATACAATACTGGCCCCAGAGATGAAAAGAAGTTGCCTCAAACTTTTACTATAGGCTGGAGTCACTAATTCAGCACTCCAGTGTTCCCCCATGATGCAAGATTAGTTATGGTGGACATCTACGAATATCAAGAGCCGTGTCAGTATATTTTACAAAGAAAGCAGAGTGGCAAAAGAGAGACAGCATTCTACAAACAGAACAACATTATTTCATTCAAATATTGCGGATGCTTGAACTACTTGTTTCTGTTGTTAACGTGATGTTTCGGCCCATCCATTCTACGGCTTTCTTCAGGAGTACCATTTGAAGGTGATGGTGGTAAACAGAACTTTTCTCTAATGGTAGCAATGCTGTAATGTTGGATCTGGATGATATCTTTTTCTTCCCTACTTGGCTTAGACTTCCATACCTTGTCCGACTTATGCAATCAGTCGACATGTTAGAGTGGACTGCTGCTTTGATTTCACTCAGTTTCTGATAGCGTTCACTATCTATGATACAGATTTCTTCCCATCACATTTGGACAGTACACCTCAAGAAGGCCGAAGAATGGATCAGCCGAAAAGGTTGTGTTAAAGCAAACAACAAGATTAAAGACCATTCTCAAACTATACACAGTGACGTTATTTTACTTGAGCATCGTCTCAGTTGCTCTCATCATAACTTAGATTCTATTTATTTTTTTCTGAGTTAACTCTTATGTTCATACTAAAGAAAAAAAATCAAATTTTAAAATGAAGGTGAATAACTTCTGATCAGAGTTACTTCCCTTTCACTTTTAGGTAATTAAACTTTTTTTTTGCCAGATATGTCTATACATTTTCATAAGATGCCTTTTGGTCAGTCGGTTCAATTTATGTTAATAACAGAAAGAGGAAGGAATTAAAAGAGCATTTATTCTGATCAATAGATAACAGTATCAAGTGTTTGTTTTTTTTTCACAGTGCAGCCAACTACCATTTGTTATTTACAGCAAAAACTGTCATAAAAAATGGCTAAAATTGACTAGACTTTTCAATTTTCTGCTTATAGCTAAAAATTGGCATATATATTCATCTAAAGCTCACTTATCAAATAAAAGACTCCAGAAAAATCATTGATAATAATTGTTCACTTACTTCAATTTAAACTTAATTATTATTTTTTAGTTCAACTTTTCCTGAAATCCTATTCATTGAAGAGTTCTACTGTATTCAGGAGCAGTTTCAAGTGGTTCACGAATTTAAGAGCTGAAGCTGTCATAAAATGTAGCCGCAAAAACTTGGAGGAAAAAAAAAAAAAAAAAAATATATATATATATATATATATATCAGGTTTCAAGAAAGGAAGTTTAATTAGCAACAATTGATTTAATGAGTATCAATAAAATGTAACAAATGTTGAATGTAGTTTCCTGAATTTTAGTATTGACAAGGGCGTGCCCTTTCAAGAGGTGCTTCTGGTTTCATGAAAATCTTCAGGTTTAAACTTGAAATGATGAGACACTATTCTTTATCTATGATGCCATTAATAGCAACAATCAAAACAGAAATATTGTCATTAATAGTACTATCAATCAAAACAGAATTAAAAAAAAAAAAAAAGGGTTACGTCATCTATTATTCAATTCAATCTCATTCTAGAAAAAAAAAAGAAAAATAATTCGGCAGAAAAGAAAAGACCCTGAATCTCTCTCTCTCTCTTTTTCATTCTCTATAACTTTCTCCCTCACTCCATCCATTAATCAAACACTTCAAATCTATAAACTCTCTCTGGTCAACGCTGGTGATGTAGATATTCAGGTAAAAAAACTACATCCATTTCAACATGAATTTCTATTGTAAATCGAGCACCACCCTCATCTTGAGAACCATAAATCTAAACAACTTCTAACTTGACACAGCAATATCTGGTACACAGACCAACATATCTGGCAAATATCAAGTTTGTACAATGGCCAGTTGTTGAGTTATCTTGGTATATACACATGGGTATTTCTCAAATTATAGTGATATATATCTGTTCAGAGCAAGGTCAAGTGATTGTGCAGAATGAAGCTCTTTATAAAGGAGCCTTCCTAAATAGCTTAGTTATAATCATTTAATAGATTTAATGTCTATGCTTATATGGGTAAAATAGCACTCAACTATTGGACTCACCTGATGCGTACACCAGAAGTCATGGGTTTCCCTTTGGCAAGGCATAGTACCAATCAGCCAACCGTACCAGATTTATGGTGAAGATGATGGCCCTATCTCCGTTGGCAGAAGGACAGAGAGGTTTGACTTGGCCAGCTTTGATAGATTGTAGTTTTGACAATGATTATTGCTTACCTCTAAGGCTGACACATACTCTGATTAGTTGAGTGCTCCGCTTAGGATGTCCTTGAGTAAGTGCCTAAATATACTTCCTTTTTCTCAATGGTGAACTAATCAGAAGAGCAAGGATCCAGTCCAGCCAAGAGATAATAATGGAATGAATATATATACACACACACACATTATATATATATATATATATATACACACACACAAATAACATGCGCGCACACACTCAGAGAGTACAAAATGCTTTCTAAAACCTTTTTCTAAGGTAAGAATGGAGGTCAGAATTTATAGATAGGAGCTAAAAGTCTGTATATTTCTGCATCTTCCACTGTGAAAAACAAAAGTTCCCATGTTTCCGGAGAATGGCTATGCAGATCTGAACGAAAGATTTTGATTGTTAGTTCTTACCTCCGGAAAATTTTCCTGCAAGTGTTCTCGTAACCTCACGTGAAGTGCGAATCAGTTTGGACCTGCCCATCCCCCAATGCTCGGGACAAGCAAAATTAACATTTTTTGAATAAATATCTAGATGAAGGAATTTTATAAATAAAACCCTATTAATACCCAGTTATCAAAAATCAATCTTAGAAATTATTATATCCGTTGTCTAATTAGAGAGATGGAGTAAGAAAAAAAAAAAAAATAAATAATTGGACCCCTCCCAGCTCATTCATCCGTTATTGCATGTAAACTGAAGAAAAAAAAAAAAAATCTGGTGGCTTTTTGTGGATCACAACATCTAATCATTGGTGTTAGCAGAAAAAAATTGCCGAGACTTATACTCAGCTTTGCCGTCTCAAAAAATATTTTCGCACAATTTTGACGGCTAAAAAGTATTGAATAAAAAAGTAGACAAAAAAAATGCAAAAAAAAAACCCACCTAAAAGTGGCCAAAAATGGTCAAAAAAACGAACAAAACCAAAGTGTCCAATATGTTTCAGCACTTCCACGCTAATTTGGCAAAGACAGAATTCCGTCTGAAGACAAAGATTTAACATCAATGTCCATCTGTTTTGCAGTTTTCTTTATTGTTCAGTTTTATGAGAAATGACCCTTTTTTGGGGCCAGAATAATCTGCAATGGGCCTGAAATGGAAAGAACCGCTTTGGGGGTGGGGGGCAAGAAGGTGGGAGGGATGGGTAGAAAGAAAGTTGAAAGACTAGACTGGTGATGGGGTGGGGGAATGGGAGAAGAAACATTTGAAGCTTAGGGAAGAAGAAAAGAAAAAGACAAGAAAAAAAAAAAAGGACGAAAGACAGAAAAAGAAAAGAAAAGAAAAAAGAAGTAAAAGAAAAGAAGTAAAAGAAGAAAAGAAAGAAGAAAAAGGAAAAATTAAAAAAGGGAAAAAGGGAGAAAAAAGAAAAAAGGAAAAAAAAATCATTTTCCTTTCTTCCCATCAGGAGGAGCAGTGGATTTAATAACAAAAAACAAAAAACAAAACAAAACAAACAAACAAAAAACCTCTGACAATACAATCTGGGAATCAACCCTTGCATGCAAAAAAAAAAAAATTCAAATGTTATCAAAAATTCGGAGAAGATCCATCAACATACAGAAAGAAAATTTCTTCTTCTGAACAATCAAACTAATTCTCCTTCTTCCCAGAGCATTTCAGCCAATCAATTCTATGGCCTTCCTCCCTAGGTTTACTATAAGCATGTAAAGAGAGGAACTCTATTCACAGTATTGACAAGTAAATAAAATAGTCGCAAGCAGTATTTTCTAAAATAATTTTGTAACGTAGATTGTAGGCCTTTTCTGTCTTCTTCGTTAAACAAGGAATTCTATACCACGTCCCTGTTGATTGGTTTGACTTATACCTTTAGCAGAAAAAATAAGGACCACAATGAAACACAGTGTTGCCAACTCAAGAAATATCTTTGACTGACAAAAAGTGCCAAATAAAAAAATATAGCCAAAAATGGCCAACATCACTAAAAAGATGCTTAAAGTGGTCAAAAAGTAGCCAAAATTCAAGCACTACCTGCATTGACAAATTTGTATTCGTCAAAGACGGAATTCTGTCAGGAGACGGAGATTTAACATCCATGTTTATACATTTAGCTGACAAGTTGATGTATGGCGCTTCTTTGTGTTTTCCTTACACTTCTACTGAGTTTTCTTTTTATTTGAGAGGGTAGTGTACACCTTTCTCAAGCCGCTTCCAGGGGAGCCCCACACATAGATACAGATAGTAATCATGAAGAAAGCTGTAGAATGGATGAGCCAAAAGGTTGTCAGAACAAAACAGAAAAAAAAAAGAAAAAAAAAAAGAAAAGAATTGGTACCGTCATAACTTTCATTCTTTTTTTTAGAAAGACTGAGGGGAGGTGGATGGGGAGTACAGTGGATAAGTTGAGGAGGAAGGGGGGAGGTGGGGAGAGAAGACTGTCCAGTCGTTGCAAAGTGGAGATAAAAACTATTTCCAGAAAGCAGTGGAGAGCAACTATTCCAACCACAGGGCCCTTCACTTGAACAATGTGGCCAGTTTCGATGAACGGTAGTCGACACGTAACTGTACGAAGGACAGGATCACTGATTTGTCGAGGCCCGCCTGAAAGAGAGAAAATCAGAAATCAAGAAGAAATACGATGAGGGGGGAAAAAAAAAGAAAAAAAATCCCACCCACTATTTGAAACAATGGACTCATCCAGTTTGGGTTACAAATTCTCATGTGAGGACCATATTAATATTAATGTACTAGCATATACTGAACTAAAAATGTTTTTGTTGTCCAACAAAGAAGAAAAAAATAACATTTCGATGTTGAAAATTATGAAAGAAGTTGTACTGCAAGCATCATCTAAAATAAAGTATTTACAAACATTGCAGTTTATGCTTGAATTTTCTGTTTGATACTGTTTTTTTTTTTTGGCATTGAACTACCGAAAGAAGAGACCGATAGGAAAGACCTTTCCCTGATGGATGTTACAACTTGTATCCGACTAGGACTGTGAATATGAATCTGCCAAAACATTGTGACTATATTGAAGAGGAGAAAAAAAAGAAGAGATCTAATTGACTAAAACAAAGTTGGTATATTATTCTTGTCCCTCTCATTTTTGGCTCTGGTTCTCCTCCAACAGTTTCAGTGATGTCAATGCCTTTCCAACATTAATTGGTACATCTTCATGCTGTGTATTGTACTTCCATACAATTTCAAAGAGAAATCAATTTTACAAGGTTTTAGAGAGGAAAATCTATTTACAATGTAACTATAATGATGAACCGGACCCCTATATTCTGCCATTCGTACAGAAGTATCCAGTAACTCCCTTTGTGAAGGTTGTGTAAATTTTGTTTGCTCGTAGTTTTTGTCCTTTCGTTGGCTATGTTGTGGTACAATCATGCTTGCAGTTCCTTCAGGAAATGCACATGGTCTAGTTACAAGATATGGTTTCATTTTATATATACAGCTGGGCATTGTGAAGGCATTTTGAAATGATTATTAAAAGTGGCTGAAGTAGAAATGGTAGATAATAAAAAAGAAAAGAAAGAAAGACTCACCAATGGTTCTCCTGTGCAAACTTGTTTCAGTGTTTCAGGTACAACAACCAACAAATTGCAAAGAGCATGGAGTTTGTCAAAGAGTTGGTTGACAAGAGGAATTTGGAATTCTTTCACCGTTTTTCTGTATTCATTAACATCACAGATCACAAGCATGGCCCCTGGGGAGAGAGAAAGGAAAAAAGGATAGAAGTTGACCTTCAGAGAATTCTCTTTAGGGATTTATAATGGTGATTAGGGAGACGGAGGAGAAAGACAGAAGATAAAAGAAGAAGGAAAAAAAGAGGGAGGAAGGAAAAAAAGAGGAAGGAAGGGAAAAAAGAAGGAAGGAAGGAAAAAAGAAGGAAGGAAGGAAAAAAGAAGGAAGGAAGGAAAAAAGAAGGAAGGAAGGAAAAAAGAAGGAAGGAAGGAAAAAAGAAGGAAGGAAGGAAAAAAGAAGGAAGGAAGGGAAAAAGAAGGAAGGAAGGGAAAAAGAAGGAAGGAAGGGAAAAAGAAGGAAGGAAGGAAGGGAAAAAGGAGGAAGGAAAGAAAAAAGAGGAAGGAAAGAAAAAAAGAGGAAGGAAAGAAAAAAAGAGGAAGGAAAGAAAAAAAGAGGAAGGAAAGAAAAAAAGAGGAAGGAAAGAAAAAAAGAGGAAGGAAAGAAAAAAAGAGGAAGGAAAGAAAAAAAGAGGAAAGAAGGAGGAAAGAAGGAAAAAAGAGGAAAGAAGGAAAAAAAGAGGAAGGAAGGAAAAAAAGAGGAAGGAAGGAAAAGAGGAAGGAAGGAAAAGAGGAAGGAAGGAAAAAAAGAGAAGAAGAAGAAAAGGGAAGAAATGGAAGAAGATCCCACAAAATTTCAAAGTGTTTATTCTATTTCATTTTTCTTAATTCAAAGACAAATTTTTGTTTCTAAAAACAGGAAAACAAATCATTTTTAGATTAATTCTACATTCATTCTGCTTCATGGATAGGATAATACTTCTGATAAAAATAGTTCTATATGATAAAAAGTAGCACTGTTGTAAGAAGTAACCGTGGAATGAAAACGAGAAACTTGTTGTTGGAAGCCGAATGCGGATGTTTCTGTCACACTTACCGAGTGAATTATAATTATATTGTTGGAAATGTTCAAAGATGAGACGATGGAATCGCGTTCCGAGTTCGGTTAGAACAACATCAACATTTTTTCCATCTAGGCTGCGTCGGATATTATCAACCTGGGATTTCAGGAAAGTGACAGTCTTTGCACAGGCCTATAGAAGATATCAATGGAAACACGTTCTTTAGAAAGAAGAAGAAATAAGGGAAGAATCAATTGTTATCTATTATACAAGGTGACTACAAGAAAAGCAGAAAAAAATAATCAAAGCAAAACTAAGATATAGACATTCGTAATCAGTTTGTGCAGTTTATTACAGCATGGTTTTACACCAAAAGGCGAGTCTGGTATAACTGATGCAAGATTAAAAGAGTTTAACCACCCCCGCCCTGAAATTCCAATAAAAAAATTCTTGAAAATGTTAAAAAAAACAAACCCAAAGAACTGTTTTTGGATGTCTAGTTTGAATTTTCAAGCCTCTTGGACAAATGTTGTCCGGTAGTGCTGACACAAGATTTTAGAAATGTTTCAATTTTCCATAATCTAAAACCCTTCTTTCTAGTGTAGTACTTGGGTGAATTTGCAAGATTTTGGCCGAAATAGTGTGTCTGATAGTGCTAACATAAGATGTAGACAGGGTTCTTTTATGCATAGATTAACACCAAGGGGACTAAAGCTAATGATTTATTTTGTAATAATTCAAGTATTCTAATTTCAAGTCATTTCAAGTCTCAACCCCTCAAGCTGTTTCAAAGGGTGATCAGACATCAAGTCTTCAGAGACTCTACAACATGATCTTCATTGTGATGTCATAATAGCAAGATAAATTATCATCATCATCAGTCAGGCTAACGGGGATTATCTGCATTTTATGCTGGTAGACAACGATTCTATAAAGTGGGGAAACTCACCTCTGAGCGCATTTGCATATTTGCATCAGCGTCAGGTTTGAAGTCCGCCTTTTTCTGTTCAGTAGCCAAAATATGACGGATGGAACCGATTATCGCAGATATTGATCTGTAAAAGAAATAAAAATCGATGGACTTGGATTTTTTGGTTTGAATATTTTTAAATAGTGTTCTACTCATTGTACTACTTTTTTTTTTCCTACGATTGTATATTCCAACAGATAAGGCGATCTTAAAATACACTGTAGGTCCAACATAATATGGAATTGTTTACAACATGGTTTGAGCATGGACCCCGATTTTCGAAAGGTTAAATTTGGCTCTCAAAATAATGGCTAAATACAAAAATAGAAATAACCCTACAGAATCAGGTTACACCAACTGTAATAAGCTAAGAGACAAAAACATTTCAGTAATCAACGAATGAAACTCATAGCCCTTTTCATCTGTCACTTAAAAAGATTACTAATGTATTGTCAAACTCCTACTCTAGACACTCACTACATATGTATCTAAATATTAGTCAAAATGTAACTTTCTGGAGAGGCGTCAAGAATTAAAATCTTTTCAATATTCATTTGTGATTTCCTGCCAGACAAGCCCTACTCTACCCCATCAAGAGGTGAGATGTCATTAAAAGAAATCTATACCTATCAATTTTTTTTACCAGCTGCTGCTGATGTTATGATAGAATTCGATGTCTGAATGTCTATTATGATATTTATTGAAAATAATGCCCTCAGAATATTCCCACACTGCAATATTTTACAAGTATGAGAATCAATAGACTCAAAGAAAGACTAATTGCTCTCCTTCCTCCTGCTACTACAACAACAGATGGTGGACATAGTAGTGAACTTATGGTTCTTGTATTTTTTTTTTGATTATACAGTGTAAAGATGTTGAAAGCTTTGGATTTACATCTTTTAATCATCATGTATACAAAAACAGCTTTCATCAAGGTCAGGCTTTTGAAATGGGTTAAATCAGTGTTCCCCAAACTTTTTCAGACTATCACCTCTTTTCAAGCATATATTTCAGCAACCGTTCCCCAACTAATTCACGTGATCATGACTTTTTCTTGTTATGTTATATTGAATGTGAGAAGTGCTATTTTGATAATTCCCGTGCATCAATTTATACATCAGAAAAGCTGATTTAACAATAAAACTGTTTGAGGTTAAATGGTAAGTTCCTTGGTTCACAAGGAATTTATGTTGATTATGTAGTGATTGAATTATTTAAGTAAGTTGATAGAATTCTTCAAAAAATGGAAAATATTTGCACTCCAAATACCTTTTTTTTTTGTCTCAATTTTTTAGATGAGGGATTATCAAAAGGTAAATTTTTTTTTTTGATGGTAGTTCTTCACTCAGTTCATCACTTGAACACAGCGTTTTGGGTCCTCCGTGGCACTCGCTTTACACTACTACAGATTTTTGACACTGATTACGATCAACGACATGATTTAGGGCCTAGGTATTAACCCCAACCAAGATTTGACAGTGGTATCAGCCCCTCTAGTCTCAGCTGTTGCAGAAATACCTTTTCATCACTCGGAGATGGCCTTCGGGTATGATGGCTGGAACATTGTGTTCAAGAAATGAACCAAGATGAGGACAACAGTTTGAAAAAAAAAAACTCCAAACAGCTCTTTTAGACATGACTATGTGTAGGAGGTATCGATTTGTATACTTGGCCCCTTGCCTCCCCCCCCCATGTCTTCAATCCCCCCATTCCTTCCAATGACACACCACCCCGTTTTTTCAGCCCCCCCCCCAAGAAAGTAGTAGCGAAACCTTTTGGCTGAATTGATCAACCTGCAAACTTGCTTTCAGCAAAACATCTGTTGGTAAAAAGTCCGAGAGTCAAACGGTCAATATGACGAACTTTTCAATGTGTGGGTGTATGTGTACGTCTATGTGCACGTGTGAATCTATCTCACCTGTCTAATCCAGTGTCTATTTTGCTCTCCAGTTGATCTCTCAGTTCACGTTTCCGTTGCAAACAACTGCTGTGCTTCGGGGATGACCTAAGAGTATTTAAAAAAAAGACAAAACAAAAAACATCTAAATTAAGAACAGAATATAATCAAGTCATCAAGATGTCCGCCAAGTTGGAATGTTCGTAATGAAACAAGTTTTATTTTGATGTTCTCTAGTTTGTTGGGTCTTTGCTTCAGTCACTGGCTTAGTGATACCAAAGACTTTAAAAATGGTACTCAATACCTCCTCACAAAGCACTCAGCATAAAGAGGAGGAGAGAGGAAACCTGGAGAAGGAGGGGCCTCATCAGGCTATATCTGTGAAAACAGGGGTACCCCCCACAACATAGTCAAAGGGAAAGAAAACCCAGTACCAAGTTACAGAACCCTGGACTCCAATAATTTGGCAGAAAAAGTCTGCTGTATATATTGAAACATGAACAAAACCTATAACTAATAAATCTGATTCTATATTTTACAATAAGATAAAAATAACTTCACCCCAAAATGGCTTTTATTCTTCATTATTGTGTTTCAACAAAAAGATTACTGAAAAATGGTATTTTTAGATCAAGATTAATATTTTTGAAGAACAGAGAAAGTCCAGCCAATTTCAGCCATTTATAATTGCCAATATATAAAAATGGCCCATCTTGAAATGGGTATGTGATATATTTTGGTTATCTTTGCAATAATATAATATTATTTGTCAATAGAAATAAAAGGTTAATAGGAAAGAACATTTTGTCCTTTGAATAACAAAACAAAAAGAAAAACAGCATTCCAAGGGAAATCATGAATCACAGCCACTCATATATGCTGCTTTTTACCTCATGAATTAAACAGTGGTGATGATAAAATCAAGTTACCTTGGTGAAAACATTACTGGTATGGTTTAAATCATATATTTATGATAGATAAACAAAAGACATAACAAAACAGGTCTGGTTAGTCCCTCAAATGGGTGATCAATGAATTTTATCTTTCTCGCCTTTTCTGATCTACGATCACCAAGGAGTACAAATTAAAAAAAAGAAAAAAAAAAAAGAAAAAAAAGATAAACAATTGAGAATTCTGCTTGACAAAAACTGATGCATGAACTTTTGTGAACTCAAATAAAAACCTATCTAGAGGATGGGGAATTTAAAAAGAAAAAAAAGAAAAAAAAAAAAAATGGAGGGGAGTGAGGGTGTGTGCAAAATTTCCTGTTTATGAATAAACACTGGATTATGAAACTTACAAAACTAAAGGTACCAGACTATCCATGAACTGTTTCTCAAATAGATGGAACAAAGTGTTGGCCTGACCGGTGACATCAAAGAAATAAATCTCTGGGGGAGTCTTGGCATCCGGTAGGGGGATGGCTGGAAATTGACAAAAGACAAAGCAGTTTATGAAAACGAAAAACACAGGATAGTCGCAGTGATTACATAATTTCACGTTCAAAAGGGAGAGAGAGTGATCACATAATTTCACGTTCAAAAGGTAGAGAGAGTGATCACATAATTTCACGTTCAAAAGGGAGAGAGAGTGATCACATAATTTCATGTTCAAAAGAGAGAGAGAGAGTGATTACATAGTTTTGCATTCACAGAGTGATCACGTAGTTTCGTGGTGGAGGGTTTATTAAGAACATTCAATTTTAACAATCATTCATTTATTGCTATTAAACATAAACAAGTTAAGAAGGTGATTGGTTTGAATAAAGATCAAAACACTCACCTTGAAGCCCTAGTTCCACGGCATAGTCAATATGTTCAATGACAAGATATTGAATCAATGTTTCAAGAATCCTTACAGCATTTGAAGGCAAATCAGATTGGCCGGAAATCTGGAAGGAAAAAGAAAAAGGACAGAATTTCAGATTATTTCCGATTCCACTCAACAATGCATCAATAATGCTGAACAGAAAAAAAAATGTTATGTTTACACTTAACATGAATAACTTAAAAGTTGAAAAAAATCAGATTCGTGGAAGAGTCACAAATTATCCCCCCCCTTATGGACCTTCTCCCCGTTAGCCAAAAGAAAACAATGACCTCTTTAAAGGGTTGATCTCGACACCATTTTTCTTAAGATAATGACACAAGTGATTTGTTTTCCTTCCACACCAGAACGATGGTCATTATGGAGTTAACATGTTCGACAGAGAAGTTTTTAACTTCAGACAACGCAAGATTTTTTATACCAATTATGACCAACAACAGAGTTTGAAGACAAAAATTAACCCTATCTGGAATTAGATAGTGGAATGCGCACATTCAAAGCGATCTCTGACCCCCCCCAGTCTTAATGGTCCAAAATACACCCATTTATCAACTGATGATAGCCGTAAGGTACAATGCTGAAACATTGTGTTGAAAAAATGAACCAAAATGAGGACAAAAAACTGTTCTCTCATCTAAATAATTCAGACAGAAATGAAAGAAAAATTAGAATTTATCACAAGTGTGGCTGCTGCTGGGTCAAACTCCACAACAAGGGGGGACTTGGGGGCTGTGGGGGGCTGTGGGGGTCAGTGTGGAGGAGCTGCATATTCAAAGGGGGGTTCCAGTGTGGAGAAGCTGTGCACTTGGAGAGAGGTTCCAGTGTGGGCGAACTGTGCACTGGGACCTTCCCACAAGCTGAGCTCATGGGAGGCGGGGAGGTTTCAAGTGTTGGCAAGCCATGCACATATGTGCGTGGGAGGGGTTTCCAATGTGGATTAGCCATGAATGGGTGGGGGGGGTCCAATGTGGGCTGGGCTAGCCGAGCACGTGACGGAAGTCAGTGTTCAAAACTTCAATAGAAAGATAAGAAAACAATCAGGTGAGAAAATTTGTGGACAAAGTCAACTTACAACTTTACAACGTTTAAATGCTAGTTTGGTCTCTTGCAAAATATTCATGGCTACTTCTTGGGAGAGGAAGATCTCTCCTCCATAATTCTCGATGGCTGGACCAATATTGAAGTTGACGTTTGCGATAACGACTTGAAATTCTCTCTTTAGATCATGGATGCTGAAGAACAAAGAAATAATGGATCAAACAACGACATATGAACAGAAGTATTTTTATCAAAAAGTATTTTGGACTATTGAATTCCTTCTTGTTTGTGTTGTTGACCAATCCCTTCTAGGGCTTTCTCCAGGTGTACTATCCGAATGTGATGGGGGTAAACAGAATTAAAGTAGAAGCAATTCTACAACATTGGATTCAGGTGATGTTGGGAACGCTGTTGGAAACTAAGAAAAATAAAGAAGCAGCAGCAGACATCATCATGTTGACTGAATGTACAAGTCAGACAAGTTTGGAGTCCAATCTAATGAGGCCTCCACTACTCAACAGAGACAAGGTATAAAAAAACCAGGCCTACCAGCAAGAAAAAAAAAAAAAAGAAATCGATCAAATCCAATGTTGTGGCATTGCTACTGTTGGAACAATTCTATTTACACCACCACAATTGGATAGTACACCTCAAGAAGGTGGTAGAATGGATCCAACGAAATACTGTGTTAACAAAGAAAAAAAAAAAAAAAAAATGGTTGCTTTTAATTGTACTATGCAATTGTCGTATATGCAATCCTAAAAAAAAAATTATAAATATTGACAAATTTTTGTTTCTCGAAATAATCAACATTTTTCATTTCAAGAAAGGTAAAGATACTCCAAGTTGAGGAAGATTTCTTGAGTTTGATATCAATCAAGAGAAAGATATTATGAAGACAGTAACCAACTAGGGGTGTCCACTAGCAAATTGCCGCTTATATATATATATATATATATATAAAATATATCCTTTGCTATGATATGCACAGATGTAAGACTAGAAATGCAACGAATCAAAAAGGTCATTAATAATTCCATTTATAACACAGAAGATCTGATGTCCAACTTTTTTGTTGTCACTGCCCATTTCTTACATGGAAAATTTCTCCACTTCCCACCTGCATAGTAAATATTACAATGGATACCAAAACATCATCAAATATTGGAACAATAAAAATGAACAGCTTTCACTGTTTCTTTAATGAAAATAATGTAAAGTAGTAACAACGATTGTTTGGCACACACACACACGTCATTTTTAGATATCATCAATTCAATCCCTAAGTCTGGTGAGATGCAGCCGGTGACGAACTGTTGGGTATACATAATGTGTGGTATCACTGTGCTGCTCAGTAAATTAATTGTAGACAATGTGGCTGTTGATTCATCTTTATTGTCAACTACAAACTTCAATACTCAAAATCTCAAACCGCCCACCAAAATTTCAAAATGCCCACCACTTTCCGTACGGTTGCTCATCGCCCACTGGTGGGCAATAGAGGCCAGGTTGAGAAACTCTAGGTTAGATAAATTTTAAGAAAAAAAAAAAAAGAAGAGTTTTATCTCTTGAAATGCTCACCCGCCAGACTGTATCTGCTTCTTCTGGTGATTCTTGCTATCGTAGTATCTTTGTAGCATCAGTGAACAGCGGTCATGTAGAAATTTGATTTCATGACTGAAAAAAAAGGAGCAATAATATAAGAATAACGTTCTTGCATTACTTCTATCACGATATTGTACGGAAAAAAGAATACATGACGAGAGGTTATTAAGCTTATTGGTTACAACAATGAAAAGTTACAGCATTATTAATCACCACTACCCACAACAGAACACTGTTACAGTGTTCTGACATTCAGATGTGAAACATGGAACCTAACCAGGAGATTGACCTACAGACTGAGAAGCGTGCAATATGTATATGGAAGAACCGTACTCAATCTCACATGGAGACATCACAAGACAGCACGGTATATCAGAAAGAAATTGGGAGTCTGTGACATCATAGAATCTACTAGAAAACTTAAATGGCAATGGGCTGGTCACATTGCAAGAATGGCACACAACCGATGGACATCATGACTCACAACATGGATCCCCAGAGATCACGTGTGAAACCGAGGCTGACAGAATATAAGATGGAGAAATGAACTAGACAAATTCAGAAAGTACTGGCTCCGCGATGCCCATGATAGAGAAATGTGGTGAATCCTAGGGAAGGTCTATGTCCAACGATGGATGATAAAAGACTGATGATGATGATGTTCTATCTATCTATGTACCTGGACTTTCACCAGCCCTAATTGTTCATAGTTGAAATTTTACATGTATGCATATATACATGTTCAATTGTTGATGGTAAGTCTTGGTCATTTTCTAAGAATGATTGAAAAAGCAAATTTGCTTCACGTGTCACATGGCACATGAAGCAAATTTGCTTCATGTGTTTCCATGTATCAGAAGATCCATGGAGACCAAATCATTGTATCCATAGCATGTGTGTGGTTTTTTTTACAAGGCCTGGGTACTAGCCTAATACTCAAGATAAACTGCCTAAAGGGCTCCAACTACCCTTGAATCACAATAGGGAAAAGAGATTTATTTTAACTAGTTGGTCTTGTGCTGTCAAATATATTTTACTTTAAAACCCTCCCCTAGGTCCATTGAGTATGCATATCATATTTGTTTTGGTCAATCAGACTTAATATTATAGAAATTGATGGAAATCAGATCATCTTTACTCGGGTGAGAGCAAACACTGATCCCACAAATTTTTTTATAAAAGGGAAAACCATATGTGAATTTTGCACACATGTAGAGCCTATTTGGGGCCTACTCAGTACCTAAAACAGTTTCAGTAAAGTCAAAAGTTGAAAAAAGTGGTTCTAATGAGAAATCGACCTTTGTAAAATAACATAACTGATGGATATATTTTCTCAAATCTTGCTCTGCTTTACTTACCTTATGTATGCATCGAGATGTCTCTGGAATATACACTTTGTCTGTTTACTGAGGAAGGCACTGTCATTCCCAAGTTTAAATTTGGAGAGATCATTTGATAACTTGGCAGTTCTTGAAAGAACAAAGAAAAAAAAAGCCTGAAGTCATAAGGAACAAAACAACCACCAACAATTTCATTTATAAACTCAAGTG
This sequence comes from Thysanoteuthis rhombus, assembly GCA_963457665.1. Taxonomy (NCBI): domain Eukaryota; kingdom Metazoa; phylum Mollusca; class Cephalopoda; order Oegopsida; family Thysanoteuthidae; genus Thysanoteuthis; species Thysanoteuthis major. The sequence continues at coordinate 20,584,312 of OY735238.1, read as the reverse complement.
TCAACAAAGATATCAACAATCAAACTGAATTGGTACTTGACTATATAAACAAGAATAAGTGTGTGTGTGTGAGTATCCATAGCCGTTATTATCCATTTTTAATCAAAAAAAAAAAAAAAAGAAAATTAGCATTTTTACTTTTTTATGGATTCTAGTATTTAAGGGTTGAAGGTCAAGTGTTATGATATGATGTTAGTGAAAAGAAAAAGAAAAAAAAAGTGTGTAAAATAATACTGAGAGGTAGAGTAGTACAAAACAAAATGGTCGCCTAAAATTGCCACTACTGTAAGCTCTAGCCATTCCATCAAATATTAAGACTGTCCTTAAAATAGGAAGTTTTTATCAACTTATTTTTCTCTTTGTGATGGAACAAAACATCTACTGAGACAATATTCTTCTTGTTGCATTAAGTGCATTTTGAACTTCAGGAGAACACTGCACTGAATCTGGATATCCTGTTGACAGTTACAGCTGCCAGCTCCTGGGGACAGCGAATTCCATTCTTGGATTAGATAAGGTACTGCATAACAATGTTTTGCAAGGGAGGTGGGGTATCTGTTGGTTTTTAGGAGTGCTATCCTAAACTCAACTAGGTCAGCAACTAGAAATAACTCTGCACACATCCAAGTAAAAGCTTTTAATTCCTTTCATTGAACACTTAGATACATAAACCGCTTGATATCACTCCTAATTGACAGAGGAGCTCTCTGGTGGAGGAAACACATTTTGTTAAATTGAATAAGTTCATTATTTCTATAAATATTCGGACCATCCTCATCTTGGTTGTTTTTCATACAACGTTCCGGCCGTTGTACTCTACGGCCTTCATCAGCACCTGCTGTCCACATGGACACATAGCCGAGTGGTTACAGAACCAGACAAATTACTGCAAGTAATCTGATGGTTCCAGGTTCAATCCCAGTGTGAGATGATAATAATACTACTAAGGGGAGTGCGGTCAATATACCCCCCTCGGTTAAAATAAAGGGTTCGGTTCGTTACTTCCCCACACCTACTAGATGATACCTGATGAAGGCCGTAGAGTACAACGGCTGGAACGTTGTATGAAAAACAACCAAGATGAGGATGGTCCGAATATTAATAGAAATGATAATAATACCTCATCTCAAAAATAGATATACTAAATAAGTTCAATGGAATGAAACACTTCAAGAAATTCATATAACACTGAAAAAGAGGTAACTCTGATCAGTAGTTATTTCTCCTTTATCAGAGCATAACAGGCAAGACATGGTAATTGGAATTTGATTTTGAAATAGGAGACAGTACAGTGAAAATTTACCAGGTATGAGAGATTTAAATTAAAAAGATGGACTAGAAAAGTTAGACATGACAACATTGTTTGAGAGGAAGGCAACAGGAGACTTGATTGAAACTTTATACACAAGTGGTTTAACAAATTATAGAATTATAATGTTTAATGAGTCAGGGTGGGAAATTTACTGGCTAGGTCTATTACAAAGTTACAAAAACAAATTAATTTTTTCTTCCAAAGAATTTTGAAATATTGGAATAATTTACCATTTTATATAAAATAGAATAGTACAAGTATAAATAATTTTAAGAATAACTTAGTAAAAATTTAAGTCCTATGTGATATTAAACTGAGAGGGCAATTTTTGGAGTCATCAGCTGAAATATACAGAAAAATTTAGGAGAAAAAAAAATGTGACTGGTAAATGTTCCTTTGTACTGGTAAGATTGTAAGAATTTTCATCAAGTTTCATACATTTTTATAACTTGAACAAATGTATATTTTAATGTTGAATAAGTATTTCTTATGTAAATTATTTAAGGGGATGCCCATAAATTCATTTTCATTTGATAAATAACAATTGAATTTTATTTTATGAATTTAAGAGTGAAAGAGAAGAAACATTTTTTCTCATCGTGATATTGATCCCACGCAAGTAATTTCATAGCAAATCAATGAATAAAACACAGAATACAATGAACAAATCTTTCGAGAAGAGAAAATATCAAAGAGAAAAAAAAAGAAAGGAAAATCACCCCCACCTCGTGTATAAATCATATAAATTGGTCAGATACTTCTCGGGGTCAGATTGTCCTTCCAGTTTCATTGAAATATGGTCCTGAAAAGAATAAATCACGATTGAAATAGTTTTGAATTGACAAAAGCACTTGAATTATGAATGTAGTTTGAATGCTGCAAACTCATTTAATCCATGATTCTAATAGCCAAGCAAGAACCCCGTCAGGAAGATTCCTTCTCAGAAGCAATCACGATGCCTGAGGGTGAAAGCCTACAGAAGGCCAGTTCATCAAACAACCTTCTGATAACATAAGCAAAAACCAAGATAAGGACCTGGGACATAAAAACCCTGTTTGGGAGTTTGAAATAAGCTCAAATGGTCGACTAGGATTCACTGGGGATGAGTTTGGATACCAAAGCAGACCTGGAGATGATCACTTAAAAGTACAGGTTGGGTGATATGAACAAAAATTCATACCCCAGTATTGTCAGGCTGAAAACCAATACACAATATGTAACCTGGTATTTTCTTATATTCAGTTGCAAGTTGAAGTCATGACATTATACAAGAAATTTTATTAAAACAGAATATCAAAATTACAATGGATAAAAAACTAAGCGTATCTCTGACAAAGCTGCTTCTTCAACTATAACAAGAACACTGAATACTCTGACTATGAGAAACTGAAATTAAAAATGTCAATAGAACAAAGAAATAGTTTTCTCGGGAGATTGACAGTTGAAGGAACTGTGAAGGAGAGACAGGTGGGTTTGGCATGTATATGTATAGCAAGAGTTGGGGAGGAATTGCATGGACAATTTGGGATGGGAACAGGCAAGCCCAAGAAAGAAAAAAAAAGGGAGCTAGATCAACCACCAAAATAGCTAAATTGGCATCATTGTGGTTATATCAGTGTAAATGGTATTGCTCAATTTTATACCATGTTTGGAAATATATAAGCTATATCGTGTAAAGTTGATATACCGTCCAGCCCCAGTCAAAAGGGAAAAGCAACCAGACTGACATGGAACCAGCCTAGGGGAGTTACCAAGAACTGAGTCTGCTTGTGGTGTGGCCCTATACTCCAAAAGGAATTCATTCGAATAAACAATGAACAGACAATTTCTTTCATCTTCATTTTTAGTTATTCACATAGCAGCTACTCATGCTGTCAGGTCAGGGCCATCAGTAAATAGCACAGATTGGAAATAAAGTTGCTTTTTATTGTGACAAAAATTCAGAAGGTAAATAATAGCACAAAATTCAATAATGATTTTACAATATTTCATCTAATAAAAATAAATTAAAAATTAGGTACAATCATGTTTTACAGAATAACTTTCATTTTTCTAAATGAATTTCAGGGTTCCTAAATTCATGGGTGTCCGCGGAACTGCCCAATGTGCCTATGCAATAAGATTTACTTAATAAAAATTTCAAGATAATATTACTACAGGTTGATGTAGTTTCATGGAAAATTAACAAAAGATCACCTGCTAACTAACAATCTCTCTCACCTTTAGAGGGCCGAGATATATTTTCTGCACTAGTTTTCCCATCACACTCTCAGGGTTGGTGAAGACATTGATAATCAGCTCATTGGTTCGGTCACAAAGTGGCAAGACTTCATTGAAAATGTCATCAGAAGTGAACGAACCCTGTTGGTCAGAAGGGAAAAAAAAAAAGGTTTTATTTTTATGTATCTGTGAGTTAAATTTAAGATTTAAACAAAACAAGAAATTAACAATTGTGAGAAACTCTTCAATGAATAGAATGAAGACAGTTGTTTTAAGTTTGAAAAATATTTCAACTTTTGAAAAAAAACATTTTTTCTTTAACTGAAAGAAGATCTTTAAATTTTGGCAATGGTAGGAGACTTAATAAAATATCAACTAGATATTTTTCAAGATGGACGGCTTGAAAATCTAGATAATTCTAAATATGAACTGATAACTGGCTTTCTATTTTCTCTTTGTTGATTGATGACATAAGAAGAGCATCTGTCTCTTTCCCCTTCTCTCTCAATCGATTATTTTGAAAATTTTACATTTTAGTTTTGACTGGAAGACTGAAATTGTCATTGTTGTTGGGAGTAGAAAATAAAGTCAGAACGCAGTAAGGGTTTGACAAAAATAGAACTCTTTCAAAAACTGAATAAAAAAAAATACTAAAAAAGATGCAAGTGAGGTAATTATAATCAAAGAATTAGACATTAACATTTTTTTCATATGATAAGAGTTAAATTCTGAATATTTATGAGAAAATGCCAAGCAAAAATCAAATCATCCAAACGGATTACATTGATTGTTCTTGTAAGAGTATTGGGATCGGAATTCTCATCCAGAAACCTTTTTCACTACTAAGATCAGATGCTGGACATAAATTCCTGTATCCTTATGTTTCGAGTTATAATTTCATCATTTTTTTCGATCTTTTCCCATTCACTCAGTATAGCAAGGCTTTTCAAAAGTAGTGTTTTTTTTTTGTTTTTTTTTTTTTACACTATTCATTCATTATATCTCTTTAGGCATCTCCAATCATAAACAATATTTATACATCAACTTCAAAACAAATACAAAATTCATAAAAACAAATTCAATGTACATAAATACAAACAACTTCAACAATGTAACACTTTTCACATATCAGACTCTCGAAAATCTAATCAAACAGATCCTAAAAAATGGCCATGTAAGCTTATGCTCTTTCCATAATTTCTAGACTTATCTGAATTAATTTTGAAACTTTGTACACGATTGCCATTTTTAACATGAATAGGTAACGTCTGTCTCATGGTGGGAAAATTTAATGATTAATAATCAAATTGAATGGATATCAAGTGCTTTGAATAGTAGAGATTCAGATGATGTGTCAAAACCAGACATGGACTCTATATAACAGACACTTTCTTGTTTCTCCATCACTTTTTCCAAAGGATAAACTAGCAAAATGTCAAAAAAACTGAGAAATCTCATTTGTAAACAACAAGGTCTTCAGAATTGTCTATTCACTCTAATGTCAGATAAATCATAATCTACATCAATACACTGGTCATATATATAAATGTACAGGTTTGTTTGACACTTCCTCGTAGGGTTAATAAGGAGAACTTCACTTCACTAAATAATCATCTCTCAACAACACACTCACTATATTTATAGTAGTTACAGCATAAGAATTGACAAACATAAAATTGGAGTTTTTTCTGCCAGGGATTATGAAAAAAAAAATTGAAGAGAAAAAAAATTACCTTTTGTGCCTCTTCGATGAAAGAATCGATACATTTACCATAACTCTGAAAAATGAGAAAAAAAAAAACAAAATATTCAACTAGTTGCAAAAAAAAAAAAAAAAAAAAAATGTAAAGAAGGGCTAGGTGTCTGTACAAAATGGGTTGACCTGCTTGAGATAAAACAAAAAAAAAAATGAAGTTTTTTTTTCTGTTTTTAAAAATTTTTATAAGAAAAAAGTCTCCATTCAAAAACAAAAAACAGAAGATACATAATACAAGCATTTTAAAAGGTGCATGGTCTCACCTCAAAGGTATTCTTCTGCCAAACTCCCCCAAAATATTGACCGTAAAAGAGAGGCATGTTTAATTTTATAGTTATCTACATGAGTAGAAGAACCAAAACCCTGAATTAATAAGTAAAAAGAATAAGAAATAAATAAAATTAAGGTAACCTGCCTCAGGGTGTGCTACAGGGTCAATTGATAAAAACTTTAATAACATTAAAAAGACTAACCAATTAAATCATGAAACAAACACAAAGATCTGAGATAAATAAAACACACCATCAGATTTGACGGAGATTAGATAAGAAGAATCAATATTTTCTTAAATGAATCATCTCAAACCATCCTAATGGTCAACTGATAATATAATAAAATAATTTTCGCATTTTCGTCTGAAGGAATGCAGTGAATTATTGTTTGTGTCAAATATAATTAATTATTAGATGAAGTATCATAAATCATTATCTAAATATTTTTTTTAATCTAATTTTATTTTTTCTTTCATTTTACATTCATCTTAGTTTTATTGATTCGTTTTCACCACAACCTTTTGCTCAGGCTGATTAGTGAGTAAATAGCATTGATTGGAAAGAAAACAAAAAAACAACACGTTCAGCTCAGCCAGCTTTACCAAAAGAGCCACCAAAACTTCAACCAGATACAGAAATTCAAATAACACCCATAAGCCAATCCCCGTTTCCAATTGTAGCCATGTTTATTTCTGGTAGTTGGAGTTTTTAAATAGATATTTCTGTTTTTTTTTTTTTTCTTAAATGTTTTAAATAAGTGAAGTATTATTTTTCAGAAACATTTTTTGACAATTTTAACCTTCGTCTTAATTTCATTAATTGCTTTTTATCACAACTGAAGATGAAAGTAATAAGTAGGATAAAAATAATAATGGGGTCTAAATTTTTTACCAATGGATTGCAAGATTGCCAAAATAACCACAACATCTATGTCAGGTATTCCTGGAATTTTATACTTATGGAAATTATTGAATCGCTGTAGTCCCACAAATGACCTGACCTCAGGGTCACATTTTTGGGGGTTGAAAACGTACATGATTACATCAGTAGGCACTATCTAGAAATGTTCTTTTTGTTTAAAAAAAAAAAAAAAAAAGAAAAGAAATAGCTTTTTTTGAGTCTCTACAGTCATTTTGGACTGACCATCAATGCCCCAAAATTAAAATATTCTTCTAAGATCATTTTAGATGATTGTTCTGGTTCATGCGAGGGCTAGCAATCCATTTATTCAAGGTACGGATATTGACTAAGTTTTTATTAAAGAAAAAAAAAGCCCCCCCCCCAGAATTTTTACAAATATTGCCCTCAATAAGAATTAACAAACTAGAGATGCAAGTTCTTATGGAAATGTTATCAATGAATCTCAAGTGAATGGTCAAAAGGAGATAATTATAATAAGAAGTTATTTCCCTTGAAACTGATATTCTATTTTCTTCGTATGAATTTAAAAGTTAAGTGAATGACATTGTTCTTTTGCAATAGTCTGAGACCTGCCCAAAGGTGACCAGGAACTACGCAAAAGAAGGAGAGCAAACTTACTTTGAAGTTTTGCAGTACTGAAGCAACTCGTCTCATTTTTATTTTTTCGTTTCTTTGGTGGGCATTTTTAAATTCTTCAATCAGTTCATTCTCAACTTGGTTATATTTATCTGAAATAGAAAAAGAAAAAAGAAGTCTGGTTAGTCAATCAATAGAAACTGTCACATGACCAACATCTTCTGGCAGCATGCCATGTTGGGGTGATCAATTGAAAAAAGTTACTCCTACATTTTGTCTGGTAATGATCACTAAAAAAATTTGAATTTCTGAAAAACAAGTGGATGCAAGCTAAATGATAAATTTAGTATAAACTAAAATTGTAAATTGCCCCCCCCCCCGTCTAAAAACATTTGGGGTGGGGGAATTTTTACAAAATAAAAACACACATTTGGTACATATGATAAGGAGTAAATGCTTGAATTTTCAGCCCTCTAGCTCTATTGGACAGGCAACACATACATAAATGGCCAGACCAACTTAAAAACTGAAAAAATTTATGGTGACAGTTTTGGCGACTGTTTAGGTAGACGATTTCTAAAACGGAGTGGAGTAAAATAGGTCTGGTTAGTCACTCAATGGAAACAATGCAAGACCAACAGCATGCAGGTTTGGGGGTGATCAATTATAGAATTGGAAAAAGGAGCTTATCAATAAATAAATTAATTCTCCCAACTTTTGTTGGGCGATGATCATGATCATTGAAAAGTCTATATTTAAAAAAAACAAAACAAACAACAACAGCAAAACAATTACGAACGCTACCTGACACAAACTAAGGGATCGATTTAGCAGACACTTACATGGTGAATTGGACCCCCCCCCCCCCTCACTATTTTTGGGAATGTTAAAGAAGAAAAAAAAAAAAGAAAAAAAAAAGACATAGGACGATGAGGTGTGTGCTAAAAATCCCAGCCATCTTTTTTTGAAAACTAAAGACTGAATACACATTTGAAAACTGGGTTTTCACTGGAGACTTTCGTGTACACCTAATATTGAATTCGCTTTCATTTTGCTTTCATATGTGAATTTTTGAAAAAAGAAAAATTAAATTCCTAATAACAGAAAACAAAAAAAAAAAGAATACAAACCTGAAATTCTCTGTCTGGCAGTTTCAAACCTACAAAATAAATAGGTCTGGTTAGTCCCTCAAAAGAAACCACTATGTATTGGAGGTGATTGATTGATAAATTAGGAAAAGGGTGATCAACAAATAAATTACTTCTAGCTTTTTGTTGGGTGATGAACACTAAAAAGTCTTGAGAATTAGACCCCCCCCCAAACTAGCATGAATGCCGTCAGACAAACTAAGGGACCAATTTAGCATTAACTTACATTGTAAATAGAACCCTCCACAGACAACTTATTTTGAAAAAAAGAACAAAGAAAAAGATTCTTTTGAACATAAAGAGTGAATTTTTAAATTTCTATCCCTCAAGCTCCACTGACACATAGACAGCCAGTCAGAATCATTCAGAAACTGAAGAAAACCATGTTGAAAGTATTGGTTGACAGTTTCCTATAGAATTTGAAATCAGCTCCAAAAAAGAATAAAACAAAGTGACACCAGCTCACCCAAACTCTTCACAGACAGACTCAAGATGATTTTCCAAAAGATGGACTGGGAAAATAGAGGAATCAAAATAGATGGCAAATATCTGAGCAACCTCAGATTTGCAGACAACATACAAAAATCATGTGCAACAATCACACTGAGAATAAGGACATAACTGTCAAAATCAAAGATGCAAAACTGGGGAAAGTAGACCATTATATCTACCTAGGACAACAAATCTCTGTGAAACCCACAAAAGAGGAAGAGATCAAGCGAAGAATCACCCTAGGATGGTAGGCCTTTGGCGGAGCAAGCTCAAGATTTAAAAACAAGATGATCCTAATAATCTTAAAAAGAAGAGTATACAACCTATGCATTCTCCCGATAAACACTTATGGAGCTGAAACATGGAACCTAACCTAGAGACTGACTTGCAAACTGAGAAGCATGCAACATGCACATGAGAGAATCATGTTCAACCTCACATGGAGATATCACAAGACAGCACAGTATATAAAGAAAAAAAACGGGAGTCAAGACACATCATAGAATCTATTAGAAAACTCAAATGGCAATGGGTAGGCCATGTCACAAGAATGACAGACAACCGATGGACATCACGATTCACAACATGGATCCCCAGAGATCACATGTGTAACCGTAATGGCCGGCAGAATACTAGATGGAGAGATGAACTAGACAAATTCAGAAAGTATTGGCTCCGCAATGCCCCAGAGAGAGAGAGGTGTGGTGATTCCTGAGGAAGGTCTATGTCCAGTGACGGACGTTAAAAGAATGATGATGAAGCAACTGGCTCTGTTAGTCACTATGTCCCCACCTTCAACATTGGCATAGCTCAGCTCAATTTAGCAGGCATATCTAATGGAACTAGAGGAATATTTTAAAGAGAAAAGTTGAGAAAATTTTATAAGGAGACTATAATGCTGAATTGAACCCTTACTCTCCATTTGATATACACAGAGATATTAGTAGGAAACCGTCCTGTATGTATGTGTATGAGAGAGTTGATGATGGTTACATTGATAATACTTCAAAGGGTTTTTGGGATTCCCTACCTGGTCCCTGTTAAGTAGATGAAGCCACTTAGAGTTGAACTCTGCACTTGTCTGACTCGGTCGACAAAGAATTCAGTTCTCCAGAAAACTCTTTCAAAGTTAATGACCCTTCTCAAAACGATAGACAGTATGATAATACTTTCTGTAGTTTTGAGAAGGTGAGATAGAAAGATCTTGGATGGCTGAGCATATCTGGAGAGAGAGAGATATGAACACTTCCCCTTTCTGGGAAGAAGTTTGTATCATAGACAGATAACGCTGTTGGAAACTGAGAAAAAGAAAAAGAAAAAGGAAGCACCCCATATCAACATGTCACCCGAGTGTATGAGACAAACAAGTGCAGAGTTCAAATCGATGTGGTTTTCACTAATCAACAAGGACAAAGTATGGAAATCAAGGTCAAATAAAGAAAGAAGAAATCGATATCACCCGAATCCAACGTCATAGCGTGGCTACCATTGGAATATTCTGTTTACCACCATCACATTCGGATAGTACACCTGAAGAAGGCTGTAGAATAGATTGGCTGAAATATTGTGTTAACAGCAAAGAGGAGTTCAATTGTTTGAAAAACTCTTTGAAAGATAATTTTCATTGCTTACTTCTGGCCGGCCGGCAATTCTTGGGCAATCAGGTGCAGTTTTTGGATGATGTCAGCAGCTAATTGGAGCTAGAAGAAGAAAAGATATGATTTTTAGACAACGAGAAATAAATTAAGACCTTTTCAAATCATAATTCCATGAATCAATTGAGAGAGAAACTCTTCAGGGATAGAGTCTTAATTTCTATTACCATGACGAATGAAAAAAAAAAAAAAAAAAAAAAAAAAATCAATGAAAAATCTCAATTAAGGGAGGTAATTTTGATCAGCAGTTATTCCTTGATATTACCATTTAAATTTTCTTATATGATTTTGAGAGTTAAGAAAAAAAGATTGTTGTTTTGAATCTAAAATCAGTCAAAAGATACACAAAAATCTACCAGGAAATTAATTCATATAACAACTTGGTAGTCAAACTAGTACAAAAATATTTTCAATCTGGCAACACTCTTCCACAAAATTTCATCAAAATTCATTAAGAACTTCTGGAGATATTGTTGGCAGAGGTAATTCAGGAAGTGAAAGCCAAATGTTAACTTACTTGGCAGGGGTCAGTGAAGATCGTACACTTGAGAGGTTCATCAGAAAGGAATTCAGAAAAATAATTCATCAACCTCTGGGCCTCAACCGCACATGCCCTAGGGGTGTTGACTCCTTCCAATTGGTCCCCCAAGTGGACAACTTTGGTTGCCACAAAGTTTATCCTTTCATCAAGCTCTTGGAATTTGGAGTAGGAACTCTGAAATAGAAGATGGTAACAGGAGAATCATGAATAATTGAAGAAAAGAGATAGATTCACTTTTCAATAATTGCAACCACTCCAGCTGCAATAGTAACAGGAGAATAATGAGTAGTTGAAGAAAAGAGATATGTTTGGTTTTCAATAATTGCAACCTTTATATACTCTAATTCAATGGCTATTGTTAACTTTCCAGTTTCAAAATGGTGCTTACTTTAGCTGCTGGGTTAGTGTTATTATTGTTGTTTGCTTCTTTGACTTTAAATTCGCCATTAGTGCTCGCCACTCTACAGCAGGATTGGCGATCATTTTGGAACAGGAAAGGTCACAATTGCTAATTTAATGATTCCATAATCAAGAGTAAGAAGTTGATACAATAGAAACTAGATAGCATTTAGAGTGTGCATACTTCAGCCAATGCCATTGTCAGGGGAAGTAATTGTGCATGGATCCACCTCAAAATTCAGTCCCTTCTTCTGTAGCCCATTTCCCACTCATCCACAAATTTTTGTTGAAATTCATCGAGAACTTTAGAAGATATGCTTTTGGCAGCATGATGTGTTGGGGGTGATCAATTAAAAATTGGAAAGTGGGCTGATGAATAAATAAGCTACTTCTTGTCTCTTGTTGGATAACTGAAATAAATATGATAAAAAGAAAAGCATGAATGCTGCTTGACATAAACTAAGGGATTAGCATAAACTTACATTGTAAATTGAACCACTCCCTGATAACCTATTATGGAGGGGGAGGGGAATTTAAAAACTTTCAGTCCACTAGCTTCATTGGTGCAGCTTGTACACATGACATACATAGCAAGCCAGCCAGAATCACATGAAAACTGAAGAGATCCATGTTGACCTTTCTGGTTGACGGCTCTTGGTATTCTGTTACATTGATTCAAAATCTTTTGAGCATGTGTTAAGTGGTTACACCCTTATGTTTCGTGACCCTGTATATTTACCAATATGAAAGCTTTGAAGACAGAGAAGAGGGTACCTGATTTTTCCGCTGCAATTCGCTCACTCGTTGCCAGTGTCGCTTCTCTTCCTCCTTGCAGCTCATCTCTAGTTTCTCGATTTTCTTGTGCATCTGACCATTCTTGTCGCGTAGGTCCCTAATCATTCGCTCAAAAGCCGCATGCAGGCTCATCGGGTCAAATTCATCACAGTTAGTCTGCGCCCTCGTACCCATGGTACGCCAGGCAAGACGTTCCACAAACTCATGGGCGTTGAACGGTTCCTGAAATCGAAAGAAAAAAAGAACAAGCTTGGTTAGTCACTCAATAGAAAACGTCATGCGTTGGCTGGTGATCATGGAAAAAAAAAAAAGAATTTTTTTCGAGTTGAGCGTTTGCTCTCACACGGATAATAATGTTCTGATCTAAATCCCTTCCTATTTTTTAAATGGATCCATATATTTAGAGGAAAATCAGAATTAGGGCGTCAATGGACAAAGGTTATAGAGGATTTTCATGGTTTGTTTTAGTGCTATTAAATGGTCAGTTGAAGTAAAAATACTTTAGAACATTTGTACACAGCAATTAATTTCTTTTTTCGAACATAGGGATCAATTTGTAAATTTCATTTTTTTCAATTTAAATATAAATCAATTTGGCGTTTGTCGCTTACGCATTATGATAACGTGATAAAGTTACATGAAATAAACGAACATTTAAAAAAGGGTCCATCTAAAAATGACAATTTGATAAAGCCACAAGTTGTTAATGAAATAAATTTAATTTAAACGGAACTATTTTCCCTTATTGTCAACTTGATACACACTGTCGTATTCACAAATGAATAACCATAGTTGATATTGATCATTTATTTATATTTTGATATTTATTATGGTTTCAGCGGATGATAGTGTCTATTACAAATTCTGTTTCTCTCTTATTTCTTTTCAAACGTGTACCGTTTTTGAAAATCGAGTGAGGTAGGGTGTCAAACTTGACTATTTTTCAATCGGCTCCTTCCTTACGTTGTGTCGAAAAAGGCTTTTGTTGTCCTTGCTTTCTGTTATTACAGACATTAAAATATTAGCCGTACTGTGCATCCGTAGTTTATTTATTTCGACGATATCAGTTATACGAGGACACAAAACGAAAGAATAACCAAGATTTAAATGTTTTGTCTGAAAAGTAAAGAGAGAGAGAGAGAGAGAGAGAGAGAAAAGGTTTGATTTAAGGAAAATGGTCCCGATTGTGAAGTTTCACACCCCCGATCACTCTAAAAACGTCGCAGAAACTAATCAATAACATAATTTCTGTTATTTTCAAGTGGATTTAAACAACGGTTGATTTATGAAGACACTAAAATGAAAGAAAGCCAAATCAATCAAATATACATACATATATATTATGATAATACACACACCCCTATATAATTAAATCATTATATATATATATATATATATATATATATATATATATATATATATTGAATAATATATTAAAGACATATATATGTAAATCAAATGATACATATGTGTGTGACCGAGGTGATACAAAAAAATCTATTGAAAAAGTTTTTTAATGTTTAGTGTTCAAAACTGGACCTTTCTAGACAGACATATATATATATATATATATATATATATATATATATAAACATGAAATATTCAATTAAATAAAAGATTCTCACTTGTTCAAGTTCCTGATCCAACATTGCTGCGGTTGATGCCATTTTAATCTCGAGATTTTTCGTCTCTTCGTGTTTATTTTTCTTATTTAGAAACAAAACAAAACAGATTCGCCTCCTAAAAAGAGTGTCCTCTCGTCAAATCCTGTCACCAGAATTATCTTATTACTATTTTGTCAACAGATAAATAAGAAAAAAAAAACCCAACAGGGAAACAAAATAGAATTCATAGAAAATTATTTTTTCTCTTCGTTTGACAATTTAAAACAAGAAGACGAGCATCCCCTAAAGAATGTTGTTGTTGGTCCTTAGAAATAAAATTAGATTCCTTTTTCGGGTATTTCCACGGGTAAACAATGAACACAAGACCTTTTCTCTTTCGTAAAAGCCAATAAATAAGAAGTGAAACCCCCCTTTTTTAAAGGAAAGATGAATTCAAAATGAAAAGTGTCCGTTTTATGGTGATGAAAATGTGTTTGTCTTGTCTAATGATAGAATTCATTTCCCGATGGCCACAGACTACCTTTGCTTGGAACAACGGAAGGGAGGTAACTACGTTTTCCCTAATAACTCTCCACACGTTGGTGTTTTCTTATAAAAAAAAAAAAGCAGACACTAACAGGGTTTATTTTGTAATTGTTTGGAATAGGTAAGATTAAACTTTATTTCACCGCTATTTTGAATTTGGCTAATTTTTAATGGCTAAAAGTGGTTAGATTTAACAAAATAAAATGCCTATTTTTCGTATTGGAATGTACCTATTCCAACACGGATAAGTAATTGGGATATTAGAAAAACTAACCTTGAACTCACATGCTGTGTTAACGGTATTTTTTTTTTTAAATCGAAAATCACGTCATTTGTTCAACGGTAAGGATTTAGTCACTTTTAGTGGTCCAAAGCCAAAAGAATATCTCGATTACCTCCCTTGCAAAAAAAAATTTACCATGTTTAATCTTACCTATTCCGAACAATCACTTTTCTGGTGAACCTTTTTAAGACAATGGTCCCCTTTTACAGTTAGACTTTGCCCCCCAACCCCCACAGCCTGAGCAAGCATTGCCAATCAAGCGCGCTTCGCGCTAGACTCAGCGCGTTTCTTGCTTTGGCTAAATTAGCGCGGGTGTGCTTAAACAATTCAGCCATTTTTAGCGTGTTTTGGCCATTTCTTACGGATAACTTTCTGGATATCTAGAAAAAAACATTTAACACCTTTCAGAGATATTTGGTCTTAAGTAGCGCAAAAATATTTTTCGAGCCGGCATCACAGTACTTGACCTTTTTCTACCACACCCGCTCGTCCCCATCCACATCCCCAATCATAGGTAAACTGATAAAAAAAAAAAAATGAAAAAAATTGTATGGATCAGTGGTTATCAACCTTTTTACGCCCCCCTTTTTAGTAGTTGAACTTTGCCTTGATGTCCTTCCTTACATCTTCAATCTAATGATCAGTAAGATGAAATGCGTACTACAAATCCGTGAAAAAAAAATTAATATATTACGCCCATGAGTATGTTATCACACACTTGTAGAGAGAATTTTCAAAATTGTTTTTTTTCGCTTTTATCCTGCAGGCTCACGCCCTCCCCTCGTTGGGCGTGGCCCCACCTACTTGAGAACCATTGTCTTATAGACTCGTTCCTTTTAATACCAGAGACAAGGCCAGAAGGGACAGTCACTCCCCAGTGCAGGTATGAAAAGTTGCAAAATTTACACTGGCCTATAAATGCTTGTTAATTAATAGTGATGTCCTTAAAAAGATGGAGTGTTGTAATGTAAGAAGTTCAAGGAGGCGTTCACTATAAAGTTTAAACGCTATTATCGTCAGGTCACGTGAACCTAAGTGGAAGATTTTTTTTATTGGTCAGAAGCATCTCATCAAAGGTCACCTGACAGACCTTCACGAACAGACAGAGTCTCTGATAGGGTGGCGAGGATGCCTCTAAACACAGGAATCTAAGATATAAAATTCATTAGAAAACTCAAATGGCAATGGGCTGGTTTTGTTGCAAGAATGCAAGACAACCGCTGGACATCGCTACTGACAGCATGGACCCCAGATATCATACGCGAAACTGTGACCGACGGAGAATAAGATGGGGGGACGAATTAGAAAAATTCAGAAGGTATTGGCTCTGCGACGCCCATAATTGAGAGGTCTGACGAATCTTGGGGAAAGTCTCTGTCCAACAACGGATGCTAAAAGGATGCTGCTGGAATGTTGACCAGAGAAAACTATTCCCAGAAAACAACGATTATGAATATTAATTATATATGTTTTTTTTTTCAACAAACGTATTACAATATATTTTCTATTTTTGATGTTTTGGTCAATGCCATTTTCAAACTGAATTAGGAACGTTACAAAATTTTTTATTAAGAACTATATGGTAATTCCCGTGATGCAATTGTTTACAACAGTCTTGTTTACAACACAATACTGGCTTCCGCCCATGAGAAGAATGATTAATCATAGACTTTAACAACAACAAAAAACCCTGACCAAGTAGGTTGTATATTTAAAGCTAAGAGCCAGTGTTTAGCGTATATTATGCCAAGAAAAGATCATGACGTCAGACGTCAACATTCGTTATATGTCAGGGGTCAATTCAAATAAATTTTTACGAATATTCGATACTAGCAAATCTCTTATCATTTAAAAGATTATTCTTATTAATTTAACTTCATCACCAATTATGCATTAATTTCAATTATTTTGTAAATACTTGTACTAAAAAAAAAGTTTTTTTTAACGACAGTGAGGTTCCATGATCATTTTTTATAAGGCTGTCATTTTGATTAATTTGCTGTAATCCTCTTGGTTACTTTGATTGTCACTTTTTCTGTAGTATACCGTTTGTAAAAATGAATTTTGAAATATAACAACAACGAATAATTAATATGTCAAATCCTGTAGAAAAATGACTGATTAAATGTCTTTTTTTCAATTCAAGGGAGGCAACTTTGTATTTAAGAGTAGCGTCCCCTATTTCAAAGTTCCAATTCAAATAGTTCACCAATGCAACTAACTTGTTCGGAGAGAAATATTCAAATGTAAAAATGTTAACATTCATTTGTTAATGCGTGAGGTTTAACTGCAAATTAATGTTTTTATTTATTGTTATTATAATTAATGAACTAATAATCACTCGTGAAAAAAAAGTCAGATATACTTGAATTTCTATGAGATGATTTTAATTTTTAGAAAAGAAACTGTTCACATCATATAAATTTTATTTGCGGTTTTATCAAAGTATGAACTTGTTAAAGTGGGAGAGTTCATAGTTTCAAATATATTTATCAGCTGAATATGAATTTAATCTTATTTTTGAAGGTATAAACAAAAAAAAAAAAAAAAGAAACAAAACTTTCCTGCAAGAAATCGACACCTGAGAAATGTAAAAAAATCCGTCAAAAATGAGTATATTATTCGATTCTTGTAAAATCTCAGATACTTATTTATTGAAAGAAGGATTAAATGAAATGATTTTCTATTCTAAATTTTCGGAAAAAATATTTGTCATATGATCATTACTCCATCATATACTGATTTATTAATATATTCACGCTTTCAATGACTTGAAAAAAAAAAAATTCTGCACACGTTCAACAGATAAATCAGTCGAAATACTAATAATGTTTACCTTTTAGAAAAATATCAAGAAACTGCTCGAACAGAACCTCTACTTTGGGATTAGAGAGAGAGAAAAAAAAAACACGACAGGAAATTTAAGTAATCTATTTTTCTTCTGGGCATTTTAAAAATATTCGATCAATTTTTTTTCACTCAATATACAAAGACTTATTTCTATCGATTAGTCTCACATTTCTATAACATATATGTGTTTTTATCCGTTCTACATTGTGCTTTTACTAGATCTTTGATATCATAACAAGGATGTATAATTAAATAAAGTGGAATGATGAAAAAAATATTTGCCGGGTATTTTTCATATATCTTTTACAGTTTTCTTTTGTTCATGTAAATTGACCGCTATTTCAAATTATGAGACGTTGCAAATTAATGCATACAACACAATACGCGTTATGTCACTTAGAGTTTTCCGTAATCAGCGGCAATTCATCAGTCAACGCACAATTACATAAACATCGAATAATCCCTTTAAAACATGCTGATTGCAAATGTAAAAGAGAACGTTATCAAGGGAAGTAAGTTCGGATTGATTTTACGAGTTAGCTCCCTTGATAAAATTGATTTGTTCATCTAATTGGATTTTTTCGAACTTAGCCGAAAACTTAAGTCTATAGGGATAGGTTTTTATTTTTCTACCGTTGGCAATCATGGCATTTCCCCGTTTCAAAATGTTTACTGCTCAAGTGGCCAAAAAATGAGGTTGATGGCGAATCTGAAATCAAAGAAGTAGACGACAATTTCAACGTTTTCTCACTTTTTGAATTTAAGATGACTGTACTTCAAAAAATGCTTGGCCTGTTGCACCTACATACATTGTCCCGTTGCAATTATGAGATTTTAAATCTGAACTAGAAATTTCACCCAGAGAGTTCAAACACTGAACCTAACTACAAACCATAAACTTCAAAATAATCTTCAAAAATCATAATCAAAACAGTTGTTTGACTGTTTTATGTCACGTGATTAATCACCGATATTTTTAATACAAAAAAAAAATAAAAAAAATAAAAATAATAATCTGCTACTAAATTTAAAAAAAATAATTCTATAATCTATTCTAATAGTCTATTTTAATACAAAATCGTAAATCGTTAATATAGTTAACAGACTTCAGACAAAACCTTCAGAAATTCAAGAGAAAGATTTTAAAATAAAAAAATTGTAAGAGATTTTTTCGTGTATGTCCAGCCTCGAAAATTGAAAAAAAAAATATTCAAGGGGAATGACTTTGTTGCCTTAATCGTTGGGCACCATAATGTGTACCTATTTCATTACCGTAGAATATTGTAACATCATAATGGTAATTTAAACTCTTTGTTACACTTCAGTTTAGTTTGGTCAAGAGATATAATTTCCCTCTCGAAAATGGTTACGCAGTTAACCAGGAAAGAAAAGTAATATTTGGTCCCTATGTTTAATTTGCACCCCTGATACTCGGGGTTTTAAATCTGGAAATAACTGTGTATCATACACTAATAAGAACGGTATTTTGTGGCTGTTCCAATAAACCTCGAAGCAGATTATTTGACTTTAAAAGAAACCGACTCGTCATTATTGGTTGAAGGTTGATAATATTTGGTAATCGTTTGGAATAGGTACATTAAAACATTGTGTCGATATTTTGAAAGGATGATAACTTCTCAACAATAATATCATCTCATTTAAACTCCTTTATTAATAGTTCCTGTGGATGGTATTTGCTAACTTTAGCAGTACGAGTCTACCTGAGTTGGGCTTTAGAAGTGGGAGTGAATTCCTCATCAGTTTTTGCGTACGTCTTCGTGTCACTGTTATTCATATATGGCGTCACTCCTTTTTCTTCTGGTCATAGTCATCCTTCACTGTTACATACTAAAATAAAGTCAAAACTCAATAGTAAGAGTTTGACAAAGGGAAGAAAGAAAAAGCTTACTCAATCTAACAGTTACTCCAACACTAGCATCGAAAGCAAGGCAATCAGAAAAAAAATGGTTCCCAGTTGGAATCGATCCCAAATCTACGAATGTCTAGCAGAGCTTGCTAGACTACTGCGCCACAAGAACACTATTGAAGAAAGTGATTCATTTGTAATGATAAATAATACAGTCGGACGAAGACCTTAAGATCACGGACGAATATCTACTGCCCTTTAAAAATTCTTATGTCTTTATATTTTTAATGGTTTTATTATTATATTATATTGACTTTTAATATCCTAAGGAGCAACGTAATTTTCACCGAAGTGAAAAATAAATAAAATACATATACCTGTTATTTAAAAATAGTATTTTTCCTTACAGAAATTTAATGTTTACAAAAAAATATCGAGTTGACACGTCATGATATCACAGAATCACTCTTTTCCATTTTCACTATTATTCATGTCTGAAATTCATACATCTTAAATTCCGAATCTGATTAATAGCTATAAGAAAGTCAACTTTGAGAGTTCGACTACAAAAATTGCACCTACATAGAAAGACATCGCAGATACATGACTTGCTAGTCGTCCAACATTGACTTCACGAACCACTACTACAATTTGTGTTCGTAAAAATAAATAATAGTCAAACATACGGGACACAATTTCAACAAATGTCAACTTCACCGCTGTAACCAATAATGACTGTTTTTAATTTAGGCTTACACTTCATTGAATTCAATGGGGGACCTTTGTCGTATCTTCTAGAATCTTCCATAAGCAGAGTTCAGACGTCTCTCCAAACAACATCTTTTTACAGAAGCATGCGACGCGCACATGAGAGAATCATGCTCAACCTTACATGGAGAGATCACAAGACAGCACAGTATATCAGGAAGAGAACAGGATTCTGAGATGTCATAGAATCTATTTGAAAACTTAGATAGCAATGGGCAGGTCATGTTGCAAGAATGACAGACAACTGATGGACATCATGACTCACAACATGGATCCCCAGAGGTCACATGCAAAACCAAAGCTGGAAGAATACAAGATGGAGAGACGAACTAGACAGATTTAGAAAATACTGGCACCACGACGCCCATGATAGAGAAATGCAGCAGATTTTGGGGAAGGTCTATGTCCAACGACGGACGTTAAAAGACTGATGATTATGATGAACCCATTAACATCAGCTACCAACCTCTTTCATTTCCAATTAACTTCAGTTGATTCGATGGCAATACACCATTCAACAGACTTGAAAGTGAAATCAATTCAACCACACACTAATTACAACGTCTGCTACAATCCTTATTGTTGATGTAAGTGGTCGTCTTTGCAAAAGAATAAGTGACAAGAAATATCTATTTGTCTAGTGTCTTTGAAACGTCTTTGGTGCCATATGTGCTACAGTGATTATTGACACGATAGTAGATTTCATGTTTCACGATTTTTGACGGGTTTCAATCATGGTTTTGGTATTCTTCTACTTTCACTTTCACAATGGGGCCTACTAAAAGAAAAGAAAAGAAAGGAGCAAAAACAATCCACTATTACACTTTTTCTTTTTTTTCTATTTACAACATCTGCACCTTTTTTTCCGTCGGGTAATTCGAACTCTTATCTTTGATGTAGTCACGACATCTCGACCGATTCATTTCTACAGTCTTCGTCAGATGTAAAATAGAATATCCGTAAGAGAAGAGATTTTCTTCAATCGGTCTTCTCATCCAAACATGTATTGCATTTTACACCTGAAGAAGGTCGTAGAAGCTCGTAAGTGAATGTCCCTTCTCAAAGTTATAGACAATACAACATCTGAATATGGTGATGGTCTTCACTTTGGGATTCGATGGAGAAGCTAGAGCCACAAACTGATAGATTATTAGTAGCATTATTAGTATCTTACTAGTAAATTCCCGTGAAAATATTCCCGGATATATCTGAAATTCAATGACAAAGAAATTTGTCCCCTTTAAATGGATAAGTTAATTGTTACAGAGAAAAAACAAAAAGATCGCATTGTTGATTATATAAGTAGATATATTTAGAGAAGATGGTATCAAACCATCGATAATGGGAGATTCAGTGAAAATCGAACCCTTTAACAACATAAGTTCAGCTTTCTGATAATTTCTACACGACTTTCGTCCTGATCATTTTTTTATATGATTTATCAACTTAACATTTGGTATCGGATGATCATTTGGAACCCAATGAGGATCGAGCCCATTGACAACAGCCAGATAGATTAGTTTGCAATACAACGCAAGTTCAGGGCTGTTTTTTTCCCACATGATCTAGTAACTTGGAGTTTAGTATCAGAGCTTCAATATCGGGACGTTCAGTGAGGATCAAACCAACTAACAACCGGTTGTAATTATTAATTTGTTGACCATTGCAATAAGACTGGCGTCCGGACCTGGTTTTTTTTTTGATTAATATATTAATAAAAAAAATGAAATAGTTTCGGATAAGAGCGAGTATCAATACTGGGAGATTCAATGGGAACCGAACCCAGGAAGAACGGTCAGCAGGATTAGCTTACTGAACATTGCTATGAAGCATGAGTCCTAGTCCGTTTTTATTTAGCAATAAGTGCATACAAGAAGGATCGAACCCACTGTCAACGGTCATCAAGAAAAGCATGCTGATGATAGAAATAAAACGTTCATCATCATCCGTCTTTTTTTCTTTTTTTTTTAAAATTCACATGATTAATCACCTGAGGATAGTTTGGTATCAGAGTATAAATAGTGGATGGTCCAATGAGAATCGAACCCATTAACAGCAGCGAGCAAGATTAACTTGTTGATCATTGCTCTACAACATGCGTCCTGATCCATTTTTCTTCCATACGATCTACTCGTTATTCCCAGTGGAAAAAATACGGATATATTAGGATTTTAATGAGATATCAATGCTAAATTCATTTTGTGTTCGTACATCAAATGGTGGGTAGGAAGTATTTTTATGAGAAAAATCGTTACTATTGAGCAGAAAAGTCCAGTGTTACGGACGGAAAACCAAGAAAATCGCACTGTCCACATATATATATATATATATATATATATATATATATATATATGTATATATGTGAAAATATTTTATGAGGAAAACAGATTGGGTGAATAGGTATTTATACACGGACGTTTCGTGGGGTGTGAACCTGCATCATCAGTGAGATGGAGAAATGAAGAGAAAAAATGATGATGTAGGTTCACACCCTACGAAACGTCTGTGAATGGATACGTATTCACCAAATCTGCGTTTTCCCCAGTGTCTATAAAAAACATTATACCAATGAAAATTTATGGATAATAGGGAAAAAAGCACAAATTGGGCAAATAGATATGTGTATTAGATTGAAAATCATTTTCATATTATGATATATAAGGTATTGAATGAAAATGTAATTAATCTTATGATCTATATCCTGAAAGTAATTTAGACACTCGTAGGGGGTAATTGTGATATTAATTAAGTAATATTTCCCGCTGAGAGAAACATTTATTCTTCAATACACTGGAAAAAAAAGTAATCAGACAACCCATACTTATCCGTACAATACTGATAGTTTTAAGTGGACCCTTTTGCTTCAATGTGAAATTCATATCCTCTTTTTAGGAGACACGTGATGCTCGTGATCAAATGGTGGATTGCTGGCTTCCGGTCCAGTAAGCCGTCGTTCGATACGCAACAGAGTCAACCCCCCCCCCCAAAAAAAAATTCAAATGGTACTCAATGCCGCTCCCCCTGCTAAGCACAAGGAGTCGGATTGAGGAACCTCTTTTTGAGGCTGAGGGATTACGGTCAAATCACGTTGGATACACCGGTTCTCGTAAGATCACCGAAGTTGAGCAACGTTGAGTCTGGTGATGGGAGACCATTTGGGAATACCAAAAACCGTAAGCAGAAAGAAGCTTCGAAAGGTCCTGCTATCCGGAAAAGTGTCTTACTGACAGTTTCTTGTGTGCACCTAACCCTGCGATACCCTCTATGCAGGTATTAGTGGACAACAATGATACATACATCCTCTTTGACACTGGGAACAATTCCTCCGACAAGGAAAGTCGGAAACGCTAACTTATCGCCCTTTTGTGCTATACTTTACAATCTACAAAAATGATTCGATGGTATTTGTTTGTCTGTGTCGGTCACGCTAGAGAATACATCTGAACATGGATACCAGATTTGGTATGTATACTCAATGTATCTTGGGGAAGGTTTTAATGTGAGAAGTTTTGCGAATTAGGGAAAATATGATAAAAGGGTTGGAAATAAACTACAAAATTCTATTCATAATACATTCAAAGCCCAAAGCTTTAGTCTTGTTTTTACTCCTTCAATATCCAACCTAGCGTAGACGAGAACCTGAAGAAGTAAAGTCATATTCGAAGTGATAATAGGTATTTTCGGACAACCCTAATTTTTGCACAAGGCCAAGTTTCAAAAGCGATTGTCGACGAACGGAATCAGTTCGAATGTCTTGCGAAACCGACACCCTCAACATTGGACAACAGAAATTGCAAAGATTCACAGAGTTTGTGCTAAATGGTTAGATAAAAGAATAGTGATTGAAACCTGACCGCAAAATACATTAGAAAAAAGCATTAAAAAGACAAGACTGGCAGGTTAAAACTCCATCCGATTTCTTTTCCGACCAAAGAGGATTATCGAGATCTTTGTATTTTATACAAATTACATAGAAAGAATTAAAAAAAAATGTATAGAGATATTCATTAGAAGGGATTAAGCCCTTGTACGACACATTTTCGTTAATATCTAAGACGTGTCGATGTAGCTCAGTCAGTAAGACACCCTCCTGGCAATCAATTAGTTGACAGTTTCGGTGAATATTGTTCTTATTATTTTTGCCACGGTAAAAAAAAAAAAAAAAAAAAACAAAAATTCGATTCTAGTGTTGGAGCATGATAAAAATTGAAGTGGTCTTCTTAGTAAGAAACCATGAACTGAAACTGTCAACATAGGTTTCTTCAGTTTTTAAGTGTTTCTGGCTGGCTGGCCGGCCATGTATGTATGTGACACACGAAAAGGTCGCATCCTATAGTTTACTACTCCTGTCCAGAAAAGAAAAAAAAAAAAAAAAAGAAAAGAATCCCCCCCCCCAATAAGTTTTTAAGTGAGGCTCAATTTACAATGTAAGTTTAGCTGGATTGGTCTTTTTGTTTGTGTCCGGAAACGTTCATGATTAGTTTTTGAAAATTCGGAAAAAAAAAAGGTTGAGAGAAGTAACTTATTCATTGATCATCCCAACACAGCAAGCTGCCAAAAATATTGGTCACATGACAGTTGCGTGTTACAAACCAGATCTGCCTTACCTAACGTTTCAGCAAATAATGAGGAGTCAAAATGTTATGACCAGCGACAATTTCGCATGTTGCCAAGTGAAAAAATTTTTTTCCGCTCTGGATCGACTTCGAACCGAAGCACGCTAAACATTAGCCTTTCACGGCGTTTATTTATTGAAAATGGTAAGTTTTGTCAAAAATAGCAAAAAATCGGCTATGATAGCGTTACATTGGCAACACTGGACAGTAGATAAGTTGGCCTCGAGTACTTAATCTGGAGGAGCTAAATGCCATAGTCGTGAGGAGTACCTCTCAACGGTGGTCATTGAAAAAGAAAAAATAACCAACTAACTCTTGACTAGAAGGGAACAAAGGCTTTCCTGCCAAGTACGAAACACAAGGATAGTTAATATGGCACAAATTTCAAATAGATTTTGAAGTGAAGGGAGAAATGGGCCACAATACACAATATATCAATCCTTATTATGTATAGGGTTTCGTCGTCGCATTCTATTTGAGTATCAATACGAGCCATGTCCATTACAGAAAGCGTATTCATTGACCATGCAATCGTTAACACTGGACCTTGTATCAATAGAAAAAAGTCACCTTGTCCGATACGTTGCTTTATCCTGAATTAGGTGGACGACAGGGTACATGGGTAGAGCATCGTTATCCTGGGGAAGTGAAGGCACCAGGATGCACTGTTTGAAAACAACAAGCTGGAGGCAGTATGGTGTTTTGGGCAACGTTTTGCTGAAAAAACACTGGGTCCTAGACGAATTCAGGAAATACTCGATCTGCGACGCCCATGATAGAAGATTGTGGCGAATCCTGGGGAAGGTCTATATCCAACGACGGATGTTAAAAGACTGATGATGATGATGATGATGATGAACGGGGAGGCATTAATGCAGAACAAGTTTGGTTGCTTCAAGGACAAATCAACTCAACAACTATTTTTTGCCACGAAGCCGAAGAAACTAAAAAATGTTTTCCCTACTCATTGAGGGGAGTGCGTGTGCAAAATTTCAATTTTCTACAAATAGGGCTTTGAAGTATGGAGAAGAAAGAAAAGACATAATAACAAAGATTAAGAAAAAAAAAGAAAAAGGTAATAAATTCTAATTAAATGAATCTAATGAGCGACATTGGATAATCCAATCTAGCGTCCATAAATTTCAACTTTTCCTTTCTCGATATTTCTCCGTTTCTCTCTCACCCCTTTTCGTTAATCGATGACGTCAAGACAAGAACTCATTTCTCTCTTTCTCTCTATCCATCATTCAAACTTTTCACTATTTCGTCTTTACAAGAAGTCTGACTGGGTCATTGTTGTTAGCTTGGAAAATAAAGTCAACTCGGTAGGAATTTGTCAATAAGAGAACGAAGAAATCAATATTAATGAAGACGACGACACGGAAAGATAGAGAAGTGTTTCCTCAAACTTTTTCAAAATGTCACCCCTTTAAAACGTTTATTTTATCAGCGCCCCCGTAAAGCAAGTCCGAAAATCATACCTAGAAAATCAAATTTGAATAATTGAAAAATATTAATTATCAAACTCCAAAATTACTCCGTGATAACTAGAACAATTCTCACAATGATTAAGGATGTAAACCGTGAAATATATATGTGAAATTCATATTCCCGTTCCGTGATTTGAACTAACGACCAGCTAATAGCCTGGACGCTTTCTTATTGATTGAGCTAAAATGACTAGTATTATCTGACGGATACACACGAGCTTATTTGATTCAGGTAAATAGATACATTTATACAGAGAAATATATATTTTTATTGGTTCTACCTGAAATGATTTCTGCTAAGCGGAGAAAAAATTGTAAAAGTTTGTTCAGGTCTAGAGACACTGGATGAATATTGACGGTTTAACAATCGGGATGTCAAAAATTTCCTAAACGGACGTAAAATGTTCATAAAAAAAACAAAACAACAAAAAAACAAACAATGCACAAGATGGACCTATATTTGTAAGAATTTGAAGTTTTTAAAAATTTCTTTCGAATTTCAAAATTTCAAGTACAATTTTAAAATAAACTGGAACAACACAAGAAGAAAATAGAACTTATTTCCATAATTTGTTTTTATCCATTATATATATATATATATATATATATATATATATATATATATATATACACACACACACACATACAACACAAAAGTTGCAGTAGCCATATTCGGTCGGAATAGAAGTAGTGTTTGACCCTGGAGCAGTTTGACTTGTTATTTAAATAAGATAATAGAATTCTTTAAATAAGAAACACAGAAAATATTTGGACTTCAAACAGTTCTGCTAAAGAACCAGCTTTTCAGACATACGACTTCATGTGTGGGGGGTATCGATTTGTATTCTTTGTCCCTTGTTACCCCTAACCAACCCTCGTTATCCAATGTCCCAACGTCTTCCTGTATCCCGAAGGGGGACGTAGCACCCATGTGGAGAATCAATGATCCAAGAACATCAATTCTTTAGAAAAAAAACCCAGAACAAAACAAAAAACGAAAACATTGTCAACAGATCGAAAAAAAAAAAAGAAAAAAAACAAAACAAAGATATGATCAGCGAAGAAGTTGCTTCTCACGAATTTTTGTAGGATCAATAAAAGGTTCGAATTTTTCAAAAACCAAACGGGCAGAAGGTAGGGGCCAATTTAGCATAGACTCACATTGTAAATTGCCCCCCCACCTACAAAAACAAAACAAAGCAAAAAAACAAAAACAAAAAAACTATTTAGGAGGAATCTAAAAACAAAAACATTTTTTCAAGACATCAGGTTTCCAAGGTCAGTCGTTGGACATGGACTTTCCCCAGGATTCGCCACACTTCTCTATCATGGGCGTCGCGGGGCCAGTACTTTCTGAATTTGTCTAGCTCGTATCTCCATCTAATATTCTGCCGGACTTGGTTGCGCACGTGATCTCGGGGGATCCATGTCGTGAGCCACGATGTCCATCAGTTGTCCGCCATTCGTGCAACATGGCCAGCCCATTGCCATTTGAGATTTTTAATGGATTCTATGATGTCTCTGACTAGACTTTTCCCAGATGTACTGTGCTGTCTTGTGGTCTCTCCATGATACTTTCATGTGCACGTTGCATAATTCTCAATTTGCGGATCTGTCTCTTTGTTAAGTTCCATGTTTCAGCTCCATAAGTGACTATTGGGAGGATGCATTGGTTATACACCCTTCCTTTTAGGATTAATGGGATCTTCTTATTTTTGAAGGTTGAATCGGCGTGGTCTGTACGTATGATACATAGCCAGCCAGCCAGCCAGCCAGCCATCCAGCCGACCAGATCAATTTGCAAAAAACGAAAAACAATTTATACCCCCCACAAACAAAACAAACAAACAAAAACAAAACGTAAAACATGTCTTGGTTGACATTTGCCGATGAAGAGTATCTCTTGATGGGGGTAAACAAAAAAAAAAAAAAAATGACGAATTTGAGAGAGAGAAAAGAGAAATAGGGGAAAGTGTTTTGAAATCAAACAAACCATTTGAGAAATAAACTTTGAATTCCTCGTACGAGTTTCGTCCTCGTAGAGACTGTTTTAATCAGAACCTTGAACGAATATGCTGCGTGGCAGTGGCAGTAGCATCTTGAACAACAACAACAACAAGTCACATGTTACTTCATTTTTCTTTCCTAAACAAATCAATAATCCTCGTATTTCAAACTCGCTCACCCTAAAATATCGATGCACTTTTTTTTTTCTCCATTAGTTCAATTCAAGCAACAGGATTATGAATTTGTGTTTTTGGTTTTATTCCGGAGAGCAATCGATTGAGATTCTCCATTTTAGGGATTTCATGCAAAACATCGACCTATCCTTAATTTGAGTTTTATTAGATCTGGGGACTATTCGCAGAACTTTATTCGAAAATAATATGGCACGTGACCTGTTTGATAGGATCCACACGCACATTAGCTATATTCATTAGAAACAGCTAACCAAAACTGTCAGCATAGGTTTCTTCAGTTCCAAATTGGTTCTGCTAGGCAACGTATGGTTGGAACAGCTAACGAAAACTGACTGATAAAGGGCAGAGAAAAAAAAGAAATAAAAAGAAAAAAAAAAAGAAAAGAAAAAAAAAGGAAAAAAAAAAAGAAAAGAAAAAAAAAGAAAAGAAAAGAAAAAAAAAAGAAAAGAAAAAAAAAGAAAAGAAAAAAAAAAGAAAAGAAAAAAAAAGAAAAGAAAAAAAAAAGAAAAGAAAAAAAAAAAAAGAAAAAAAAAGAAAAGAAAAAAAAAGAAAAGAAAAAAAAAGAAAAGAAAAAAAAAGAAAAGAAAAAAAAGAAAAGAAAAAAAAAGAAAAGAAAAAAAAAAGAAAAGAAAAAAAAAGAAAAGAAAAAAGAAAAGAAAAAAAAGAAAAAAAAAGAAAAAAAAGAAGAAAAAAGAAGAAAAAAAGAAAAAAGAAGAAAAAAAGAAAAAAGAAGAAAAAAGCAAAAAAAAAAAAGGATAGCGGGAGCAAGGAAAACCGCTAACTCTTATATGAATTTAGCTTAGATTCGTATTGTTGTTCTGAACCCCTTAAAACTAAGATATCTGAAATTCGAATATGTCATAGCTTAGACAGAGTTATAAATACACTTTATGTTGATTGCGAACAAATGTTTAATTTCATTTGTTCCTTTAATTATTTATGTACAACTTGATCATCAACTGATGCTATACATTTTTGGAAAGCTCCATGTCTAAGCACATGATCTTCGTCTTGCTGAAGTTCATGTGTAGGCTGACTTTCTTGCTCTCTTCATGTAGTTCATCTATCATTAGTTGGAGGTCGTGTAGATTCTCCGCGAAAAGGACAATGTCGTCTGTAAATCTGAGGTTGCACAGATACTTGCTGTCTATTCTGATTCCTTTACTCTCCAAGTCTACTCTCCTGGAGATCATCTCGAGGTAGCTTGTTAAAAGTTCGGGTGAGCTGGTATCACCTTGTCTTACTTCTTTCTGGAGCTGAAAGAGGTCCGAATCTTTATGTAGCCTGATGAGTACATCCAGGAAAAGACAAGAGTCAGGGACATCATAGGATCCATTAAAAATCTCAAATGGCAGTGAGCTGGCCATGTTGCAAGAATGGTGGACATCCGATGACGTTGAAAGACTGATAATGATGATGTCTAAGTTACAACATATCAAAATTTTAGCTCTTTATTGGAACCTGACCAAAAAATTGACACTCGAACTGAGAACCATGCAACGTGCACACGAGCAAATCATGCCCAACATAACACGGAGACATCACAAAACAGCACAGCATATTAGGGGGAAAAGAAGTTGGAGAGATCACAGAAACAGTTAGAAACCTCAAATGGCGATGATCTGGACATGTTGCAAGAACGTAAAACGGCCGCTGGACATCATGACTTACAACATGGATCCCCAAAGATCATATGCGAAATCGAAAGTAAGATGGTATGAAGAGCTAGATAAATTAAGTACTGGCTCTGCGATTCTCTATGATAGAGAGGTCGGCCGAATCTTGGGGAAGGTCTATGTCCAACGACTGACGCTAAAAGGTTGATGATGAAGTTTCTTTTGAGGGTTTCAAAGTAAAAAAAAAAAAACAGGACCGAGTCTGAATTCATATAAAAAGAACTAACGGTTATCTTTGTCGCAGTTTATCAGTTTAACAATTTTGTTTATTGTGTCCACCACTGTATGTATGCATGTGTGTATGCGTCACGTGTACCAGTCAACGGAGCTATAGGGCTGGAAGTTTAAACATTTACTCTTTATTATGTCTTGGAAGAAAAACGGTCTTGTTTTTTGAAATCTTCCCCACAATCTAAATTTTTTTTAGAAAGAGGCTCAATTTACAGTTTGTGTCAGGCAGTGTTCTTGTTTTTTGTTGCCGAAAATTCGGACTTTTTAGCGGTCCAGCTACAGGAGAAAGAAGTAACCTAATAATTGGACACTCCTTTTTCTAATTTCTTTTTAGCTGATCACCTCCAATATGGCATGCTACGACAGACGTTGTTCAAGTGACCGTTTCTATTGAGTAATTAATCCGTCTATCTAAAACTTGAAACGGTAAAGGTTTGTAAATGATCATCAGCCACTGGCGTTGGACATAGACCTTCCACAAGTTTCGACAGACTTCTCAATCGTGGGAGTCACGGAGCCTGTACTTTCTGAACGCATCTAGTTTGTCACGCCATATTTTGTCGGCATGTGATCTCCAGATTGCTAGTCGTGATGTCCATCGGTTGTCTGACATTCTTGCAACATCACCAGCCCATCACCATTTAAATTTTTCCTATGGATTCTCTATCTCGGACTCCTGTCTTTCCTTCAATATATTGTGCTGTCTTGTGATCTCTCCATGTGAGGTTGAGTATGATTCTCTCTTGGGCACGTTTCATGGTTCTCATGATTTTCAAACCGAAATACCAAAGGGCGATAACAAAAAATGCTGCTACTAACATATTGAGGAATAAATGGAAGCTGAAAACTTGAACATTCAAAATTGTGCTTTATTAAATTTAATCATCAAAGATATAACTTGGGGTTAGGATCAGTGCTTCAAATACCCCCCAAAGAAAAACGATTAAACACTTATAATCATAAATAAAAAAAGAATACACACTTGCAACTATTAATGAAAATTCATTAAAACAAACTTAAAACTAACCCTTACCTCTAAAATTCAATTATACCTTTTATAATTAAATTTAATGATGGTCAAGTTTTCTGCTTCCATTTGTTCATTAATACGTTATTAGCAGTGGCAGCAACCGCACAGGACAGCGTTATTTGACGCCTCCTTTTGATATTTTAGTTCGCGAACCAGTAACAGATCATAACCCTTAAAGCTCAATCAATATCAGCAGGAGCCGTTCGCACAACATACGAGTTGTTTTGCTTCTTATTCAGGGTTATTCCTGCAACATATCAAACTTTCTTAATTTTGTGCAAATGTCGGAAAAAACTATTAGAAGGTCAACGTTTAGTTCCTCTGCAATCCCTCGACTCGTTTTGCGTGTGTCTGCCTCAATACGGCTCTCACCTGGATATTGTCAATCGTAGAAGAACGTCCATATCTTCAAGGCTCTCGTCTCCGTTTTCGAAATTTTTGAAACCTATGTCGGGTTGTAGGTTCATTGGCGCTCCCCAGGCCAAATACTTGGTTGATATTGCGAGCAGTTTCCACTGTTTTACGTCTCATTTAGAACTCATACATAAGAATCGCTCGATTTCCCCCCTCCATCTTTGATTTGGTAGCCTCAAATAAACCAGAACATATAGTGGAAAGAAAATGTTCAGCTTAAAAGAATAAAACTAAATTGACGCTCTGAATTAGTGTATTACAGGGACATACGTTATTCTTGAAATTAGCGTCGAAAGTTTAAGATAATAAAAATAATTATTTTTGCACCAATCTGATGTAAAAAAAAAAAAAATTAATTATATGTGGTGGGGCAAGAGGAACAGGTTTCACACGCCTTTTCAAGTAAAAAACAAAATTCCAAGTACGTGAAACGAATTATTTAAAAAAAAAACCCCAAAAACCCCCCAAAACAAACAAACAAAAAATTCAAAAAATAAAACCAAAAAAAAAAAAAAAAAACAAGACAAAAAATACAACAGAAAACAAACAAACAAAAATAACAAACTTAAGGTCACTTACCAAAATTTGAGTAATTTCTCCACCGTGTGAAATTTAGTGACAACAATAATACAATTACCTTATCACTTGTTAAACTAAGAGAGGTTAATGAGTTGAAGATTAGTTACTATGGACCCAGTAGTAAATCAATGATTATTAGTATTGTGTGATTAGGAATTGATCAGTAGTGCTTTAAAAAGAGACAGTTTTGAGCCATGGAACATTTTTTTTTTGCTCTTCACACCCAAATTGACTCCTTGTAGGGTTAACGCCTCATGTTCAGGATCACTGCTCCAGCAACACTTAGGAAAAAGTCTCAGTCGATGCCCCATGGAAATTTCACGGAAATTCAGATTTTGAAACTTTGGAAACGCAACTTCAACCCAACGATGAAAATTGAACAAGTGTAGCCATCGAAGGGGGCGAAGGGTTCTATCCCTCTTCATGGCTCCTAGTCACAACATTTTCTCTACTGACTTGAAAATTGGCATCAGTACCCTGCTATTTTTTTTTTACTCGACAACAAATTTCGACGCCACTGTTGTCTGATTATTGTCTGTGAGGGCAAGTTATGTTAACATTTGTTTTGCTTGTCAAAGATTTTCCAGAAACCTTAGATAATTTCAAACAAAGACGAAAATATTTTTAATTAAAAGAAAAAGATTTTTGTAATACCCCCCCCTCCCAATAAAACAAAAACAAAACTTATGTCTGGGGAACTATCGATTTATATCCAAAGAATTTGAAAATTTACAAAATACAATGAGTACAAAAAGTACCTGATACTTTGACATTCGTAAAGCCTTTTCAAAATTGACAGAATTTGGACTAGATTTCTGTATTTTTAATCCTTGGTTCACATTCTGTCAATTCTTATGCCGTATAAAGATATTAAAACTAAGTTTTTTTGAATGATGTATATCCAAATAATAATCTTTTTATCTGTTTATAATAAAAGCGCTCGGTGTTTTCAGAAAAAAAAAGAGCTAGCGTTATGTACGAATGGCACCGGTACAACAAATTTCAAGATTTATAATCTAAACAAATTCAATTATATATATATATATATATATATATATATATATATATATATATATATATATATGTGTGTGTGTGTGTGTGTGTGTGTGTAGATAGCTTTAAACAAACATTAGAAAGTTTTTTCAGAGATTTTTTTTGTGTCGTTACAGTCACGTATTTCCGAAAATCTGTCAATGCAATTTATGTAATTTTCTACTGTTTTTATCTTATTTTACATGTACTTAATTATAGTATAATGTGTAAATGATCTCTTGTTGAGATAATAAGTTGTTTACCATGTAACTGATTCGGGGATTTGAAAAAAACAAAGCAAAAACATTTATATCAACATGGCACCCTGGCAGTGTTGATCAAAAACCACCTCATTTTCAGCTGTTTTAACATATAGATTATGTAATACATGTAGTTTGTGTCTTTATATTGGTTATTATGTGTATTGTATGTGGGTATCATTTTATACTACACATTCAATTTTTTGGAATAGGCCTTACTTACATAGGTTACCCCCAAAACCTATTTATCGCAGAGGGATCGCAGTTCGCGTCAATTCTATTGAGTTTTCATGTGAATATTAAATGAATGTATATTATTCACAATGAATACAAAATGTATCCGATACATTTCAAAAGGTTTGTTTTGACATCCTTATTACTCTTCAAAATTTGGACCAAAGATTCCCAGTTTTTGTAGATAGCTCTTCAATGTTCAATCTTGTTTCAATATTCTTTGATCTGTATTTAAAAAAAAATCTTTGCTCCAATTTTGAAGCTGTATCAGGATGTCAAAATTAACCTTTGAAAGGTATCTGATATTTTTCGCACTCACTGCTATATGACAATGCTGTAGAAGACGGCAACCTGCAAAAACTTATTCGTTTATTTTTTCTGACATATTCTTGATGTTAATGAAAGAAAAATTGTTGAATATAAAACTGTGAAAAAAAAACAAAACAAAAAAAACAAAAACAAAAACAAAAAACAATAGATCCCCAAAGTTTTCTATGTAATCCGGGGCTCTTCGTCGTGGAATAATAGTTAGCAACAGGGTCTTGCAGACCATTCGTACTGCAATGAGGTTGATCTTCACTGAGGGCCCACCTCATGACCTTCTGCTAACCTAGACTAAGCTAAGATTAATAAATACCTATCTTCAGTGTATCCTTGGCCAACATACTAGTTGGCATCTCAAAAGATGATAAAGACATTTATTAGGCTGGTGGGGGTGGGGGTAAAATAATGATAATCATTTTAAGTGAAATCGATGTTGGGTTGAACCCTTGTTTCCCTTGCTTAAAACAGAGAGAACTCCTGTTAGCTGTAAGATGAACTAAGGAATATCTACATTCTCAAAAACAGAAAATAAAAAACTTTATTTGCATACAAACTTTTAACGTTTCACAAAACTGCCCACTCGATATTCAAAACGATGCACACATAAAAACAATTCAACGGTTAAACCTATTCAAACAAATAACAATGATTTTCTTTCGTGAGAGAGACAATCTCCAGTTTATTTTAAGGCTAACAGGGGTTATCTTTATTTTACACACGGAAATCTACGTGATATTCCTGGCGTTAACGGCAGAAACACTTGGTAGTCCTATCAACACAGTATTTATTTTATGAAAATACGTGACCCTTTTCATCAATGAATATACTTGGCTATGGAGTGGAACCTACCATCTGATGCCATCGAATACAAAGTAATTAACTTCGGTAAAAACTATCTTCAACACCACTACCATCTAAATGACCATACATAACTGGGGAAAAGACCTTGGAGTGATCATTGACTCAACTTTTAATTTCATACAAACACCATGCAGTACTTAAAGAAAAAAAGCGAATCAAATTCCACGAGATATGTAAAAGGGATAAAAAATCCTATAGCCCGAAGGATTCGCGAACAATCTCGACCTTATACAAGGCTTCGGCAGGACCACACCTAGAATACGACAATATAATATTGGGTCTTTAATTCCAAGCGGGTATTCAAACACTGGAGTCTATTCAACAGAGAGCAATTAAACTGATTACATCACTAAAAGACAAATTCTACGAAGACCGTTCAAAGGAATTGAAACTCCCATTCGTGGTCTACAGACACCGACGAAGAGACTTGATTAAAATGTATTAAATTATGAATAGATCAGTGTAGATTACAATCAAAATTCAGTTCTGTCCCACTAAAATTTCTCATACCCGAGGACATTCTCAGAAGGTATTAAAGAATCACGCAGTTAATCTTTCAAGAGTTAATTTCTTTACGCAATTCTGATTGGAATAAGGTTCTTGTCGATTGCGTAGATACGCCAACTCTAGACACCTTCAAAAACTGTTTAGACAAAATTCGGGAAGACATTTACTATCGCACATTGAATTAATTGAATAACTTATGTATTGTACATCTGAGTCTAACTATACAGGCCTCGGCCATTTTGTTGGAAATTGTTGAACCACCGTAGCCGTCGAAGGTGGCGAAGGGTTCCATCATTGTTGATATGTACATGCATTTGAGTTTCTTCTTTAATGTGTTAAGCGCTCCTGGCCATACCGTTATGTCTATGAAAAATTTTAACATGAACATTGGCACCAGTACTCCACTAGAACCCTTCTAAAATATTGCATCTTCATTTTTGGAAAAAAAGCTTTCACCTTTTCGGGACCTTATTTTGACGTTTAAAGAAAAAAAAAGTATATAGATTCTCCAGAATCTAGACGTTTCTGTACTCTATTTTAGATGTTTTCGAGTGGAAAACGCCAGTGATAACATAAATCGGATTTATTCTGACCATATTTAATCTTTGGATTTTTTAAAAATATGACTTCAAATTTTGACGCTACGGTCGTTCAATTATTGACTGTCATTGAGAGTTATTATAATTACACGAATGGTTTACAAGGGTATTTGGATGACTATCGCTCATTGTAATTCACTCAAGCCACATGACAGTCTATATCGATTCTTAATAGACGACTCCCTTCAGTCAATTACACTGACCACAGTAATATTTGCAGTAATTAAATGTTCGTCAGGTATACCAGTATATACGATGGCCTCTTTTGAATTTAACCTTTAAATCTATATATAAAAAAAAAGTATGTAATTATATATCAGATAAACAATTGTGAATACTATTTTTTTCCAATTTAATTAATAGAATTCAACTGTAATTTGGAGCGTTTACAGGATGCCCAGGGGTTAACGAACAGACAGACACCAAATGTCATTAGCCATAATCAATAAATCATGAATGACACAATAATTTCCCCATAAATAAAAGACTGAGGTCTGGACATTCGAATGTGAATAATTGAAAAAAGGCACGTGTGCGTCCAATCCATCCTCCTATACATTAAAGTGGTGGCGGTGAAGATCCTGAGAACATGTGGTCCGTTCAAGATCGGGACACTATCCAAAAGCAGCCCCACGTTACGCACTTAACTCACCAAAATAAAACCCTGATGCAGAGAATAATTACCAAGAACTGAGTGTATAATATTCCATGCAGTTGTGACGGAGTACAAAGGCGAGACCAGTTGCCTCCTAAAAATAATTCTTGAGGAGCACCAAAAAGCTGTATCACATGGAGACACTTTAAATCTCGTATACATGTAGGGAAAGGAGAGTTCGTAACGACCTTTATAGAATAAGTTCTAAATAATTGACAGGGAGAAGCATTAATGTATAAGACGGCTGCAAAAATCTGCCAACATCTTATGCTCAGATAATTCGATCAGCAGACCAAGCATACGAATACCAGGTGGCAACTATCGACCTGGAAGAGATTCCGTGGACATACCTCAAGAGAAACGAGCCTGTGAAAAGCTTGAAGAGAGGTCACTAGACCAACAGAAATCAAAGGGAGACAATCCCAGAACACAGTGATGCGAAAACCAGAGGGAACGTGCATGTAAAGGGACACACGTGCTTTCACGGAAACAGATTCGACATTCAAGAACAAAACCAACACACGAGGTGGGCCGGATGGTACAAGGTCGAAAACCTTGTGATAAATTAAATGCAAACAACAAGGACAAGGAAAATAGTTAGGTAAACTGCATAGAATGATTAAAACACCGTCAAATAAAATCCAGACGAAAACTTTTAGATTACAATAGAAATTGATTTAATCTGTTTATAGATGTGTTCACACACATCCCTGTAAGACAGTCTGTCTGTCTGTAAACAGACGTTATTTATATTTAAAAAAAAAAAAAAAATCAATTCTCGAGATAGATATAAAATTACGTCATCAAAGTTCATAAACATGGGATTATAAATTAATTTTTTTTTTTGGATATAATTTATACAGTGCACATTTTCTCTTGTCATTACCATCAGTCTTTCAACGTCCATCGTTGGACATAGACCTTGCTCAGAATTCATCACACTTCTCTATCATGGGCGTTGTGGAGTCATTACTTTCTTAACTTGTCTAGCGCCCCCCTTATCCGTAGTTTCCAGTTCAGTGCCACTTTCCAGTTTTGTGACTCCCTCCCTATCCACGGTCTTCCTTTCAGTGATACGTGGACACATCATTAGATTTCCGTTCCTGATCATCTTGCATTTATTATCAAACTATTACTTGAGTTTTGACTTTTCGTTTCCCACAATAATGATAACGACCACACCAAAAACCAGTGACGTCATGACGCCACAAATAAGAGTTGTGTACGCAAAAACTGATGACGAAATCACTCTCTTCCCTCAGGTCGACTTGTTTCATGACAGGTACTACGACTGATCATCATACCTATCAGTCTTCTATCATCCATCATTGGAGACAAACCTTCCTCAGGATTCCTCTACCATGGACGTCGCGAAGCCGATACTTTCTGAACTTGTCTCGTTCGTCTTGCCATTTTGTATTCTGACGGTCTCAGTTACGCATGTGATGTCTGGGGATCTACGTTATAAGCCGCGATGTCTATCAGTTGCCTGCCATTCTTGCAACGTGACCAGCCCATTACCATTTGGGTTTTCTCATGAATTCTAGGATGTTTCAGACTCCCGTTTTCCCCCAGATATACTGTGCTGTCTGGTGATTTCTCAATGTGAGGTTGAGCAGGATTCTTTCACGTGCATGTTGCATGCTTCTCAGTTTGCGAGCAAGTTTCTTGGTTAGGTTCCATGTTTCAGCTCCATAGGTGACTATCGGAAGGATCCATATGTTGTAACCTTTCCGTTTTAGGACTAATGGGATTTTATTATTCTTGAAGGTTGAGAAAAAGTTGAAATGAGATGCTTAGATTTGAAATAATATTACATGGGGAAATCAATTCTTTTTTGTTTACTTTTTAGATTTTAATGAAGAAAGGGCGTTTGATCCTAGCACAGCTAAACTTGTATACATTCCCAGATGTATCATCAAGATATTCTATAGTGTTGAATGTAAATGTTAATATTTGAGGGTTAAGTTCATTAGAGATTTTATATACTAATGTACATCTTGTGATTATTTTTCTATGATTTCTTCCTTCATATCATCAGATAGTTCTCTTCCAATATGATTGGGAGCCATTTTATTTCTGATATTTCCTATTTTTTGGAATAATGTACGGAGAAAATACTTCTGTTCTGTTTACCTTTTAGATGTTAATGAAGCAAAGGAGTCTAACCTTAGCACAGCCAAGCTTATCCTATTTATGTTAATTATTCCTTCGATCCTAATTCCAGCCACTTATGCTTCAGATGGTGACAGTAACACATCGAAATATGAAAAACTGTCAACATGGGTTTCTTCAGTTTTCAAAAGGGTCCGACTGGCTATGTATGTACGTATGAATCAAGCGTACAGACCGCACCAATGGAGCTAGAAGGTTGGAATTCTAGAGCATTTACTCCCAGAAGAAACATTTTTCACAAAATTTCCCTCTAAAATGGGTTTCTATTTGGGGGGGGGGAGGTTCAGTTTACGATCTAAGCTAATGCAAAATCGGTCCCTAAATTGTGCCCAGTTGCGTTCACGATCCCAACTCAAATAAATTTTTAGTAGGGAGTTCAATTTACAATGCAAGTTTATGCTAAATTAATCAGTTTGCATCTAGCTACACTCACGCAGATGCAGACTTTTAAGTGATCACTGTCCATCAAAATTCGAGAGAAGTAACATTGATTGATCACCTCCATTACGGCGCGCTGCCAGAAGACGTTGGTTATGTGATGGTTCCAAGAGT
The DNA here is from genome assembly GCA_963457665.1 of Thysanoteuthis rhombus. Lineage (NCBI taxonomy): Eukaryota > Metazoa > Mollusca > Cephalopoda > Oegopsida > Thysanoteuthidae > Thysanoteuthis > Thysanoteuthis major. The sequence goes on along the minus strand of OY735238.1, from coordinate 20,544,871 downwards.
AATCAACCAGACGTGTTTATTGCCTCTAAGTCATTTTCCAGGAATCAAGAAGTACATATTTGTTGGATTACACACTCTTCGGAGGAAGGCTTCATTCACGTGGAACCCTGTAAGGCACAAACTCACTGTGAGATTACCTGGTTAAACTGCACCCTGCAGCAACTATGCTTTCTGGGGTAGCCTTTGTTCTTGAGAGTGATATTTGTATAATTCTTATTGATAACCGATTCGTGTCATACGTGCAAGTCAGCAAAAAAAACAAAAAACAAAAAAAAAAAAAACAAACAAACTTTGAGAGACCATCTAACTTTGAGCACAACGGGTCTGGTTAGACATTCAATTGAAACTGTCACACAACCAAACTCTTTTAGCAGAATGCAGCATTGGGAGTGATCAATTAAAAAATGTGAAAAAAAAGGTGCAATCAATGGATAAGTTACTTTTCTCGTCTTTTGATGGACCACTAAAAAAAATTAACCCCCACTAAGCAAAAAAAACACCCCCCAACAAACTAAGCGTGAAATTGTGAATCGAAATTCCACTAAAAACTTATTCTTTGATGGTAGTTTAAAGGACCTGATTTCTCTAGACAATGAGTAAAAGTTTAGATGTTCATCCCTCTAACTCGATTGCGCAGCTTGTGCAAATATGTAAATAGCCAGCCAGCCATACCTCAAAACTGAAGAAACCCATGTTGACTTCGTTGCTAGTTTTTGTTGACGTTTCCTAATATCAGCGTCTCAGCGATAGTTTGATTCAATTTTTAGCCGAGATGTTTGATTGGCTAATATTCTGACTATCACCAATTTCTGCTTTCGACAGCAGACAGACTAGTTCAAATAACAATCTTGGTGAGCTGAGAATGGAGTTATATAAAAAAAAAGAGATCTAAGTTACTGTTAAATAATGAATCGGTTTTTTTTTACCCTCTTCACCTGTCACTTCCCCACCACAACAACAACGTCTTTTGGTCTCAAAGAAACTTGAAAAGTAAATGAAAAGTTGAAGACAGAATTGAAAATTTAATAACAATGATAAAAAAAGGAGACGTTAAAACAAAGGAAGTTTTTCACAAGATTAGCGAGTCTAGACTCTCAGATATGATTAACTTGGCAGTTTATGATTCTATTCAAGCAAATGCTACGGAGTGATTTGTACATTTATTTATCAGAAAGTTGATACGACTTTCACTTTGGACAAGGAAAGAAATAACAGCAAATGGGAAAGAGATTACAACGCAAGATGTATAGCGAGTGAAGTTCTTTTGTATATAGATTTATATGGCTATATTTCACCTTCTATTCGACAGTTTTATTACGTCTTTTTTCAGAAATATGTCGTTCGTGTAGATTGTTATTTTATGTAGGGTATTATGATGTATTCAATATACAATTATGAATACATAGTACTATTTGGAATAACCCCAGTTTATTACACAGTGAATGTGTCACTTAGCCTAGACAGCGTGAAAAGAATAAAAAATTAAAGAAAATTGGGCTGCTGCAGGAATTTCTTTATTTATCCTAACGACGTTGTCTAGGCCAAGTCATACATGCCTTCTGTAATAATGGGAAGTCATTTCGAATGATAAAATGCATTCCTTATATATATATATATATATATATATATATATATATAAGGGATATTGGATGTTCTATAACCACACTGAATAGTTGTTATACAATCATTATATATATATATATATATATATATATATATATATATATATATATATGATAAATACTGTTTAATCCACTTACATACTCTTCACGCAAATGCTATAACGCGACTCGTTCATTTTATGCAAGAACAGAAATAATGAGGGGAAATGAGAGAGACTGCAGACGCATAACGTAATTTCTTTTGTATATATATACACAGATATATATAGTGTTTGTACTTGGCTGATTCAGGGATTGGTTATTTGTCTTTATTATTATGCTTTGTTGTGTATCATTACACTTTATATATATATATATATTTTTATAATGTTATGTACATATAAATCATACTTTATACACACACATAAAAATCATTTCATATATGTATGTCATTATCCTTCATACGTATGTGTCATTAACCTTCCCACACATATACATGTGAAAGATAATGACATATGTCCTTATCCTCCATATATATATATATATACATACATGTCATCCTCCATATATATGTATATATACACACATCATTATCCTCCACATATATATATATACACACACATACATACATGTCACTATCCTCCGTATATGTACATAGATGTCATTATCATCCATATATATACATACTTAAATGTCATTATCATCCATATATATACATATACATACATAAATGTCATTATCCTCCATATATATATATATATATGCATACATGTCATTATCCTCAATATATATATACTCATGCATACATGTCAGTCACCTCAATATATATATATATATATATATATACACATATCATTATCCTCCATATATATGTATATAGATGTCATAATCCTCCATATATATATATATATATATATTATATATATATATATACACACACACACAAATACATGTCATTATCCTCCATATATATATATATATATATATATATATATATATATATATATACATGCATACATGTTATCCTCTATATATTTATATATACATCCTCCGTATATATATATATATATATATATATCATTATCCTCCATATATGTCATTATCCCCTCTCTCTATATATATACGTCATAATCCTCCATATATATATATATATATATATATATATATATATACGTAACAATCCTCCATATATATATATATATATATATATATATACGTAACAATCCTCCATATATATATATATATATATATATATATATATATATATACGTAACAATCCTCTATATATATATATATATATATATATATATATACGTAACAATCCTCCATATATATATATATATATATATATATATATACGTAACAATCCTCCATATACATATATACGTAACAATCCTCCATATACATATATACGTAACAATCCTCCATATACATATATACGTAATAATCCTCCATATACATATATACGTAACAATCCTCCATATACATATATACGTAACAATCCTCCATATACATATATACGTAACAATCCTCCATATACATATATACGTAACAATCCTCCATATACATATATACGTAACAATCCTCCATATACATATATACGTAACAATCCTCCATATACATATATATATATATATATATATATATATACGTAACAATCCTCCATATACATATATATATGCGTCACAATCCTCCATATACATATATATACGTCACAATCCTCCATATACATATATATACGTCACAATCCTCTATATATATATATATATATATATACGTCACAATCCTCCATATATATATATATACGTCACAATCCTCCATATATATATATATACGTCACAATCCTCCATATATATATATATACGTCACAATCCTCCATATATATATATATACGTCACAATCCTCCATATATATATATATACGTCACAATCCTCCATATATATATATATACGTCACAATCCTCCATATATATATATATACGTCACAATCCTCCATATATATATATATACGTCACAATCCTCCATATATATATATATACGTCACAATCCTCCATATATATATATATACGTCACAATCCTCCATATATATATATATACGTCACAATCCTCCATATATATATATATACGTCACAATCCTCCATATATATATATACACGTCACAATCCTCCATATATATATATATATATACACGTCACAATCCTCCATATATATATATATATATATACACGTCACAATCCTCCATATATATATATATACACGTCACAATCCTCCATATATATATATATACGTCACAATCCTCCATATATATATATATATACGTCACAATCCTCCATATATATATATATATATATATATATACGTCACAATCCTCCATATATATATATATACGTCACAATCCTCCATATATATATATATACGTCACAATCCTCCATATATATATATATATATACGTCACAATCCTCCATATATATATATATATATATACGTCACAATCCTCCATATATATATATATATATATATATATATACGTCACAATCCTCCATATATATATATATATATATATACGTCACAATCCTCCATATATATATATATATATATATACGTCACAATCCTCCATATATATATATATATATATATACGTCACAATCCTCCATATATATATATATATATATATACGTCACAATCCTCCATATATATATATATATATATACGTCACAATCCTCCATATATATATATATATATATATACGTCACAATCCTCCATATTTATATATATATATACGTCACAATCCTCCATATTTATATATATATATACGTCACAATCCTCCATATATATATATATATATATACGTCACAATCCTCCATATATATATATACGTCACAATCCTCCATATACATATATATACGTCACAATCCTCTATATATATATATATATATATATACGTCACAATCCTCCATATATATATATATACGTCACAATCCTCCATATATATATATATACGTCACAATCCTCCATATATATATATATACGTCACAATCCTCCATATATATATATATACGTCACAATCCTCCATATATATATATATACGTCACAATCCTCCATATATATATATATACGTCACAATCCTCCATATATATATATATACGTCACAATCCTCCATATATATATATATACGTCACAATCCTCCGTATATATATATATACGTCACAATCCTCCATATATATATATATATATATATACACGTCACAATCCTCCATATATATATATATATATACACGTCACAATCCTCCATATATATATATATATGTACACGTCACAATCCTCCATATATATATATATACACGTCACAATCCTCCATATATATATATATACGTCACAATCCTCCATATATATATATATATATACGTCACAATCCTCCATATATATATATATATATATATATATACGTCACAATCCTCCATATATATATATATATGTCACAATCCTCCATATATATATATATATATATATATACGTCACAATCCTCCATATATATATATATACGTCACAATCCTCCATATATATATATATATATACGTCACAATCCTCCATATATATATATATATATATACGTCACAATCCTCCATATATATATATATATATATATACGTCACAATCCTCCATATATATATATATATATATACGTCACAATCCTCCATATATATATATATATATATATATACGTCACAATCCTCCATATATATATATATATATACGTCACAATCCTCCATATATATATATATATATATACGTCACAATCCTCCATATTTATATATATATATACGTCACAATCCTCCATATTTATATATATATATACGTCACAATCCTCCATATATATATATATATATATACGTCACAATCCTCCATATATATATATACGTCACAATCCTCCATATATATATATGTATATATATACGTCACAATCCTCCATATATATATATATATACGTCACAATCCTCCATATATATATATATATACGTCACAATCCTCCATATATATATATATACGTCACAATCCTCCATATATATATATATATATATACGTCACAATCCTCCATATATATATATATATATATACGTCACAATCCTCCATATATATATATACGTCACAATCCTCCATATATATATATATATACGTCACAATCCTCCATATATATATATACGTCACAATCCTCCATATATATATATATATATATATACGTCACAATCCTCCATATATATATATACGTCACAATCCTCCATATATATATATATATATATACGTCACAATCCTCCATATATATATATACGTCACAATCCTCCATATATATATATATATATATACGTCACAATCCTCCATATATATATATACGTCACAATCCTCCATATATATATATATATATATACGTCACAATCCTCCATATATATATATACGTCACAATCCTCCATATATATATATATATATATACGTCACAATCCTCCATATATATATATATATATATATATATATATATATGTCACAATCCTCCAAATATATATATATATATATACGTCACAATCCTCCATATATATATATATATTCGTCACAAACCTCCATATATATATATATATATATACGTCACAATCCTCCATATATATATATATATACGTCACAATCCTCCATATATATATATACGTTATCATCCTTTATATATATATATATACGTCATCATCCTTTATATACATATATATACGTCATCATTCTTCATATATATATACGTCATCATTCTTTATATATATATACGTCATCATCCTTTGTATATATATACGTCATCATCCTTTATATAAAAATATATCATTATTAGTATACTTTATTAATTTAAAAAGAATTTTTCGGTTGCGATGTAGTGGATGTCTTTTATCATTACAAATGTAGGCTGGAGAATATTTGAGCCCCCCCCCCCCGCACTGAGATGTACTGGTATCCCTAATTACTAATACTTTGCTGTCAACAGATTCAAATTAGTTTTTTCAGCCGAGAATTACGTGACATTTCGTAGCAAGGAATTTAGATTAAGAGAAGGGTCTGTCTGCTGTTTAATAATATGAACTAAATTGAATTTCAGGTCATCTAAAATCTCCAGACCCTGGGCAACCACCTAGTCTGCCCACGCGATAAGATGGTCCTGGCAGTCAGAAAGAAATGATATATTTAGTAAATACAGAGTATTATACAGAGAAGGTGCCATTTGGCATAGACAGCATGAATAGAATTAACTATAAAAGAAAATGGGGCTGCTGCAGAAGTCTCTTATTTTGTTCATTTGTTTATTCTATCTATGCTGCTTAGACCAAGTGACTCATTCCTCATGTAATAACGAGTGGTCATTTCAAATGATATAATGCAGTCACGATTATTCTATCGGATTATATATCTATTTTTTGATATTAGTTATGAACATTGTTTAATCCGCTTATATATATATATATATATATATATATATATATATATATTGTATCTATTAGTGGTAATACTCTAGTTCTGGGGCGTATTTTAGGGGTCACCACGTAGATATAAAACGAATCTCAGCCGTTTCCGACAAAAAAAAAAAAAATAATAATAGAAAAGTAGCTTTTTTTTTTACTACTTACTGTGTTTTGTATTAGCGAAATGGCCGCCGTCTTCACCATGGGTTCTGGTGACAATCGCACACGTGTTGAACACTTTGTTCCTGATATTTTTTTTGCAGAATTTTGCTTCTTTCAAATAAGAAGAAAAAAAATCATGCGCTAACTCACGCACTGTTTATCGGAGAGCTCGAAAGAGTTTTGATGATTTTTTTTTTTTTACTAAGAAAAAAAAATCTGTCAATTTGTTTAGGGTTCAGAGGGAGGGTTTGGGTGGGATTGTATGGACAGAATGTAAAAAAGAAAAAAAAAATATATGCAAGTTTGTGTTCAGAAAAAACAAAAATTCTTTGTGCAAGACACACAAAAAATCCGAGTTTGTCCACAGGAGAAAACTTCTGCAAGATCTTTTTTTTCTCCAAATTCCCAAAACGAAACCGTCTGTAAAAAATACAAAACAAAAACAAAACAGGAACACACCTGATAATGTTCACTTTTTTTCCCCAAATAAACTACTCATTTTTAGCTGAATTCGGCTAAGATTCCACTGTTTTATAACTAGTGGAGTACTCAAAACCATTCGACCGTTAGTAATTAGTTATAAACAAGTTCTAGTCTGCTTTTTTATCACGAGAATTGATTAAAATAGAAATAAAAAAAATGACAGCGTAACGTAAAAAAGGAAAAATAGATTCCTTTCTTGACCAACGTTCTGTTTCGCCTATTACCCCCACCCCTTGTAAAATCTTAGAAAAACAAAACAAAAAAACCTTTTTTTTCTAAAAACTAACGAGTTTCCGAATGGGTCTAATAGATTGAAAGCTCCTAAAATTGAAAGAAAGACACTTCTTCTAAGAGATCTCCGTTTTTAAAGAAATGAATGTCAATCAAAAGAATGGATTCATTCCTGTCGTCAAGTTTCAGCGCCTGGAAGCTAATTTTGTATTACACTGTACTATCAGTAAAGAATCAAGAACTCTTTCAAAAGTGCAACTGGAAACCACAAATTATAGTTCAGTCCAGGGTGCAGTGCTGCCCCGGTACCTCTATTGGGAAAAAAAATCCAAAAATGAACGAGCCGAACTGTATTGAGACCAATACATATAAAACGTAGATCCAGAGACTGAGCCCCTCCCTTGCTCGGGCAAAGCACAATTTATTACTATTATATATATATATATATATATATATATATATATATACACATTTATGTGTCTTTTTAAAGCAATCCTTGCACTAACAGCACTTTTTTAACGTCTGAAAGTGGTTAAACTCTCACCGTCGGTCAAATAACGTTTACTTTAGAGCTGGTACGGAATGCAGTTAAAGTCTCTAACTTCTCAATTATTTAACGGTTTTATTTCATTACCCAGAAATGAAAAATACCCGATAGCCGATTTCAATGGCTGTGTTTGCTGCGTTAGTGCAAGGATAGTCCCATTTACTTATGAAACAGATGGGATTATCTTGGCAGAAACGCACCAAGCAGACATTTTGATATGGGCCATTCTAAATTGCTAGATAGATAAAAATGCCTATTCAGTAGATTTTATTACCAGGAAACTGTAGATTTCATCCCCGGCGTTGACGTTAATTTTAGATTTTAAAAGCGACCAATAAAATTATCCAAGGGTCACATTTATAATGCACGAATGATTTTTTAAAACTTGATTTCAATAAAACATTTTTAATACATTGATTGTTCGAATTTCCATGGATTCATAAACTGATTTAAACGATAATTCGGTTTGTCGGATGAGCTTTTTCTGTCATACCCTGGCGAAGTTATGGCGTGCAGACTAGTAGAAAACGAGTGATTTTTTTCAAATTCTCTTATGGGTATAATTTCAATTTGAACGTTTTTATATAGAATAACCTTAAGATGTGGTTGGTCATATTTAAAGGAAATCTCCTGGTAAGCCTTCAGGCTATCCGCCACCATAACGTTTATATCTGATTTTATTCCTTAAAAAAAAATTGCTAGCTTTTATTTTTCATTATAGTGTTTTAGCCGATTGATCACCAGAAATCCGTATTTTTAACGTTATTTGAATCTGGCCACTTTTAGCTATATAAAATCAATATTAAAACGGTCCTTATCAAAGTGTGTACATGGTGGATTGAAAAAAAAAAAAAAAATTAACCACCCTCTGCCCAGGAGAAGGAAGGCGTCCTGTCAGCTCCAGCACCTAAAATGTTAACACGGCAACCCTGGTCTAGACTGTCTTCGAGAGAGACAACATTTCAATCAATTCTGACCCGCGTGTGTCGAATATGTCTGCCAATGGTGTTCAGACATTTCATTGTAGATAAACATTGGTCATCTTTGTTCGTTATTGTTTTGTTTTTTTAAATCGTAGAAAAAATAGCTTTCGGCAAAGTGGAAATAGATTAGTAGACAGAGTTGTGTAAAAATTCGGTTTATGTTACTTTTTGCGTTGTAAATTAAAAGTAACTGTAATCCCAGGGTAATTGTTCGGAATAGGTAAGATTAAACATCATGTCACAGCTAGATTAACAAAAATATGCGTACCATGAATTCATTTAAGGTACGATCGAAACGGTATATCCGGTATGTCATCGTAATTTCTTCCTGAGGCGAATCCGGAGATTTCCGACGGTGTGGATGTCAGAGAGAGAACAAATTAATGGCTCAACAACTGGACAATTGTTATCTTTCCCCGTTTTAAAATGGCCGCCGTTCCAGGGGAGGGGTAAGGTTAATTCATCATCAACGCCCGCCTATTCTGCTGGAACGGCGGCCATTTTTAAACGGGAAAGGTGACAATTGCCAACATCTGACCAACACGTTTTATTGTTACACTTTTTGAAGCCTTTGTTTGCAGGATTTTAACTACCATATTTTATATCAGGGAGATGAAAGATAACCATTATCTTCGATTTACGACGCGAAAAATAACATGAACCATAAACAGATTTGAGTAGAACTTCTATATTATAAACCAAGAAACTAAAACTCAATCTGTGGTTTGACGTACCGATAATGGTGTTTAACCAGCATACAAAAAGTGGTACAAAGCCCCCCCCCAAATATATATAATTAGAAAATATGATTTAACAACATATCTGAGATTAACGCAATAATGAAATTAGATGAATCTTTTTTGTTCTTTATCAGATTGCATACCATGAATTCAGGTTACGAAGGAAGTAGTTCACTCAAAATGCAAAAACTGACGTTTTAAATTTTTGTCATCAGGAAGAGAAGACAGGCTTTTAATTGCATTTATTTCCAATGAACATGTTTTTTTTTTTTTTTAAATAAATAAAATTTATGCTCTTCTGGGCCTCTGTATGACTTCCAGAGCCTTGATACGTTGTTTAAACACCACTTTAGATTTCTGTACGTCAATCTAGAAATAACAAATACGAACCGAAACCAAATAAAAACTTTCGCATAATTTGAAAGACGTCACACGAACCTTGTCCAAATTGTGAAGTAAATAATCCGTTCCGGGTTCTTGTTCGACTTGTCGAGCCTCTTCGGGGACACTCTTTGAGGACTGATTAACCCTTAATTTTGGCCGAAACCGTGATGAACTCATGATGGAGCGCGGGGCACACTGAAATATTCAGTCAGAAGCACAGCACACCACACCTCGTCACAAAGTGTCGCTACAGCTGTTACTGGGACTATCACTCCAGGAGTATATATTGTTTCCTTTAAGTTCAACGTAACAAGTACATCTATTTCTCCACCGCCACCACCACTACTACCATTGTCACCACCACTACCACCACCACTGCTGCTACTAGCATTACCTTCACCACCACTGTTGCTATTACCACCACTGCCCCCCCCACTACTACTACTGCTACTACTACGAACAATGATAATCACTTTTAGTTCTAAATTTTTATATCATTATAAATCTTATATCATCATTAGATAAGAATTCTTTACTAAGCTTAGCATAGTCTGGCACAAGGCTATTGTAATGGGGGCACCCAGTAAAGATCGAAATCATTACACTGTCGAGTCGGTCAGTGATATGAACTCGCTAACTATGACTGTAAGGTAGGCACTGATGACATAATATTAAATATGGTTACATACAAACAGCAGCTTTAGAGAGGCATGAGTCCAAGATTCCCTTCTGCCTTTAATCACCTACTATCTTGATATATCCCTTTTTCCTGAAACGGCGTGATGGATTAGAAGGGAAATAATCATCGTACGCATTTCTTTTCCGACGCACAAGCATAAATCCCCAAAGACGATTGAGGTCCGAACTTGAAAGTTGACAGTTGAGTAGTAACATATTATTTTAGGCCTTGACTCCTCGGCCTTTTCTTCACCGCGAACGTGTCTAATACTTGCAATATTCTTGTTGACCAGTGGGGGTGGGTTAATAACCACTGCCAGAAAATCATCATCATCATCACCACCACCACCACCACCACCACCACCACCACCACCATCATCATCATCATCATCATCATCATCATCATCACCATCATCATCATCATCAGTCTCTTAACGTCCGTTGTTGGACATAGACCATGCCCTTCTCTATCGTTACGAAGTCAGTACTTTCCGAATTTGTCTAGATCGTTTCTCCATCTAATATTCTGTCGGCCTCGGTTGTACATGTGATCTCTGGGGATCCATGTTGTGAGTCGTGATGTCAATCAGTTGTCAGTCATTTTTTCAATATGGCCAGCCCATTGCAACTTGGGTTTTTTTCAATGGATTCTATGTTGTCTCTGACTAATGTCTTCTCCCAGATGAATTGTGCTGTCTTGTGGTCTCTCCATGTGAGGTTGAGCATAATTCTTTCATATGCACGTTGCATAGCTAATGAATTTAATATCAAAGTCCCAGGAAACGTATTTGTTTCCATCTTACAAAGAAAATAAAAACTCAGCCTGCAATTAAGGCATATCCATACTTTTTTTAAAAGATATATCAAGGACTCGACACAACTTCTTCTCAAGAACATCTGCTGTGAAATAAACTCCCTTTTGAATGTTTCCTCCGACAAGTACAATCTCCATATCTTTAAATCAAGAATGAACAAGTGCCTTACTCAATGTTAATCATTTTAGTCTTCATTTTAAACATGTAATATTTTAGCGTTTCCAACTCCACATTTTTAGCATCAATAAGCGATTTAACGTCTTCTTACTGGTCTTCATTCTATGGCATAAATAATTCCCTTCTAACTAACCCTTCGATGTGAAAAGTGGCCGAAAGGCTTTGCTTAGGGTGACTAAAAGTAAAGAAAAAAAAAAGGAAGAATATCCATGATAAAATTTGTGTAGTGTCTCGACCCGATGAGACATGTTCAGCAGCCCAGTACCGGTCTACGACCCGATGTTTGAGAATTACTGCTCTTGACATACCTGGAATCTAATCAAGGTTTTCTTGACATAGTGCAATGGTTAGCGCATTAATTCCGCAAACTTTCATTGGTGAGTATGTTACTCTCTGGGTACACACCTATCTTTTGACCCCAAAGTTATAAATAGGGCCACTTGGTTACTCAATAGAAACTCCACGTAACATCTTTCAGTCATATTCCATGTTGGGGGAGATGAATTAATTTGAAAAAATGACTGATCAATGAATAAGTTACTTCACTCGATTTTACTCAGAGGTTTTGTTGGAGAGTGATCACTAAAGAAGTCTAAATTTTCGAAGAACGAGCATGAATGTTTCCGGACGCAAACTAATTTATCATAAACTTACATCGCAAATCGAACCCCCATTAAATCCCTTATGGGGATAGGTTAAAAAAAGCACACGTTTTCTGTAGACATGTGGCCTTTACACATGATTCATTGACAGCGAGACCGACTAAAAAACTGAAGAAATCTATGTTAATAGTTTAGGCGACAGTTTTTGTTGTCGGTTTCTGACATTACTCCTACCCATATGTAAACGAATGCATTGATCACTTTGGCTACTACTCTTTCCACTACAAGAAGCAAAAGTACTGCTAATGCTACTATAAATCAGAAAAAAAATTATACGTTTACCACTGGTCACGTGATCCAGGCCAAATAGCAATGTCTCTATCTGTCCCAATTGACGCCATCTGTTACTTCGTCTCAAAGGTTATTGATTTAAGCGATCTATCAGGTTGTCCCACATGAAATGATCGTGTTTCGCGCTGAAGCACCGTAGCCATCAAAGATGGCGAACAGTTGTGTCCCTTTTTAAAAAATTTGTGTGTATGTGTGTTCGTGGAATTTATGTGTCTGTTTGTGTGATTATGTGTCTGTTTATGCATCTTTGTGTCCCCAGCACGCCTGACCATACCGTTTTGTCTACATACTTGAAAAGTGGCACCAATACTCAACTAGATCCCTTGTAAGCATGATTTTTCTTTTAATTTTTGGAAAAAAAAAGCATATTTGAGTTACTCGTGCCTTATTTTGATGGGTTTATTGATAAAAATCTAGATTCTTCAAAATACTTCACACTTTAACGCAACAGTTGTTCAATCATTGACTGGGATGACACGTTTGTCTTTATGATGGTGATTTTTCGACAAATTCTGGAGCAGAAAATGTAGTTATTCAACTATTTATTCATTAGCTTTCTTTTAAATCTTCAACTCATCATTCATGGTATCAGTTTTAATAAAATAATATCTCACTCTTACGGATGCGACCTCCGAATGCTATTGTTTTTGTGAGACTTCAAACTCGGTAAAAATGCTGTTCAAATTCTCAAGAACATCAATTTCATGTTGGAAATGGGGACTTTCTCGGAGTGAACAGTGCGACCTTGGTTCCACCAATTTCGTCCCAGAGATAAGAGCCTGGATATCATTATCCAGGCTCTTATCTCTGGACCGGACACACCCTCAATCAGTTGTTGATGATGAGATATTAAAAGATGTTGTGGAAAGTTATACGAAGACAACTGTTTGAGCTCTTGTTCAAAATTGACAGATTTCCAAAACAACTTTAAGGGTGTCACCTAGCATATCTTCCATCTCATTATCAGACATTTTATGTGTGACAACCTAATGTTTTGGTAGAAAGTCTGAGCAAACACACATTGATATATCCCGGCTCGGCAAAGGCTGACACAAGGCAGAATTTATGAAATATATGCGCCATTCAGAGCCGATGCCTTATAGCTAGTGTAAAGCGGGGGCCGAAGCAAAGATTTCTTGCACCCTTGGCGAATTTTAAAATTTTTGCAAGGGTTTCATGCATCCTCGGCGAGACTTGACATAGTATTGTAACCATTATTTTTTTTCAGTTAGAAGTGCGCCCCTAGGACCTTTGCACCATGGCGATTGCCTTGGTTCGCTTAATTGACGGACCGGCCCTGGTGTAAAGAGAACTGGATGATAATAATAATGAAGGGGATAACCGTTCAAGAGTTGATGCACTTAGTTGATAGACGATGTTTTCTTGAGAAAAATCTTGTGTCGTTGATTCCTTCCTATTTTCCTTAGAGAAAATAGACAGACACTACGTAAGAAGAGATCAAACCGTGGTTGAAAGCAGCCCCCCCTTCAAAGAGAGGGAAGAAATGTGCCGTCAACTGAGTGGTAGTGAACGGTATACCTAAAACTGCGTTCTGTGTCCGTATGTTCACACAGAAATTTGAAAGATTAACGCAAGGTATCAACTAAAATTATTGTATTCAAAATGGGTGAAAAACGAAATTGACATCTCAGCAATAGTGGTTCCAGTAGTAGTAGTTATGTTTATATTATCAGCTGCCAGCGAACGAACACACTTACACACTCAACAGGGCAGCTAATTTTGTGTTCGTGTCTTCATATTACCCGTTTTCTCTCTCTGCTAGGTCGCAGACGGACTGACAGCTGCCAAATTATAATAAAGATTGTTGCATGATAGAAATGAAGTTTCTGTATGAGTGCTACCTACCTTGCCTTTCTCTGGATGCTACCTGCCATGCCTGACGTGTTACTAAACTATATCAGTCTCTTTTTCTTCATTTTTTGTCTACTCTTGGGTGCTTAATAAGCAGGGAGTGGAATATCTACCACAATTTGATAAGGGGGGTTCTAATGAGCCGGTGAGGGGATAGGGAATTATGGCCACCCACACTGCTTAGTAGGATCAGAACAAAACATAGTTGTTTGAGAAAGATTTATAGTCGGATGGGATAGGCACATGGGAAGTAAAAACGTACAGTATTTTCAACCGAAAAATCTTTTTGAAATCGTCAAAATCAACGGTCACAATTGAAGTTGGTTAAACTAATCGTGTTCATAAACACAACTAATTCAACCAAATTCTCCACCTTGCGTTGTTTATAATAGTTGTTTTTTTGATGGGAAAATTTCGACAAATTTGTAATTGCCCCCAACCGGCCAACTATTAGGGGAAGAGAGTGGTGATGGATTCTCAAAAATTAATGAACAGATGCAGGTGAACCCCCAACTTCCAACCCCAAATCGATAAGCAGGAGGCAGCAATTAGGTGCCTGAGACTACAATATAGGGCTTGGTTGGTAGGGAAGATATCACTAATTCTTGTTAACATTTTTTTTTATGACCACCTGCACAGGTTGCTGTTCCACTGAAATCTGAGATAATAAGTCAATATAGAACACCTTGGGTAGTTTCCCAATTCCTGTATATAATATAGAGATAACTTATGTTAACCTTAAAATGAACTAAGGAATATACCCCTCTTGTAAGAAGAACGGATTGTTATTGATTTCAATAGACAAAATTGTTTTATTGGTGCGCCGTTTTCAACACTGAGTGAGGAAATTCGTGAAACATAAAGAAATGCTTTTATCATTTCATCTGCACGCTGCTTCTAACATCAAGTGAGCGAGTGCGTGAAATGCTAAAGGTCTGTTTGGAAACGAAGTTGTTTTTCTGTTGCTGTAGAAAAAAGAAGATAATCCATTCTAAAGCAAAGAGGATTATCTTCATTTTATGCGCAGAAACTTGGATTCAACCAACACACTATTAACATGTCTGGGTTGGATTGATAATTAGGGATGGAATTTACAGTTGGATTCTACTTTCCTCTCCACTACCGGGAATCAAACTCGATACCTTTTACCTTACTAAGTAAATGATTTTATTTTTCAATAGCGTAGTGCTTGTAGAAAAATGACAGGATCATTTACGTGTGGATATATATTATGGATATATTTTTTAGTATAAATATATTTATTACAAAAAACAAAACAAAACTAAAAAACGCATACCTTTAACAGAATTTATTTTTCTGTTGATTTTATAAAACTTCATTGCTTTTGTTCTTATAATAACTGTAAAATGATGAGGCCACAGAATTTGATAAAAAACGTGATAGAGACATGAGTAACAACAGCAGCAGTGGTAGTAGTTGCAGTTATATAACCACCAGCAGTTGCCGATCCAAATCACTGAAAACACAAACGCGTACGAGCACACACACATAAACACAAATACACACACATTCTTTCTCTCTCATACATACACATCAAGCTGGACATTGCTCACCAGCAGTACCAAATTTTGTGTTTGTGTGTTCGCAGTCGCCCCTTCCTCTCGATCTGTTTGTTTTAGCGTGACAGGACACCAACCAACCAACCAACCAACCAACCAAAGAAGAACAATGAAAGTGACAGCGGCTTTTATATCATACTAGTCTACACATATATATATATATATATTACACTAGAATATCCCCATAAAAAATGACGATCTTATCTACGTATGAATTGGCAGTAAAGAACCAAAAGACAATGTAGTATATAATTTATTTATGAAAAAAGCTCAACATTAGTTTATGTAGAAAAATAATCATATGATATTTCCAGCCCAGACAAGAAATATATGAATTTTTCTATCACATGATATCAGTTGAGTTTGTTTTTCAACAGAGCATTTTCTAATAATAATTGTTGTCGTAGAATCAAACAAAATTTTCAAAGAAATAAAACAGGAATAAAAGATTGCAAGTCGTTGTTTTTCGCAAAAAAAATCGAATGAAATTTATTTAAAAAAATAAAGGAATTGTTCAGAAAAGGAAAGTTTAACGCTTATGGTTGAATAGTCCAACATCCGTTTTGTTTACATTGGAGTTTTCAGTCATTTATTAGACTTTTGCTTTTACTTAAATTAATACTATTTTAATTAAATAAACCTTAAATTCCTTTCGAATTTATCTAATATTCATAGGACGTTTTAAATATTATAAAATTTAAATTAGTATTCATGTTTGAATTCTCCACAACAGAAAGTAAAGCAACAATCGGTAAAGAACCGTGAGTTCAGTGAAAGCCGAAAATATGGCCAAATTCGACAAACCTGGCCTTTTCAAAAGCATTTGGCCATGAACTTTTAGGTTTGGCCATACCTAAATTTCGAGCTATTTTGAATGTAAACAATCATTATTATTTTTGCATTTGACCATTTTGGACCAAAAACGTCTCCAACTAAATAGCAACTGTCTCACAACCAATCGCTGGCCGTTATGAAATCGGATACAATTAGGAGAAAGTGAATCTGATCCACTCTATGATTCTTTTCTCTTAGTTGCTCACATTATTTTCTCCTATCTCTTCTATTGTCTGAAATTGACGAGTGTATTTCAGATTTGGAAAAAACAAACAAAAAACAACAGCAACAACAATAAAAAAACAAATAGAAAACGATGTAGACAGGGGCCAAATCTGGAGAGAAGGACGACTAGGGGAGGGGGAAAGAGTTGTCTTGTGTTTCGCCAAATGTTTTGTCCATCTGTTAGAAGACGTGATACAAACAGGCTCCTCTTCGAGATCTTTTATTGTAAAAAAAACAAAAACAAAACAAAAACGACAAGCGCTCTTCATACACGTTCACTCTGACTTACGTAACTCAAAAACTAATCAACATAGTTTGGTGTAGATTCTTTATTCAAAAGTTCTCGGTTACTGTTACATAACATACCAGTCTGAAGCACGTTAAAACGACTCATTCGTGCTCTGCTTCAAGAGTTTATTTCTTTATGGACACACCTTGTATATTCTCTTCAGTAGGTTTCATCTTATTTCATAGAATAAGTCAGGTGTCTCCTCTCTGTTAAGAAGAGAGAGATAATAATCGATTGCTTCATTATTTACTTCATCAACAATACAAGTGACACTTTGAACCTTGATTCCCTAATTTCCCCCAAGCAATTTAACAACAGCTGTAGAATAATCAAAGATAGCAAATACTTCACTGACACAGGCAAACGCAATATTTACAAAATCAGGTGCACGTATTGTTAACAGATCTTGATGATTTTAAATGCTAATATATCTTGCCGTCACAGTCAATAATTGAACAACCGTAGCGTCAAAATTTGAAGTCATGTAAAAGAAAATCCATCGAAGAATAAATATGATCAGAATAAATTCTACTTAGGACATCACTAGCGTTTTTCACTGGAAAACATCTAAATTCGGGGTAATCAAGATGTTATTGATAAGCTATACCCGTCCAAAAAGCCCCCCTGAAGATCAAAAAGACCTTTAAAAAAAATTTGAAAAGGGTCTAATGGAATACTGGTGCCAATTTTCAACTTCGTAGATAAAACGGTATGGGCTGGAGCACAGGAGTACACAAACATACCCACAAGTAAAAAAGGGATAGAATCCTTCGTTACCGTTGGTCAATTATATATAATTGGAGAATGTTGACGTTTCAAGTGTTTAGGGATGGTTTTCGACCTAATTTTAGACATAAACATGAAAATAAAGTTGGCAAAACTTCATCTGCAAGATATTTACCCAAGGAAAGAATTTGCGCATCTTGTTTTTAAACTACGACGAAAATCAGCAGTTCTCCGAACGGGGAAAATTCATACTAAGACCAATTTTAAATTCAGTTAACAGCGTTTGTAAGGAATTAATTGACCCGAAGAGATAGAAAGATAGAAAGATAGATAGATAGAAAGATAGAGAGAAAGAAAGAGAGAGAGACAGAGGTTGAAGAAAGATAAACAGCGTCCCTTTTTTTAATCGATGCATGGTGTTAATGAAGATAGAAAGATATATATTGAGAGTGTGAACAGTTGAAGAGGAATTTTAAAAAAAAGTTATACAACGTCATATCATTCCTTTTTGGATCCATTCTTGAAGTAAAAAAAAAAATTGAAAATACAAGAGAGAGAGAGAGAGAGAGAGAGAGAGAGAGAGAGAGAGAGAGAGAGAGAGAGAGAGAGAGAGGTTTATATACGTATTTAGGTATATACATATTAAAAATATGGATGTATGATTCGACAGAATGAATTATGAATTGCGTTATATCATATAAAAACTTATTTGAAATGATACCCCGTCGTTACACGGTTGATATATCACTCAATCCAGACAACGTGAATAGAATAAACAAGTGAAGAAAATGGAGCTGTTTAGCTCAATGTTAAGAGCATCGCTACGTTGAAGCGGCAACCCTATCGGTGGCAGATTTGTTTCCTGCAGCAATCCCATTAAAATTTTAAGATTCTATTTAGAATACTTTATTCTATTTACGTTGTCTAAATTGAGTGATATATTAACTGTGTAATGACAGGTGATAATTTTCAAGTAACTTTCTCCATAATACAACGCAATTTATAATTCATATATGTATTTATAACAATTGTATTCTATTTTTGATGCGATCATCGTTTTTGTTTTGGACGTTCGTACGGGGATTACCTCAGAAACTCAACTGAAAACAAATAGTTTTACTACAGAAACAAATGTAGACAAATGTTGTCAAAAATAGTATAGACAACGTCGCAGTTTTTGAACAGAGTCTCTTCTTTTTCTTGTTGTAATCCGTGTCTCGTTACTTGTTAGTCTTCTGTTTTCTTCACCTTTTTTATTAATCACACCAGAAATGACGTCAGTAAAACATTAATTACTTATCTAATGTTTTTTTGGTATTTGTTTTTCCCCCGGAAGCAGTCGTCTGATTACCAAACAAAAAAAAAAGAAAAAAAAAAAAAAAGAATTGGTTGTTTCTCTTATTTACCGATCGACAGACGATCGTCACGAATCAGACGTAATTTTAGATTTCCTACCGACGCCAGTAACATTCTCTGCGATCAGAATTAGTGTTCGCGATGATTCCTTGTTTCCTTGCGTAAAATAGAGATAACTGCTGTCTTAAAATGAACTCAGAATTATCCCCCGCCCATAAGACCTGGCTGAGTATCCTTTATTTGAAACTCCGAAAACCGAAACA
This sequence comes from Thysanoteuthis rhombus, assembly GCA_963457665.1. Classification (NCBI taxonomy): domain Eukaryota; kingdom Metazoa; phylum Mollusca; class Cephalopoda; order Oegopsida; family Thysanoteuthidae; genus Thysanoteuthis; species Thysanoteuthis major. Next base: position 20,524,490 of record OY735238.1, on the reverse strand, counting down.
TCACCTTGGTGTGATTCAAAGACGAAAGACGAGACCAATTTCCATTGCAGTTAACTCATTCTGGCCACAATAAAAGCTTGGTTATCTTTCTTTTTGGAAACATAAAGCTATGTTCGAATCGCAAACGGTGAAAGACAAAAGAAGTCCCAATCAAAACAAATTATCGTTGCTGCAAGACCTTCATACCTTAGTCACTGCATATGTTTATTTTCTCATCTGTGCAAAGATATCGTTGAAAATGTCAATAAAAACTCTAGATACTCTTACGAGTAACAGTGTTATGAAAGCATTCAATTTATTCCAAAGTCTGGACCCCCCCCCAAAAAAAAAACAACAAACCCGAAATCCGAAACACTTCTGGTGCCAGGCATTTCGGATAAGAAGTATACAACCTGTACATAGTTTTTCAAGAAAGACAGAAAAAAAAAACAACTTCTTCTCCATACAAACCTTTAACATTTCAAATACTCGCTAACTTGATCTTAAAAACAACCCACAAATGAAATGAATAAAAACGACTCTATTTCCACACAAAGCTGTAATGCTCTACGAACTCGGCCATTCGATGTTGAAACCGGCGCACAAACATAAAAAGATAATTCGACGATTCAATTTATTCAAAGCAATAAGAATCTAATTTATGTATTTAGTTCTGATCTTCTTTCATGAGAAGATAATCCTTGGTTCATTTTGACAGGATTACCGAATTATCTGCTAGATATTCACCCAGGGAAAGAATTAGCACATCTATGATCCGACTTTTAGGCTTGTTTTAAAACTACGACGAAAGTCAGCAGTTCTCAGTACGGGGAAAATCTAGGCCAAGACCAATTTTCAAATCAGTTCACAGCGTTTGTAAGGAATTAATTGATATATATATATACATAGAGAGAGAGAGAGAGAGAGAGGGGGGGGGAGGAGGAATGGAAAGTGAGGATCCACTTTAAAATTATAACCATATTGTAAATTGAACCTCTCATAAAAACATGGAAAAAGTTATTTTATCAAAACTAACAAAATCCTGTGAGGTTTGAAGGACAAATAGTTCATATAAAATTGTAAGGAAAAAACGAAACAAAAACTTCCTCTGTCGGAGTTTGAACCTGGTCCATCACTTCTATTTTCCGAAGTTTTAACCACTCGGCATTTGAACTGCAATGAAGTTAGACTGACGATCTAATAACTAAAATAAAAATTTCAAAATAGAATTTACCCCCTCACCTGTAATTACGTCCAAAAGAATGATGAAAAACACTTCCCAAGATGATGCTGATTCAAAATATACGTGTAGCCTAATTTCATGAATCTAACTCAAATAGTTTTTGAGAAAATACTCGATGAAAAGAACACAAAGGAAAAAATATATACAAATAGTTTGATTTCATAGATCTAACTTTTTTGTAGAAATCCTAGCGGAAAAAAAAAGGGAAAGAAAAATATTTCTCGACAGATTTTTTTTTCTGAGAGCGCGAACGTAGACACTATCGAAATCAACGGATCTTTTCGCAAAGTTCGACCTAACAATGTGTGTGCTACAGGTAATTGGAGACCTTTTGATTTCAGACATGCCTTTGTTTCTGTTTTATGATGCGTAGATCTCGACATCTTGGGGTACAAGCGCACACATACATATATAAATTTGCAAATTTTGTGGAGTTGTTATAGGGGTCTGAATTCTACATTCCATCCTTATTTGATAAAATCAAATTGAATTTTGATAACGGTGTAATCTGATAATTTGAGCTTTTAACTTGGATCAATTGTGTGTGTGTGGGGGGGGAGGGCAGTCAGGATTCTAAATTTGATCCAACTCGGTATTATAGCGTTTGCAGATTGTGCGTTAACGTAAGAGGTGTGATACAAGCAGAATTTTTCACCGCTCAAATTGTTTACGGGTCCGCCTGAATGTTCAAGTGTGAGATGTAAAAAAACTTGCCTGAAATGTCTCAATGTTAATACCTGATCTATGTAAGGACTGAAACAGTACCCGTAAACATTAGATCAGCATCTCTGCTTTGGATCAGGGTATATGCCTAAGATCAAATTATCGATCCCTGGGATTTCTGCCTAGGTTCAGAGTGTATTATTTGGGTGCTCAATAAAAAGTTTTATATGTATATATGTATATATGATGCAGTAAGGGATTTTCTACATAAACACGTTCATGTTTCTGTCCTGTTTGGGCTTTCTCAAGCGAATGATTCGGTTTATTTTAGATCCCTATTAAGGACTTTTTAGGGATGTCTATTGTTCTAGGATGTAGGACCTTCCTCTTATTCTATTAATATATCTTTTCTTTTTCTGTGATACTGTGCTTGTTGATAGTTATGAATTCTAAATTAGTAGGATATAATGAAGGCATTTTCCTTATCAGTCTGCCGTTAAACCATCAACTTTTTGTGGTATGTTTCCTCTCTGAAAGTGTTTTATTCTCACTTGAATCTGTTTCCCCAGTGTTGGGGTTCACTTATACATGACCTTAGTTATTAATTCAATTATTCGGGATTGGTCTGTCTCAACATATCAAGGATAATTATCGTGATTGGGTTTTCCTTTAAAGTGGTTGGATGTATAGAATAAAAACTAGGTTAATAGTAATAATGATGGGAATAAGATAGCTATTATGGTTAATATTTAATAAATTTATGTGTGGAATGTTAAGTCATGTTTTTAATAGAGATTCTGAGCGGCGCCGGCATTTTAAGGCTACTTCATTTTTTTTCTTTTCAGTAATTCTATTTTTTGTTCTCTTTGCAAAAGTGAGGATTTCAATTTTCTCATTTCGGCATTGGTAACATAGTGTTTCAATATTCTGGCACATATGTGTTTGTTTTAATATTTTCCATTTTACTGAGGATTTGTTTTAGGTTAGTCTCCAATAATATGTCGACAGTGATGTAATGTTTTTGTATTTTTCGTTTGTAAATGATGATATATGGTTCACTTATCTTAGTTTAAAGGCTGTTTCCAATATTCCTTTATAACATTTCAATTTTAAGTGTCTCTTTTGGGTTGATATTTCAGCTAGGTATACTATATGCGATTTGAGACATTTGTTTTGCAATGGGCATCTGTTTCTGTTTGTATAATTGCAATTTTGTTTATACATGCTTTCTCCATTAGTATTACTTCTAATTACTTTATTGTTATGTTTTGTTATGAGCTTTTTAAAGATGTCCGCACAATTATAGCTAATTTTCAGTTTGTTCTTTTAAAATATTCTACCTGTAGGGTTGCTCGGAGGGAAGGGTTTTCTTATCAATTGGATGAATATTTTTCTCAAATTAGTTTTTACTCGTATATTTATTTCTCACATCGTTGAGAAATATTCCATTTGAGGGGTTATATATTAGCCTAGTTCCAATTGATTTGGGGAGCTTTTTAATGATTTTGTTTGGTTGGTTAGAACTTGTGTAAATATATGTAATTAAAGAATTTTCTTCTCGATGTAGTTTATGGGTGTTATTTACATTGAAAGTAATGTCTAGAAAATGTTCAATTTTTCCATTGGCCTTAATTTTCAACTTTAATTTCAATTTTTTAATTCCTTTTTTTCAATTTTTTTTGCATTTTTGGGCATTGCTATTTTCTACGATAGCTGGTCATCATCCTAGTAGAGTCCTATGTTGTTAAAATCTAATTTTCTGGTGTGATTATTAAAAATAAATATACAAACTAATCAGGTCCGACATCGCAGCTGAAGCAAGAGTACCCATAGAAACATCAAAACTACAGATAGTGTTCTTTTTAGTCCATTGTTCTTAATTATTGAATTGTACCGACCGTCTACAGAGTTTGATTATTTCTACATCTTTATTATTGTTTTTGGCGGAGATCTCTATTGATTCCTTGGCTTCTTAGAAGATTCGTTTGGATATAGAAGGATAGAAGTCAATAATATATCACACATATAGATGTATATTCATATATATGTACATATACTTATGTATATGTACATATGTAAACATATACTTATATATATGTACATATACTAATGCATATGTACATATATAAACATATACTTATATATAAATACATAGACATATACTTATATAAGCATATGTATATATATGTATATATAACATATATATATACATATACATATATATAAATACATAAGCATATACTTATATATATAAATATACTTATATATATATACATGTATTTATATATATATATATATATAAATATGTATGCATGTATTTATATATTTATATAAATATGTATGCGTATATTAATATATATACAGATGTATACATATATTTATATATATAAGCTTATATATAGACACATATATACGTACATATATATACATATACTTATACATATATACATATATCTGCGTATACTTATATATATATATATATATATATATATATATATATATATATATACACACACACACACACACACACACACACACATATATATATATATATATATATATATATATATATATATATATATATTGAGTTTTATATACGTGGATAAATGTCTAAAAGCAGCTTTTTGAAGTAGGTATTACGTATGATGTGGGGGCACTCGCCATATCAAGATTGACAAAGGATTAACCGAAGATAAGAGTCGAAATATCTTTATTCACGTGAGGTCACGTCGGAAGTCCTCCGGCAATACCCTTTCCTTCCTGATCTCCTTTATTAGCGAGTCAATACAAAGGGAGAGAACTCAGTCAACCCGAACAGGCATTACTTCTCATCCATCCCTGAACTTCATGTCTTGCAAATAAACTCTTCTAAAGCATTTATCAAGTACAGTCTTTTTTTTTTTAAAAAAAAGTTCTCATTTTGTTTGAAGTTTCTTCTTGGAGAAGTTGAATTTCTCTTCTATCTAACAGAATGCAGATAACTTTTTTGCCATTGTTGCGTAAAGAAACGTTATTTGATTTCCACGCAGACACGACGTTCCAAAAGAAGACAATTTAAATCGAGGAAAAAGAAATCAGCAAAGTATAATAGATCTCCTAACTACAAAGAGACGAAAGATTAATGAAAGACACATCGCACATGAACAGTCCAAAAGTCAGACTATAGATCAGAAACAAGATAAACAGTAAAGGATACCCGATGCTGCTGAAGACATACACACATCAAAGAAGTAAGACTAAAGAGATATAGACAGAGGATTGCCGAATACATACAGAACTGCACTTTCTAAAACAACGAAAGAAGATTTTAATAAGACTTCAAGATAGAACGTTAAACTAGACAACACAGAAACGGAGAACTTCTGGTAGGCATCTCTACGGACTTTTGTCACCTTATTTTAAAACGTAAATTAAAGTTTTAAAAGATGTTTTTTCGTAAGGCCAAATATTTGTCCAGAAAAAAAGAAAAAGGAAACTCAACGTAGAATTGTGCTCTTAAAAATCGATATTACATTTTGAAATGAAAAATCAAAAATTTTTTTCAATTAGGTGAAATTTCGAAGGACCTTTAAAAAATCCGAAAAAAAATCCAACCTTGTGACTTGGAAAAAAATACTAAAAAAATAGTATTATTCTTATGAGTTTCATTAAATTATAAATTCTTAGTTTCATCATTTCTGAACAAAACCGAGCAAAAAAATACGATTTTTTTTCGCAAATTCATTAATGAATACTTTTTTTCTCAAGTTTGTGGGTTTAAAATAACAACAATCGCCTGCCATCATGGCTACTACTGTTGAAACCTCTTGTCAACAAATTAGCAGTGGACGACCCTTATGCTACCTCACAGGCAAGCAGCGACATGTGATACACTTGTTTTCTCTCAAACAATTCGAAAAATAATGATAGCAATCATATCACCTGTGACCATCCGTAGAAATTCATCAACTAATTAGAATAGAACTGAAAAAAAAATAAAAAAATGGACGGATAAAAACCCCCAACGAACGTTTCCGTAAATTCTTTCTACCTCCTGTATTATAACCCCTCAAAATGTCGGCGCTGGTGTTTCAGAATGAATAAAACTGAATTTTCAAAACTGATCGAATTAAAACTAAAAACCTCTATAAAGAAATTTCAATGTGGAGATTTTATTCTTTTTACAGAAAACAGTCATTGATTAAAAAAACAAACAAAAATACAACTTACTAATAAATGAAAAATATTGTCAATAAGAGAAACGTTATTGCTTTTTTTTATCAGTTTTTAAAATTCCCAATTAAGACATTTTTTTCCACAGACACCACAACAGGGCGTTTTCAAAAAAGGTAAACAGAATTTATGTTTCCATTGACTTAACTTTCATCTGTAGAAAACTCATTAGTCGCATTGAATTAAAGAATAAAATAATTATCAAATGATTGAAGCGGGTGGGATCAGTAATTACAACGAAAATATTTTTTTCCGAAATTTGGAAGAAAAACTCATTCAAAGTCCTTTATTTGATAAGTACTGGAAATTTCTATAAAATCCAGCCAGTAGTTTCGGTATAGTTTAAAAAATCCAAGCGTTTGCTCGTCAAAAGCTGGAGAAATTTCTCAAAGCAATTGTCTACTGCAGACGCCTTGTTCACATCGTCGTTTGGTGTGAAAAAAAAATCAATTTTTATCTCTGATTTTTTTGCCAATCTCTCAACTTAACTAATGGCACTAAATTCCGAAGATAAAATTGTCTTTATGTTTTTTCCGTGAGGTTTCAATTTCTGCTAATTAGGTTAAACGGAGTCTTCAGAGATACCTAACTTCTGGAAAGACGTATAGTCCAAGAAACTTATCATAAAAAACTGTAGTCAGCTTAAAAATTAATTCAAACAAACTGAATTTTTCATCAATGATAGCCAATGGTGTGTAGAATAACATACTAAAAGCCTTTTAAAATCCCAGTGGAGCTTCTTGAAATATTTACGAAGCAAACTGAGATTTGATGACGGCAGTGTCCACTATAAATTTTGACCAGGAATATCAAGTCCAAACATTAGAATTAATCCTTTCAAGCTGATTTTTGCAAGATAGTTGCAATATGACACTAAAAACACTTAATTAAACATTCCCTGGAATCGCAATGGAGCTTCTCAAGAGATTCAAAATTTAGACAAAATAATGGCTGCCAGGCTGGCTGCCATTACCGAGTAAAATTGCGAAAAAAGCCATAACTGTGCAACCAGAAAAAATGATTTTGGAGTTGGCAACCGATTTCTGCTCATTATGAGGCCATGTTTACGATTAGTTACCAAACCCAAATAGAGCTCTCGAAATGGCCACCAGGAGTAACCATACTTTTTAGGATTCAGTTAGAAAAAGATGACATGATGAATTTGGTATACGCATGCACTTGAGAAAGTAGACAATTTGATAAAATGCATTAGATTGGGGTTTGAGAAGTATTCAACCGTTAAAACTTGAGAAAAAGACATAAATTCTCACCACCTTCATCAGTAACCATCGGGTGAATATTCTGACATATTTGGCCATTTCAATAATTGCACATCAATATACAATGTAATCCTGCTTTTTGGTAACTACAAGATTTTAGATTATTTGTTTAGCAGCCAATTGCAAGGAATCAAATTCAGAACCCTGTCAGGAGTAAATGGTTTCAACACGTACAAGTATGTTACCTTTGTAAATACTGTCCCATTCAAATTGGTGACAGGCCCTTTCCCAAATACTACTGGACTGAGAGGTAAACTTGGTAAGAGTGTCATTTCGCTGTAGCCTTTGTTGGGGGGCAACGATTCCAACTTGAATCCAATATGAATAGATGTATTCTTGATTTGCTGTTGTACCCAAGGGAATGGTATATACCCAGACATTCTGACTGTTTAGCCTCATACAGTTTTAGTAGATGTGTCTCTCCTGCCATTTCAACATTAGGATGAGAACACATTGGGACAGTAAATGAATCTGGTGATTCACAGCTATTTGACGACAACGCAGATCAAATGATTGCTTTTTTCCTTTCCCCAAAAGAGCAGAGCTAATCATAGCTTGTGTACTGATGAGGTTTCTTGTAATGGCTGACTGAATTTCATTAATGCTGAATAGAGCACCTATTTATTTGCACTCCCTACGGAGCAAAATGCGACACAAGGTCAAGCTTAACTTGGGAAAAAATGGAGCACCCCATGAAAAATAGCTCCAGCCGACGTAACTTTGGTTGCTAAGCAACCGAGGTCACGAAAGCGTCGGCCCATTCGGCAGGCAAGCGTCAGTACCAGCCCCTTGAGCTATGCCGTTGTACAGACACTACACTTTAGTATATGCCAAATGAGCCAGAAAAAATGTGCGGCTGACTTTGTTTATTTGCATTTTCCATGACTACAAATGTGACATGAAGTCGGATTAAGGTTGGGTCTCAAACGTTCGAAAATATGTAGGCATAGGGTGAAATGAGCCCAAGTCCTTACGAATGATTTGGTAAGGACGAATCCTGTTGCGCAAGAGTCCCAAATCTCCGTGATTTTGCAGAGTCATTAGGGTAGGCTTGACTTCGTTCACAGGACGGATTCTGTTGATGCTCTCAGGACGAGCCTCAACACGTTGGTCAGTAGTTCCGGGCTGGGGAACAATTCCGGACAATGATCAATTTCTCAGCCCAGGGGCGTCAAAGAACAGTTACTACAGTTTGATCTCCGCCAAAAGGCCGAGGTTATTTATTTGCATCCCCCCCCGACTACAAATGTGACACGATGTCGGATTAAGGTGGGGTCTCACACGTTCAGAAATGTGCAGGCACAGGGTGCAATGAGCCCGATTTGGGAAATACAGCGAGAACGCAGCTCCCAATTAACAGTTCGTTATGTATACTTGTGCTTATTGGAACTGATTAACCAGTTCCCAACAGAGACAGTTCTCAATTTGATAACTTGTGGCTACAAAACAAGCTGTCGGATATCTTGTGGTTGCCAAGGAGTCGGGTTATACGTGTAGTCATTACAATGACCAGGTATGTCAGAATATTGATTTCTTACTGGTGAAGATGGTGAGAATTAATGTCTTTTTCTCGACGAACGAATGTTAAAAAAAAAACAAAAACAGCTGAAAGTGAACCCAATTGTCTTCAAAAGCTCCGAAAAGGCAGCCTTATGTCGAACTTGGTCTTGTTCAAAATTACTGATAGATATCAACGTGAGAAAACTTCGATTTATACGAAACAACTAATTCTGTTCGTCACTGTATCCCTCCCCTGAACACTTGCGCGACTCGACTGAATTTGGTATGTATACTTAGTGGACCCAGGGGAAGAAATTGAACGATTTTTTTATCAAAAAAAATTCTCAAGGTTTCAGAGTGGTGTTCTATTTATATATGACTATAATGCGAAATTGAACCCTTACTTTCCGTTCGATGGTGCGGTATGAATACTTAGTAGACCCAGGGTGAGAATTCGGACTATTTGGTTTTACCAAAGTTTTTTTTGTAAGTTTTGTGATATGGGTAAGGGGTTACATTTACAGTGTTACTATAATGCAACACTGAACCCTTATATTCCTTTCAACACACACACACATATATATATATATATATATATATATATATATATATATATATATATATATATATATATATATATCTATATATATATATATATATATATATATATATATATATATATAGCAGTGCTCTTACCATTTGACTGAACAGCCCACCGGTAATGCAAAGGCCAAAAAAACTGCCTTCAACCTAAATTCTCATCTCGTTTATTCTCGGTCTATACGTCTCTTTCAACGCAACAGTTGTACGTCCATTTCTAGAATAGTTAAGTGTCGCGTTGAAAGAGTCGAATTGACCAAGAATAAACGAGATGTAAGTTCATGCTAAATTGGTTCAATTTGTGGCTGCAGTTTTTTTTTCTTGGAAAATCAGAATTTCAGCGATCCAACAAAAGTCAAGAGAAGTATCTTTTTCATTGATCATCCCCTTTTTCCAATTTTTCAATTGATCATCCCCAACATGGAATGTTGCCAAAGGACGTTAGTCACGTTATAGTTTCTATTGCATGACTAAGCAGACTTAGAATCAAAGTGTAGTATATACTCCAATCGCAGTAAAGTTGAACACTGACTTTGTGTCCACGTACGTTCGTGTGTTTCAGCCATACTGTTCTGTTCACAGACTTTAAAATTGGCGCGAATGCTCTACCAAACCCCTCTAAAAAAATTTTTTCTTATTTCGATTTTTGGAAAAAAGCCTTTTTTGACCCTTTTAAGGCCTTATTTTGAGGTGTCTAATAATAACATCAAGATTCTGCAGAATTTTTCTTGATGATTAAAAAAAAAAATCTCATTTTAGATGTTTTTGATAGAGGAACTAACATCTACATTCTACTTTTTAAGAACTCTGTTTTCCTGCAATAATCACCAGTAATGTCCCGAATGAAATCCATTCTGACCATATTTGGTCTTTGATTGATTCTTTTTTGCATGACTTCAAATTTTGACGCTTTTTCAATTATTGACTGTGATGGAGAGTTTACTTCATTTTTGCATTCGTGGTTATTCACTGCTCGGAATCGGGTCACATACACACACACACACACACACACACACACACACACACACACACACACACATACATACATACTTACATACATACACAGAAACGCGCACGTTACAAGGTACATATTAGATACCGTTAACCTAAACAACCAATATAGGTTTTATTCAGTTTTCAAGTTGGTCTGGCTGGTTATGTATGTATGAATCACTCGTACGGACCGCACTAATGGAGTTAGAGGACTGAAATTTTGAACATTATTCCTAATTTTGTTTAGAAAACTTTTTTTGGAGGGAGACATTTTCCCCTAGAATAAGTTTTTATTAAGGGGGTCAATTTGCGGAGTTTGGGCTAAATTATCCTTTGTTTGTGTCACACCTAGTTTTCGAAAATAGAGACTTATTTCAGTGATCACTGCAAGGTTGCTAATTAAAATTGTTTTTTTCATCAAATTCTTGAGTCCACTGTTGACAATATTAAGATTAAAAAAAAAATGTTTCGTCACGTTTTAAATCCAGTGTTGCCAATTTAGATGTTTTTTTTCTCTTCTAATTTTTCAAATTTGAGAGTGACTTCCAGAATCGAAAGATTTTAACATCTCATCTAAATTGTCGACCCTTGATCACTGCCCAATGAAAGGCAGGAAAATCAACATTTGTTTATCACCTCTTTTTTCCAAATTTTCTGATTCATCAACCCGAACATTGTATGCCACCAAAAATTGTTGGGTGACGGTCTCCATTGTGTGCCAAATCAGATCTGTTCTTAATTGAATTCAAATAAATTTAGAAATTTCTTTAAAACCAAAAAACCAAAACCAAAAACAAACAAACTCTGTTGTCTAATTCAAACTGTGCTTCAATTTGGCTCAGCACCAATGCCTATAGAAATGCTACGCGTGAATCATTTCTTCCAAAACTAAAGTTATTTTTCTGGATCTTCACCACTCTCTCCACATGGACCCCAGCTTTGGATATTGCATTCTATAGCCAAGGGCCAACATGTTCCACACGTAATTGCTGTGTCGAAACAACCAAGTAACCATAACCCATCACTGACCGCTGAGTAATATTTTAAACCAACCACTAAACTCGCTGGTTACCTTGGCATCTTTGGTCAACCAACTTTTGGGACATTGCTTGCAACCCTCCATAGGAAAAAAAACCGTTCCAAGAAATAGATAGACCGGACTAGTTACTCAATAAAAACTGTCTCATAACCAACGTCTTTTGGTAGCATGTCGTGCGGGGGGTGATCAACTAAAATCGAAAAAAAAACGGGTGATCAATGGATATGTCACTTCTCTCGCCTTGTCAGACTCTAAAGATGCGAATTTTCGAAAAGCAAGCGTGAGCACATCCGAACTCAAAAGATAATCTTACATTGTATATTAGCCTTCCACCTAAAAACCTATTTTGAGGAAGAGTTTTGGAAAAAAACCCAGAAACCCAACTTTTTCCAATATGATAAAGACTAAATATTGAAACTTTTATCCCTCTAGCTCCATTGATTCGGCATGTACGCGTGATGCATACACCCATAACTAACCAGTCAGACCAGCTTAGAAACTGGAGAAACCATCTTGATCAGGGTTACCAATTTCGATGGGATTTGAATTGTTTTTCGATCCCAATATTCACTCTCAAATAAAAAAAAAAACAAAAAAACAAAACATCCCAATCTACATATCGTCAACATTAGACTCACAAATTCGAGGAATTCGAATTGGCAACCCTAAACCAGACCAGTCGGAAAACTGGAGAAACCTATCTTGATAGTTTTGGTGACAGTTTTGGTTGACTGTTTCTAATAATTATTCCTGTCGAAAAGTCCAAATGCAATTTTTTGTATGCAACTGATCCGTACTCTGTGGACTACTGCCAAAATCCAGTACGTATGGTAAATATTCATGGCTTCGATTAAAAAAGACGTCAGGTCAGTGCCGGATCAATTATGTTGCAAGAATAGCATATGCATCAAGCCCCGCAATTTCAAGAGTCCTGCGCTAAATACTTGTAAGCTATCAATTCTGATTCAGTGATCTTGAACAAGCTCTACTGTTATAGTACAACACCACCCTCAACTTTTATGAACGACTGGGTGTTTAACGTTAACGATTTTAGCCAATTACCACAGTTAATTAGGATTATTGTTTGAATACATTAATTAATGGTATTGTGGTATCTACGTTACATAAATACATCGTTAATTTCGGTGTAATTTTTCAAGTCACTCACAAATTCGAAAAATTGAGAGAAAACCAAAAACAAAACAAAAACACCCGCCGCAAATAAAACAAAACAAAAACACCCCCCTAAATAAAACAAAACAAAAATAAAACAAACATCTTGACTGGCAACCCTGGACTAAAAACATGACAAATTTCTTAAAAACACATGAATATAGTCAACACTTGATTCATAAATTCAAAAAAACAAAACAAAGCAAAACAAAAAAAACAAAACATCTAAATTGGCAACCCTGGTTTTACATCTACCTGCGATCAAAGGACTCTTCATACATTACCACACTACTCATAGATCCATAAATGATTTTATTCGAATGGGAAAAACATCTATTTCATTTAATGACCATAAATAAGACTGAAGACTAAACTTTCGGCAATATTAAAGCATGTTAGAAACCTTCAACCAAAAATGTACCCTTCAATACTGGTATTGTCAGTTTTCAAGGTAGTCCGGTTGGCTACCTAGATATTTATGTAAGAATGTATTACACGTGCAGACCGCACCAGTGGGGCCAAGAGGTTGAAATTTCAACATTTACTCCTAATAAATCCTACAAAAAACAGTTTCTTTGTTTTTTTTTCTCAACCCCACCAATAGATTTAAGTGGGTTCAATTTGCAATGGATGTTCATACTAAATTGGTCTCTATTTTGTATCGAGCAGCAATCACACTTTTTACTGAAAATTCGAACTTTAAAGTGATCAGAACTCAACAAAAGGCATGACCAATACCTTATTCATTGAATACCCCTTTTCCAATATTTTAATTGATCATCCCTTACACGGCATGAGGTATGGGTCACACAGCAGTTTCTATTGAATGATTAACCAGACCTGTTTCTGTTTTTTGTTCATTCCTGTAGACACCTTGTAAAGCCTAGGGCCACGACAACACCAAATATTGGTTCTGCAATTTCTGTAGCAAGTAGTTTTACAGCGTGGAGCGGCTAGTTCCGTGCCAAACCACCCTCTCTTTACCTGGGCTTTGGACCCTTTTTCTTCTGTCAGTGTAATCTTCACTTGGATAGATTGCCTTACAGGGCTAAAGGACTCTAACTGAGCTGCTATCTACGTATAGCGGGAGGAAGAATCGGATTCATGTCTTTCCCAAAGGCATTAGTGCGAAGTGGATGTAAGACGCCTCGGCCGAAAATCCCTTTTTCGTGCCATTTCCATATCGAAATCTAATCACTAAAACTAATATTTATCCACTGACAGCTTTATTTTGCTTTTTTTACTACCTAGCCCATAGCAACATTTGATTGCTACTAGTAAAATAAGTTATGTTTTAATAAAATAAACATTATAGATTAAAGTCAAATTTAAATATCATGTAAGAATCTAGTCGTCTCAAGATGATTTTTGACTCAATTTTAGATGTAAGCTTGAAAATAAAATCGACAATACTGCCGTAACTAAATCCTCATACAAAAGCTAGCACATTTATGGCCTGACTTTCAGGTTTGTTTTATGGCTAATATAGTTTTTCTTTGGAAACAAACAGTCTTCCAGATTGAAACCAAGTTTTAAATGTCAAAATTTCATGACAGGGATGTCCCCTTGCATATTCTAAAGCACTACACCTACCTTCATAATCTACGCATGTAAAATATAATATGCATCAAATGCAAAATAAAAATGCTTTTATCTATGTTTTATAGTCTCCCAAACGGTTGCACCCTACAATCTGGGATCAGATCAATTTTGGCAATTTCAAATCTAACGGAGAAGGCTGCACCATAAAGCCCGAAAAATTGTCCGAGATGAACATAAGATAGGTGGTGTTGACCTTTAGTGACCTCTGTAGGTTAATCAAAGTTCAGGCCAATTTTGGTGGGGTTCAGGTCAATTTTGGCGTTTTCAAATCTAACGCAAACGACTGCACCTAGTGGCTGCTTGTGTACAAGGGTAGCTTGACTCAAGGATAGACATAGGGTAAACGGTGCTAACCTCTAGTGACCTCTAAAGAACAATCTGAGGTCAGGTAAATTTTTGCAGGCATTTTTCAAATCTAACGGAGACGGCTGCACTCAGCCAGCAAACTTGTGTGCAAGGGTAAACTGACCAGGGATGAACACAGGATAGATGGCGATGATCTCCGATGATTCCTAAGGTCCATTCAGGGTCAGGTCGATTTAAGCATTTTCAACTAATCTGGATACACTCTACAGGCAAATTTATGTACTAGGGTATACTAGGCTAAGAATAATGACCTTTGGTGACCTCTAAAGGTCATTTTAGAGTCAGATCAGTTTATCATTTTCAAATTTAAGGGAGACAGCAGCAGATTTGTGTGCATGGGTAACTTGTCACGATGATAGACATAGGATGGGTGGCGAGGACCCCTGATAACCAGTTGAAGTTTATTCAAGGTCAGGTAAATTTTGGCATTTTCCCAAAACATTAATTTTAGCATTTCTTAACCAAGCAGGGACGGTTGCATTACATGGACCACAAATTTGTGTACATAAGATCGGTGTCGCTGACTCATGTTGACTTCCTAAGGTCAATTCCGGATCAGGTGAATTCTGGATCAGGTCAATGAGGGCATTTTAACACCCAAGGGAGACGGTGGTACCTTACTGACTTCAAATTTGTGTATATGTAACTTGACCCAAGACTGAAAATAGGATAGATAGCACTAACCCTTGGAAACTTCTAAAGTTGAATGCAAGGTCAGGTCCATTCTTAAAGCGGTCAATTTTGTCATTTTGACCCACTTCAAGGGTTTCGATCCCTACTTTAAAAGCTCAGTGTTATATACCTCAGCTAGTATTTTTTGTATATGCCGTGATATTTGACAGCACAGGTAAACCAGTTTTATAAATAAATTATGACCAAACGGCACAACGTAATTTTCTGAGAATATATGACTTCTGTGTTTCAAGTTTTGGAAAACACAGAGAAAAATATGAATACACAACAAGGTGTTTATGAAGCACTCGAGCGATTTTAAACATTAATAAGTTCAGCTCTGTGGGAGATAAAAGTATTAGGTTGCTGCAAAAAGAAGTTTTTTTTTCTAATCATTTTAAACTCTGCTTATTTCGGAAAAGACTATTATTAAACGATGTTTATGGCATATATCATTTTGGAATGTGAATTTCATTCCATTTATTTAAGTTGGACGTTTTCTCTTCATTATTTACTCGGGTTTATTTGAGGTTGTTAAACCAGAGACGGAAAAAACAAATTTGAGTAATTTTGTTGAATGAGTTCAAATGGGGTGTAAAGTATTGGAAACTGCTTTCAATATCGCCCAAGGATTTCACGAGAGGATTTTCAATGAACAGCTCAAAATTGGTTCTAAAAATTTGAAACGAGATGAGAGCCTTGGAGACGTGGACACCTGTATGTGGCTGACGACATTCAAAGGACGGCTATTATTGAGGCAGGCCCACTCAAAACAACTCGTTAGCTTGAATACGAACTAAACGTAAACCATTCAAGAGTCATCCGACATTTGTATTAAATAAGAGAAGCGAAAAAGCTTGACATGACGCAGGAATGACCCTGAATGAAAAGCAAAAATGTTCGCATGTCACGCGATTGACTCTGCAGAAATTGAACAAATTAAGCTACGAAACTCTACCTCATCCAGCTTATTCGCCAGACCCTTTTCTCGCCAACTATCACCTTTTCAAGCATTTCGCCCTCTTTCTGCAAGGGGTGGCCTTCAACAATCTGGTTGCAGCTCAGTACGCTTTCAAAGAATTCATTGGTTCCAGGATGTCAGAATTCTATGTTTTCGGAATAAATGGACTTATGGCAGAAATGTGTAGATACTGAGGGTTCTTATTTCAATTATATACTTTTATTCTAAGCTGTGTTATAATGCTTTAAAGTAGATGGAGAAAAACCACTATTATTTTTGCACCGACCAAACAATTTGTAAAATACTTCTGGGAAGGTAAATTATTTGGAACCGTTAGTCATAACTGCCAACACGGGTTTTTTTCAGTTTCTGAGTGATTCTGGCTATTCATCAAATTCATGTGGCAATGGGCTGGTCATGTTGCAAAAATGTCAGACAACCGCTGGGAATCGTGACTCTCAACGTAGATCACCAGAGATCACGTACGCAAATATAAGACGGCGAGACGAACTTGACAAGTTCAGAAAGTACTGCCTCTGTGATGTCCATGACAGTGAGGTCTGGCGAATCTTGGGGAAGGTTTATGTCCAACAACAGACGATAAAAGGCTGATGATGATGTCTACAAAAATATTTGTTTTTGTTTTTTGGACCCCCCCCCAATCATCTCTTGATAGTTATTTCAGAAACTGTCAACTAAAACTATCAACATAGGTTTCTTCAGTGTTCAACTGGGTCTGTCCATTTATTTATCTATGGATGTGTTGTGCGAACAATTTACTCTTTATTAGTCTAGAAAAAACTTTTTTTTCACCCCAAATTGCATTTTTAGTGGAGTTTTGATTTGCAGTGTAGGTTTATGCTAAATTGGTTCTTTAGTTTGTGCCCAGCAGCATTCATGCTTGTTTGTTTCTTTGAAAATTTTCTAATGATCAATAGCCAACGAAAGGTGAGAAATGTAATCTATTCATTTGTCCCCTTTTTCCAATTTTTCAATTGATCACCCCAAACACGTGGCAGTTTCTATTGAGTGACTAACCAGATCTGTTTTCTTACTAGCCAGTTTTTCGAAGAGCCCAGACATCACTGAGACTGTAGATTTATTGAATGTTTCAATTTGCTTTTATCTCAAAGTATGGTCTGTCGAGACCCACGGAAGAGGTGCGCAAAGGGAGAATCATTTTGGAATTAATGTACTTTCTGAAAACTTGTGATGACTTATTTTTTTTTTGTATGATCACCTAATCAACTCAAAAACTCTTAAGAGGTCTGCTCATATTTTCTGAGAACATTAAGTGGTCTGCAGGGAAAAAAGGTTGAGAACTTAGTTCTAATTTATCGCCTAAAGCGATGATGCATTCTATTCACACCGGGTGACGTGGCTGTTTTTAAATTTTTTTTTTTTCATCTTAATTGAAAATGAAAAATAGGCAAAGGCAGAGTACTTAGAAGCTAAAACAGGTCTAGTTACTCACTCAATAGAAACTGTCACGTGACCAACGTATTTTGGCAGCATATGTGATCAATAAAAAAAATTGAAAATAAAAGGTGATCAGTAAATAAATTACTCTCTCGCCTTTTGTTGGGTTATGATCACTGAAAAAGTCCGAATTTTCAGATTACAAGCGTGAACGCTGTTACGCACAAACTGAAGGACCAATTCAGTATAAACTTAGATTTTGAATTGACCCCACCCTGAAAACATTTTTTGGGTGGAGGTCTCTTTTCCAGATTTCTAGCTTCATTGGCACGACCTGTTCTAGTGGAAAGTACACAGATATATAGGTAGATAGATAAATAGATAAATAACCCGTCAGAATCAGATAAAACCAAATAAACCTATGTTGGCAGTTATGGTTGACGTATTCTAATATTCTTCAAATATGAGGTAACGAAAAGGCTCAAATTTTACAAGTATCACCAGAAAGTAAGCTTTGTGGGGAGCAAAACTGTCCCTTGGGGTCGAAGACAAAGTTGTCTCTTCGAAAAAATTCTGGGGGATCACGGGAACACAAGTGCAGTGAGGGACGTTGAAAATAAGTTTTCAGCAAACGGTCTTTTGTAGCGACTGATAGACGCCGTTTCCCATTTTCAAATAATTACCTTTTCTTATTGGAGTGCCCTTATCTGAAACAGCTGCGCCAGGTTGTGCGTCAAGGGAGAGAAATGGTCGTAAGTTTCGTAGGCTTTCGGCTGATAATAGAGCCGGAAGAACGATGTTAATCTATTTTTGCGATGGTTGCAAAAGAAGACAGAATATTAGTCTTAGACGATTGGAAATGGTGTACGTTCCTGAGTCGAAGCCAGACAAATTGTCTCCGATTTTCTAGCGAACCAAGCAATTGTTGTCAAAGAATGTCGCCTCGACAAGGGAAAAGAAACCATTTTCTCCGTCTTTGATCTCCAATTACCTTACGTTTCTCATTCTTCTTACTTTAATTAGCCAGCGTTCCCGATCTTAAGAAAAAAAAAGTTTGTTTTTCTTTCTTTTTCGTTGTTTAAACATTGTATTTTGTAAATAATCTTTTTTTCTTTCAAAATTATTGTTGTATTCGAAGTGGTTATCGTTTAACCCTTGGCAATTATGACCATTAAAAAATGGCCGCGTCTCCAGCGGTTGAGTGGTAGACGCTGAGACAAATTTAAAGGCCAGAAAGCAGACGACAAGATTCTTTCGAACGGCATTTATTCTAGCATCGGGGTTAGTAGGTAGGTTTAGTGTCAGGATTAGTAAGTAGATTTGGTGTTAGGCTCAGTAGGTAATTTTAGTGTTAAAGTTAGTGCGTAGGCTTGAGGTTCGGATTAGTAGATGCATTTGGCGTTAAGGTTAGTAATAAGGTTTACGGTTAGCGTTTCAGCTCCCTGAATGTAATTTCCAGTTCAGGTCCCCCCAATCTCTTGTTACTTGAAATGGGACAATAGTTGTAAGTGCGGCAGGCGTACCACGTTTGTCAACAGCTTCTTTGACTTTAAATTCGCTAATAGCAGCTGCCAATCGGCTGCTGGAGCCGCAGCCATTTTGAGACGGGAAAAGTCACGATAGCTTTTAACTCTTTCTGTACTAACGGTTCTTTTAAATACCACGTATTGTCTATTTTGTCGATCAATCAGAGACCAGTGTGTCCTGGAAGTGCGCCTAATAGTTTATTTCATTTTTCAATTTTCAATAAAAATTATTGTTTACCTAAATGTTTCATTCTCTTCCAACATTAGTTGCCAGTATATGGTCTTCAAATACAAAAATGAAATGTATTTGAAAAAAAAAATGTGAAAATCAGGACTGGAAAGGTTAAACTTAAAAAAAAAACAAACATTGATATAATGAAGGTTTGGCTCCACAACGTCCATTAATGTCAATCACGTACCGTCTATTAGAGTATTCTGTTATTTAGTGGAGATGTGTACCCAGGTATCCGTGGGTTGTCTAGGATCTGCTCAAGAAAATTTCCCTGATATGTCTTGAAGCTCATCAGTTTTGTTATTAAGGTGGTTCCGGTGGGAATATAGTTCCAAAGTGTTGGTCAAAGCTCTGAGAACGACACATCATATTGGAGGTTTTTTTGTCTCGCTCTGAGTTGAGTTGTAGTGCGAATACCTCAGTGAATAAATGAGATGTTTAGATCGTTGAATACAAGTTCTTGTAGTATGTTAATCATCATCATTATTATGTAACGTTCTCTCTTCCCCTGTAGGGACATAGGGTTCAGTCTACAAAATCATTCGCTGTAGGACAAATCAACATTGCCTCTGATCCTGCTGGCGATGTGCCTCTGCCCTCCCTCAAGGGCTTGAATTTTTTTATCAAATGGCAATGGGCAGGCCATGTTGCAAGAATGAAAGACAACCGATGGACATCATGTCCCACAACATGGGTCCCAAGAGATCACATGAGAAACTGAGGCTGAGAGAACACAAGATGGAGAGATGAACTAGACAAATTCAGGAAATACGACGCCCATGATAGAGATTAGTGGCGAATCCTGGGGAAGGTGTATGTTCCACGACGGACGTTAAAAGACTCATGATGATGATGATGATGATAATGATGATGATGATGATGATGATGATGATGATGATGAAGAAGAAGAAGAAGGAGAATCCATCCCCCATATTTCTTATCATTGCTTTGTACAACATCAAAGTTATTGTTGTACAGAGATCGTGGAATTCACAAAGCACTAACCCGAGATTTATCTGGCTGTATAACCTATTATATCTATATGAGGAGTAGATGGGACTTATGGGGTTATGTGTATCCCAAGGTCCCTCACAATGGATTTTTATTTTTATAATTTGTCTGCTTAAAAAGGTAAAAAGTAGAACTTGAAAAGTGGCACTTATCTGAGCTGGACTGGGACCTTGTCTTTTGGTTGAAGGGAAATTCTTTCAAAACATTGATAGTTAAAAAAAAAAACAACTATTTTTCTGTTTAACATGTCAAGAAGTATAGGCTGTTCCATTCTTTTCATTCACTTTTCTCTCTTCTGATAACTGGACGATTCCATTCTATATCGTTTTTAGTGGTCCTCTCACCCGATTTTTAACCCTGGGAAGATTTTATGGACACTTCTGACGGGGCGGCGGATGGGCTAGCCTTGTTTACCATAGGAATTAAAATTTACTTTTTGCATTCAATGTATATGGAGTTAGTGACATATTACAGTAAAAAGCCCTTGTAATCTTTCTTCCTTTTTTTAGGGGTATGTGTTTTTGAGAGAGAGAGAGAGAGAGAGAGAGAGAGAGAGAGAGAGAGAGAGAGAGAGAGAGAGAGAGAGAGAGAGAGAGAGAGAGAGAGAGAGAGAAAGAAAGAAAGAAAGGAAGAAAGAAAGGAAGAGCTTCTTACAGAAGAATCTTAATAATTTGAATTATTGTGTGTTTTATGATGAATACTTATTTCCAATGCAAATTGTTTAAGGATATGTTCATCGAGGCATGTTAATTAAGTAACTGAGTATATATATATATATATATATATATATATATATATATATATATATATATATATATATATATATATATATATATATATATATATATATAAATGTATAAACTGTATCTAATCTGATTCAACGTAGCTTTGAATAATGGAAATCTTTGGAGTTTTTTCCTGTATAATGAGAAAAAAAATACATCATACGTAGTTTTTCAAACATTTTTTTCATTACCTGCAAGTTTTTTCAGAC
Source organism: Thysanoteuthis rhombus (assembly GCA_963457665.1). Taxonomy (NCBI): domain Eukaryota; kingdom Metazoa; phylum Mollusca; class Cephalopoda; order Oegopsida; family Thysanoteuthidae; genus Thysanoteuthis; species Thysanoteuthis major. Next base: position 20,503,025 of record OY735238.1, on the reverse strand, counting down.
AAATTTTCTTGCGGTAGTTTTAAATACAATTACAAGGGAAAAAAAAGAAATCTGGTTAGTCACTTATTAGACACTACCATGTTACTAACGTCTTTTAGCAGCATTGAATTCGGGGAGCCCAATTAAAAAATGTTTTTTGCTGGACAGTGATCACTGAGAATGTCTAAATTTTCAAAATACAAATGTGAATGCTACTGGACACAAAGTGGGGGATCAATTTAGCATAAAATTAAATTCCAACTAAAAAAACTATCTAGAGAGGGATATTCAAATGTGTATGCGTGATACATACGCACATGATGATTGATTCATCTTGTCAGATGATAGCCGTCTCATCACTTTACCTGGTCACCCTGCTTCATTCCATAACGTCCATGTGCTCTAGGGTTGGCTCTAATAACAAACTACTAATCTGACTATGAGATGGCAGCCTTGTGCATTTTCATAAGTCTCCTCAATCCAGGGCTCGTTTTACACACCTTGCCATACACTGCACAGGTTGTACATATATAGCCGGCCAGCCAGCCAGTTAGCCAGCCAGACCAACTTGAAAACTGAAGAAACTAATTTCGACAGTTTTGGTTTACAATTTTTATATCAGTACATATGTGTGCATAGCAATATGCTGACTAAGGTGCAAAATGTGAATGTAATTATAATTATTCAGATGTATTCGCATGTATGATTTAGAGCGGTGTTTTGGACTGTCGCCCCCTTTCAGGGCATGTATTTCATCAGCACCCCGCTCCGTAAAGCCAGTCAATAATGAAATGATACAATGAAGATTAAAGTTTGATAAAACACTTTTTGATTCGGGAATTTATTTCATGACCAAAAATATAATTGTACCCAACAAAAAGTATCTAAACGCACGTGAGGTAGTAGCAGGAGGAATCAATTGGGATTCTTTGCCCCCTTCATCACCCTTGCTCCCCAACACCCCCCTCCCCTGTACTGCCCACATGCCTACAGAACCTCGGTTGAGTATTCCGACATTCCAAGTACTGTTGCCCATTTTGAGAATCACTGATTTAGATCAACCATTCTCAAACCCCCTTAAGAGCACTTCTCGGATTAGAGGGTCCCTTGTCGGACATCGATACAACAATTATTTCAGTTCATGGCTGATATAGATGAATGAAATGAAGATGGCCGGCTTGGGGGCTGATAGAGTTGTTTGTTCTAGTGATCAAGGTTCCAGCCCAGGCAAAAGCTAGGATTTTGAATGCTGTTAGTCAACCAAAACTGTCACTATAGGTTTCTTCATTTTTCAAGTTGGTCTGGCTGGTAGGTTACCTACGTTTGTTCGTATGTATCACACATACATGCCACATCAATGGAGCTAGACGGTTCTCTCACTAATTTTTTGGAGGAGGCACGCAGGGCTACCTGAAGGTGCACATGGGTACGTCTAGGGTGTGTGAGGGGGTCATTGGGGAAATGTTCACCAGATGCCTGGATAACAACCTTAACAATGGAAGTAACAGCATACTTCGGAGCTTCACCTTCGTACAACGGACTGAAATCAACGGTCCAGTTTACCATGATAGTCACATATTAAATAGAACCTCCTCCTAAAAAAACCCTAAGATATTTTTTCTGAAACCTAACAAATTCCAGAAACATTATTAGGGTCTAATGGTTAATCGATTGGGAATTTTAACCCCGTTTTTTTTTTCGGCTTTAGGTCAGTGGTAATGTATCCATTGCATTGAGACCAGGGCTCACTCGGTGTTTGGCATTCACACACATGCACTGATATATACACGCATACACAGCCTGAAAGGAAATTTACATGTCCAAAAAATAATTTGTTTCGACCAATAAAAATAAGATTGACTTGTGTCGGAGAGAAAAGATTCATGTAAAATATAATTAACTATGATGACTTTGATCTCATTGTTTTAACTTTCCTGTTCCTAGGTCAATAAACACTGCAATGAAAAGAATAAGTTACAACACCACCATCTTTCGAATTTTGAAAGAGAGAGAGAGAGATAAAGAGAGGGCTTCTAGATCTTACTGGCTGCGCATATACATATATATTATTGTTGTGTCATCCACAGACAGCTATATTACAACTCTTCAGTGTGGCTATAGAAAATCCATTATCCCACCCAGTACCACGAAGCAGGATTGAAACCTTCGCTTAAAACCAGGAAAACGGTATCCTACCGCTAGGCCACAGAACTGGACGGTCAGTTAGGCTGAATTTAAGCGATATATTTATTAAGCTTCTCAAATTCCCCATCCTATAGGAGAGCATTGCATATATATACATATACATATATATAGACGCATCACTTTGCATGACTTAATTCGTATTGTCATCCTTCTCTGTTTTTTAATTAGCTATTGGAAGCACAAATAATTAATCTTTCTCGAGAAAATTAATTATTACCGAGAGAACTTATCGTCTGCTTTGTTTGAAATTTCAAATTCCAATCTAAAATTATCCACTTAAGGCTTAAATACGCTTCGTTGGCTCGCAGGGGCAACGGATCTCTTGTCATAGTTCGATGCCTTTGCTATAAAAGATATATTTCTTAGAAAGTCAGAGATTTAATTAGTGTGCATGATAGTAATTGTTCTGCATATAAACAATTTCTCAAGATCAAACTGAATATTTGCAAGAAAGAGAAATATGATTATAGAAATGAAAGAAAGACTTCATCAATGAAGAGCTTCATATGAATTATAACACGATTCAAAATTAGAAACTGTAAACCAAAATAATCAACATAGATCAACATAGATTTCTTCAGTTTTTAAGTGATCGTTTGTTTCTTTCTGTCTATCTATTTATCTATTGTTAAATCGTGATAGACACTACAGTTCTCGTAAGACCACCGGAATCAAGTCCGGTCATTACCTGAACGGGTGACCGACTGGGAATACCAGTTACCGTAAGCCAAGTCATAGCAAAGACTTAAAAAGTAGGTGTGTGTGTGTGTGTGGGGGGTAAATTTACAATGTAAGTTTATACTAAATTTGTCCTTTATTAAGTGGTCGGCAAGGTTTACGCTTGTTTTAGTGGAAATTCGGACTTTTAAATGATCCTCTCCCAAATAAAGACGAAAGAAGTAATCTTTCCATTGATCACACCCCTTTTCTAATTTTCCACCCCAACAAGGCTTGCTGGCAAAAGACGTTGGTGGCATGACAGTTTCTATTGAGTGACCAGCCAGACCTGTTCTTATATATATATATATATATATATGAAGACGAAAAGGACAACGGGAAGATGAAGAGGAAAAACTCAAAAGATAGGTGTTTCACCTCAAAATATTTTTACTATTATTCTGCGGACGTAGTTCGATGCATTTCGACGGAAGCCAGCCATCTTTTTCAGAGAAAAATATTTTCAGCAGTTCACAGAGATAAATATGCTGTTTACATTTCGATGCTAAAGAGGAGAATGTGAATATTTCTGTATTTGATTGTTTGGTAGGAGCAGGAGGGGAGGTGTTTGTATCTGTGTAATTGAGGGTGATTTTTGTTTAGAATGAGATGGGTCTATGAGATGTAGGGTCAGGGGGTGCATGATTCTTGTCTCAGTGAGTCTTTGGCTAGTCTCATATAAGAAAGGCGGTGATGGACTAGAATAGTCATTTCTCAGGGAAAGGTGGATTTTGTTTGTCTATTGCAAGATGGAGAGGTGGTGTCTAGCAAATAATGGATAGGTGTTGTTTTATGTGGGCAATTGGAAATAGGTGTATCGTTTTTGTTTAGTCTTTTTGGTTGATGCTGGGTAAGACTTCTTTTACTTTTTTTTATAAAGGGATGGTACATGTGTGCTTGTATCATTTGTAGAATGACTTTCGGTTGTTAGCCAATACATTGTATATTGGTGTTGTAGAGTATTGTGTCTACGTAGTTCTGTTTAAAAATCAAAGTGTCAAGGGGTATTGCAATTTGAAAGTGACCATACTTTTAACTTGCTGTATTCCATTTGGATATAAGGGCTGCCTCAATTTTTTCTCTTCAACTTCCAATGTCATTTTCGTCTACATTTTATCGGATCACTTCACATTAACAATAAAAACACCACACACACACACACACACACACTAATACATATATATATATATATATATATATATATATATATATATATATATATATCATTATTACGCTTCGTTCAGTCAGCCACAAGGCTACGGATAAGAGGCCTCTAATACAGTGCAAGGCCATAGTAGTGTATAGTATAAAATGTTTATGGATTTTTTCAATTTATTTTTCATTTTTGACAAGCTGATACAATGTTGTGTATCCACTTCATCCACTTTTGATATATATATATATATATATATATATATATATATATATATATATATATATTGTCACCTCCACCTAATGATGGACCACCATAGCCAAGTTGCTTCATTTTTCTCACAATACTCTTTCTTTGTTAGTTCTTATCTCTCTGTAAGACTTACATGGATTAACTGATCCATGTAATTTAATGCCAATTGGCGTATTTTTCCTTTCTCGTTTCTTTGGCTCTTTTTGCTATACGGCCCCTTAGGAAATAGATTAATTAACGTAATTGAATGTCAGTTTCTTATTCTATTATTGTCGACAGATTTCTTGGGAATTTAAGCCGAGGGGAATTGCGTTTGCCTCGTTCGGAAAGATTGAGGTTATCTCATTGGTCAAATTGGTCAGGTGACCAAATATGGATTTCTTTCTCTCGAGATCAAACGGATACATCAGAACTGAAGGTGAACGCTATCAGGTTGTTTGATATTCATCTAGTCTTTCACAGCTAAGGGTCGTTGATTAGGGCTTAGGATCCCGACTTAACGACGCCCCTCTCTAAATCAACTACGCTTTATCGTTTTATGGTTCTATCCCTCAGTAAAGTTGACATCCATGCACACGCACACATACCTATGTATCACATTTTATTTTAAAAGTATTCTATTCGTGAAATGATTTAAGAATCTGAAAAAAAATTAAATCAAAAGTCTCACGAGGAGTTGAAGAATTAAGGAAAGTTATCAAACGTCTCTCCCCATCAACGTTTCAGTAGACTTTTGTAATTATTCATGAGTACCTAGCAACGTGCCACCCTCGATGAGAGTATAAGTGGAGAGCGACAATACGCACATACTGTCTAGCCTTTTCAGAAGTTTCGCAGTATATGTTATTGTCAATGTATTATTGACACGTTCAGTCACGAGATGCAGTTCTTATAAACCTTGCTTAAATAAGATGAACAAATAAAAGTAACCAAACAAATAACGTTTTGCTTCTGTTCTTGAGTTCGCGTCAACGCTTAGTTGAGTGGAGTATCGGCGGGTGAATGCAACGATTCAGAGAGCTTGCTGAAACTATGTACGGATTAGCAGTGAGACTTAAGGGTGGTGGTCCTGTACAGGGGGATATGGGCGGTGTGCAAAGGAGGTCAACATGGTACAAACTGATTCAGGCGAAATCAGCTAGTCGTGTTCATATCCGATAGAGGGCGCTAGTTTCATTTTGGCTGTAATGATATTCAGAAAGGCATGTCTTTACTCCGTCTCATAACTCCTCACCCTCTTTTCTCTCTGCATGTACGTTCGAGTACTCGCACATGTTTATGTATATGTAAGTCTATCTCTATTTCCACCCCACCTATATATTTATCTATTCTTGTCAAAAGCAATTGAAGTGGACAACATTATATTAGCTTGTTCAAAAAAAAAAAAAATTGAAAAAATCAGCGAAAATTTGTTAGTGTTTAACACTACTATGGCCTGGTGCCATATCAAGTGCCTTTCATCTGCAGCTTTGTGGCTGACTAAAGGAAGCTAACAAATAATAATAATAATAATAATGATAATAATAATAGTAATAATAATAATAATAAATATATATATATATATATATATATATACTTACTGAACACTAATCGTTATATATTCGTTAGGGGTAACCAACGAAAGTAAGCCCTATTTCAAAAAATTAAATGATGTGTACTATAAAATCATATCCATATCCATCATAAAATGACTAACTATATGTATGACATAAGCTATTTTATTAGAATCATTGATGAAAAGGATGTGATGTTTGATCAAGACTGCCAGGGTGCCACGTTAATATAACTGTTTTGTTTTTAAAATCCTCGAAACGGTTACGTGGTAAACGACTGATGATCCCATCAAGAGATAATTTATACATTGTACCATAATAACAAAGTATATGTGAAACTGGGGATAAAACACAGGAGAAAATTGCATAAATTGCATTGACAGATATCGGGAAATAAGAGACTGAAGTGACATATATAAAAAAAAATATTTTGTAATAGTTTTCTAATGTTTAGTGTTTAAGTTGTAAGGCTTTCTAGACACACACACACACATATATAATATATATATATATATATATATATATATATATATATATATATATATATATATCGATTATGAGATTGTTTGTTTTTCGATTATATTCGAATGAATCTGAGCTTTTAAAGTAAAAGTATATTTATTCAAGTAGAAATGGCAAAAATTTGTTTTAATTTGACAAATACATTCGGGACAGGTTATTTACCTGATAGAAAACCGTCATGTTACCAGTGTCTTTTGGCAGCATATCTTGTCAGGGTGATCAATTAAAACAATGTGAAAACGGATGATCAAATAACTCACTTCTCTTGCTTTTTGTTCGTCAGTGATCACTAAAAAGTCTGAATTAAAAAAAACAACCAAAAACCAAAAAACAAGCGTGAACGCTACCAGATGCAAATTGACGAACCAATTTAGCATAAACTTAATTTGTGAATTGATCACCCTCACAGAAAATATGGGGGAGGGAGGGGTTGAAGACGAAAAGTTTTTCTACATATGATAAGGAGTAAATGTTTAAACTTTCAATCCTCTAGTCCCACAGGCGCCGCCTGTACTCTTGACAAATAAGCATACATAGCAAAAAGCTCTTAAAAACTGAAGAAACCTATGTTGACAGTTTTGGTCGACGATTTTTAATATAACGTTTAATCGTTCATTAGAAAAAGAGGAAAATAGAACGTAACAACAATAAAGGATAGAGAAAGAAAGTCTTATGAAGCTGATTTGCAATTACTTCCGTTAAATTACTTCCGGTGGCCGACAGATATGACGTCATAATCTGAAAATGAGGCAAAACAATTCCTCGTGACTTTCCTCACTTCAGAGAATGGCTGGATTGCGAGACTAGGCATCTCGAAAAAAAAAATTACAGATCGATCAAATTTCTTTTATGAAACGAACCGAGTTTTTATTTGGATTCTCTCATTATTATTTTCCAAAAAGACTTATTGACAAAGTCTCATCTAATCACTGAACATACAAGATTTTATCCAATCATGCAATGAAGATTCGGATTCATATTAGTTTTCAATAACTGCAGAATGAATGGAAGTTTTTATTAATTTCTATGATTATTATCAGATGAAGTGATAGAACCCAATCTTTATTAAGTTTGACTACTTTAAGAACCAACCATACATCAATGGCGTCCTTTGTACGGACGGACATATCTAAATCTATCCTTTATCTTCTGCTCTTACATCGACTTATATGATATTGGGACTTTTAGAAAATTATATTCATTACTTATTCTCATTTGGGGGCGAGTCGTCGAGCCCCCATACTATAAAAGCGTCAAAATCTGTAATGAATAAAGCAGACGATTGAGGGACAGATAATTGAAATCCACTCTTGAGATGTTTTTTCGATTTAGAATTAGATATTTTGCGTTGCTATTAGAAGTCAGAAATTATCATTCAGATGAAGTTTTATAAAACCATTTTTATTTATGTTTTTGCAATCTATTTTAAATGTAAACATGACAATAAATTTGACATTAAACCTGAAAATGAATTTGTGTCTTCATTCTTTGTGATCTTTCGATTTCGGTGAAAAGAGACAATAATTTCACTGCGAAAATAATTCCATAGCAAAAATAATTGCTAGTGATTTCATCTAAGTAGGTTTTCAAATTGAATGCTTTATTATATTGCTTTGTAAATCTATCTCATCAAAAGTCAAATTTCTCAATGAGAACTGTAAAAAAACAAAACATTGCAAAATATTTCTCTGCATACGTATGAAGAATTATGTGAAAGTATGCTGATGCCGCTTAGCACATATAGAAAATATATGTAGCCCCACCCTCGTACTATTACCCAGAACGTAGCCTCAGCCCCAACGTTCAAATTCTGCGCATTTTGACATCTTCACTTGATATCAGATGAAGTATTGTAATCTAACTTTTAATCAATTTTGACTACTTTTTTTCACGTTTATTTTGAACGTTAATCATCTTTATACAACATTCAATCCAGGTCGTTTGTTTCCATGACAACAGATAAATAACACGATTGAAAATAAAGATAGTTGCATTAATAGAAAATCAATAGTTGTATAAACACAATTGAAATTTGAGATAAACGTAAAAATGTTGTCAAAGAGACTGGAAATTGGAACGACCCTTGTTGCAAGTCGAAAGAGTTTGTTTAAATTTCTATTTAAGAACGATAGTAAAATACCTTCATCACGTAGAGTATTATGGTAGAGCAGCCAGAAAAAAAGCCACTTCTGAAACCCGTCAGCATTTTATATAGAAAACAATGGACAATTGATATGGATGAATAGACCCATGTTGTTTAGTCATCTTTTCAGATCCACCCATTTGGTTTTTTTTCAAGGAGACAATTGAGCAAATTTGGTACGGAGTAAAGCTACTGAACACTTGCAACTGAAGGGAAATTTATAAAAGATAACAATCCATACGACATATATATATATATATATATATATATATATATATATATATATATATATATGTCATCCACAGATTGCTGTTTCGTTGTATTACAACTCTTCAGTGTGGCTATAGACAATCCGTTATCCCATCCAGTACCACAAGGGAGGATTGAAACCTTCGCGGAGGCCGGTATCCTACCGCTGGGCCAAGGACAGTCAGTAAGGCTGGACGGTCAGTAAGGCTGAATTTAAGCGATATATTTATTTAGCTTCTTAAATTCCCCGTCCACCAGAGTGCTCTACTCCTATGGAAGAGCATTGCATATATATATATATATATATGAATGAACAATAGATGAAAAAATATATATTTTAATACATTTTCTGGCAAGCTTATACTGATGATTGAGTTCAAATCATTTGGTTATTTTCGTACTGAAGCTACTTAAATTAGAACCAAGATCATACAAATTTTGATCATGGATTTTAAGGTATTTGATTATTTCGGTACTGATATTTGAGTTATTTGATTATTTATCTAGTTAATTTAGTAACAAAAGCATTCATATTTGTATTGACCATAGATTTTAAGTCATTTGATTATTTCAGTAATGAATTGTGAGTTATTTGATTGTTTATCTACTTAATTTAGTACCAAGATCATACAAATTTAGATTGTCCATGGATTTTGTGTTACCTGATTATTTCGGTACTGGATTTACTTAATTTAGTACCAAGATCATACAAATTAGGATTGACCATAGATTTTAAGGTATTTGATTATTTCGGTATTGGATTTCGTGTTATTTGTTTATTTATCTACTTGATTTTATAACAAAAACATACATATTTGTATTGACCATGGATTTTAAGTCATTTGATTTTTTTGGTACTGTATTTACTTAATTTAGTACCAAGAACATACGAATTTGGATTGAGCATGGATTCAAGTTATTTGATCTTTTCGATGCTGAAGATACTTAATTTTGACCCCAAGGGCAGAAAAATTTGATTTGATCGTGGATTTTAATTTATTTAATTATTTTGGTACTGAAGCTACTTCAATTTGATCCCCGAACCAATTTCGGTCTTGTGTGGCAAAAATCATCCGGTAACCCCTTCGCAGACTAGTTTTCGTATGGGGAATCATCATCATCATCATCATCATCATCACCATCATCAGTCTTTTAACGTCCCTCGTCAGACATAGACCTTCTCAAGGATTCGCCACAATTCTCTATCATGGGCGTCGCAGAGCCAGTATTTTAAAATTTGTCCAGTTCATCTCTCCATCTTGTATTTTGTCGGCCTCGGTTTCGTATGTGATCTCTGGGGATCCATGTTGTGAGTCTTAATGTCATAGGTTGTCTGTCATTCTCACAACATGACCAACCCATTGCCATTTAAGTTTTCTCATAGATTCTTTGATGTCTCTGACTCCCGTTTTCTTCCTAATATACTGTGCTGTGTAGTGATCTCTCTAACTGAGATTGAGTCTAATTTTCTCATGTGCACGTTGCATGCCTCTCAGTTTGCGAGTCGGTCTCTTGGTTAGGTTCCATGTTTTAGCTCCATAAGTGACTGCCGAGAGGATGTATTGGTTGTATACTATTCTTCTTAGGATTATTGGGATCGACTTGTTTTTGAAGGTTGAGCTTGTTCTGCCAAAGGCTTGCCATCTCAAAGTGATTCGGATTGCTGGGTTATTAGTTTTGTTTAAATCATTTGCTGCCTACGATTAAACATGGCGGACGTTGCTGAATCGTGGAACCTAACCTTGAGATAGACCTGCAGACTGAGAACCATGCAACATGTACATGAAAGAATTATGTTCAAACTCACAGGGAGAGAACACAAGACAGCACGGTATATCAGGGAGAAAACAGGAGTCTTGGACATCATGAGAAAACTCAAATGGTAATGGGCTGGTCATTTTGCAAGAATGGCAGACAACCGATGGCAGACAACTCACAACATGGGACCTCCAAAGATCATACGCGCAACTGCAGCTGGCAGTAATCAAGATGGAGAGACGAACTAGACAAATTCAGAAAGTTTTGGCTCAGCGACGCACATGATAGAGAGATCTGGTAAGGAAGGGATGATGATAATGATGATGATGATGATGTCATCACTCCTCCTTTGTTAGTAAAAAATGATACCTTGAGAATTCAATTTGAAATTTGGGCATTTATTTTATAATAAAAAATGTAACTATAGGGGTATCTTAAATTACTCGATAGAATAATATAAAAATGGTTAATGTGAAGGATGGGCCTGATGTGATGAGATTAATATTTATCATCTTCTAACGACCCCTTACGGCCCCTTACCTTCCAGCACCCCTTGGGTCCTTCAACACACCCGAAGGGGCAAGGGGTTAGAGCCTACTTTGATAACCACAATGGAACTGTGAATGCTAACCAAAACTGCCAACATAGGTTTCTCCAGTTTTTTAGTTAGTCTGGCTGGCTGGTTGGCTCGATGGCTCGCTATGTATATATGTATGTACATATGTATCACACGTGAGGGCCGAATCGATTGTGCTAGAGGGAAGGAAATTTCAATATTTACACTTCATTATACCTTAAATAACTTTAAAAAATTCTTCCAATAAGTAGTTTTTTGTGGGGGTTCAATTTGCAGTTTAATTTCATGCCAGATTAATCCCTTAGTTTATACCCAACAGCATTGACGTTTTTTTTAATTCAGATTCTTTTAACCTCCATACTTCCATTCTAGGATGAACTTATATAATTCAAGTAAAATTAGAAATTAGAAACTGTCAACCAAAACTGCCACCAAAATTGCCAACATAGATTTCTTCGGTTTTCAAGTTGGTCTGGCTGGCTGGCTATATATGTATCTCGCGTACTAGAGCAATGGAGCTAGAGGACTGAAATTTTTAAGATTTAAGCCTTATTATGTCAAGAAAAACGTTTTCTTTTCAAAATCCCTGCTAAATATTTTTTAGATGGGGGTTCAGTTTGCAATTTAAGTTCTTGTTAAATTGATGCCCTGGTTGGTGCCCACTTGTCTTTTTTCTCAAATTCAGACTTTTTCAGTGATCACTGCCCAACAAAAGTTGAAAGAAGAAACTTATTCATTGATCACCTCTTTTTCTATTTTTAAAAAAATTGATCACCTTTACATGGCGTGCTGACAAGAGTCGTGGGTCAGAGGACAGTTTCTATTGAGTGACCAACAAGACCTGTTTGAAATAATGGCTGTTTTAAGCTTTTGGAATGCTGTTGTAGGAGGACCAATTCTGCGGGAGGGATTTCTCTACCAGCAGAAACTGAGGGTCTTTCAATCATTCATTCATTCCTTATCGCTCACAGCCAGGTCAGTCAGGGGGGCGCAAGGAAAGGGGCTGGGCTAGAGGAGGATGCCTTTGACTTGCGTTATTGAGCATAATTTAAACTTAATGTAAAGATTGGTCCCATCTTGGGAGGATTAACAGGATCGCCAAGAGAGGCTCTCGTATGTTTCATCAGCGCCACGCCCACATACAGAACATATATTTCATCGGCGCCCCAACCCTTCTAGAGCATTTGATTTAACAGTACTCAACCCCATAATATCAGTCAAAAATGATACATTGAAAATAAAATTTTAATGATATTTTTTCAGTTTTAATTATTAATATAACTTAATTGGATTCTTCAAATCGGGAATAATTTTGTAACAGCTCTTTTTGTAAAACCATCTCTTCGAAATTCGATTTGATGCGTGGGAGGTGACGATTTATATTCTTTGTTCCCTGGTCCCCTCACTGCCCTTGGACTTCACAACACCCCTATCCCATTCATTTGCTTTCCATTATCTTCTTTGTGTCTTCAAGCACCCATTAGGGGGCGGTAGCACCCACTTTGGGAAACCCCTGTTATAGAGACTTATAAGTACACTCACCAAATACATAACGTTGACCGTCCCCTATTATGGGAAGCGACAGCGACTCTCGACGTCATCTGTTCAAACTTGAAAAAATAAAAAAAGATTTAATACAAGTCTTAGACAGAACTTCTTCGCATGCCGTGCAGTAAATCCATGGAACAGTTTCTGGTCTTCTGTGGTAGACACAAGTACACTCCACACCTTCGAGAACATACTTGACCATGATTGGCCTAACAGAAGATTCCACCTACGCCTGAATGTTACCTATATCACCCGTGCCCGCAAAGTATATTAAAAGCAATAGACCAGATCTAATCTGATTCTGTATTATATTGTATTGTATTACATAGCATTAGTATGAATCTTATTGGATATGACTAGGTTATTTCGCACAGTGGAATATGGAAAACGTCAAAACAACCTTCTACATAAAGAAAGTATTTGCTTTGTGTTTTCAATGGAATTTGGTTGGATATTCCCCATGAGGACAAAATAGATTCGATAAATTTGATGTTCGGAAAAAATACAAACTTTGAACTATGTTAATGGCAAGATCTACGAATTTTTATTTGCGTGATAGAATATTCTTTAGCTCGGGGAATAAAGTTTCTTGGCTGTGTAGACTATTGAATTACTGTTAACGTAGCCAGACAGATTTATAAATGGACACACACACACACATGCACGTGCACGTACGTATCCTTTAGATTCATTCACATTCTTTTTTAGTTTTTTTTATATCTTATTTTTTAAGGATTGTTCAGGATTCCTCTGGTATATTGGACCCCAAGAGCCCTGGCACCCTACCCAGTTGTGGGGTCTGCGAATACACCCTGCACTTCTCTCTCTCTCCATACATACATACATACATACATATATATATATATATATATATATATATATATATATATATATGCCCTTTATAATGTCTAGAAAAGTTTTCCTAGTTATTTGAAAATGCCCCCTAAATAGTATTTTTTAGTGAGAGGTTAATTTGCAATGTAAATTTATGCTTGATTAGTCCTGCTCTCATAATTTCTTTTAGACTTTCAAGTGATCTGCGACCAACATGATTCGAGAAAAGTAACTTATTTATTGATCACCCCTTTTTTCCAATTCATTAATTGATCACCCCCAACACTTCATGCTGACACAGGACGTTGGTCACGTGACTGCTTTTTCTTCTCTAACAACTAAAAAGACTTGTTCCTTTCTTTTTCAATGCACTTAATTCGGTGGTGAATGTTAATCACATAAACGGAACGCTGTACAATGAAAATTTCAGATCAAAATTCAGGTAAGAAGTACGTGTCAGGCAATGGAATTATTGATTCAGATCATCATCATCATGATCAGTCTTTCAATGTCTGTCGTTGGACATAGACCTTCCCCAGGATTCGCCACAATTCTCTATCATGGATATTGCGGAGCCAATACTTTCTGAGTTTGTCTAGCTCGTCTCTCCATCTAATGTTCTACCGGCCTCGGTTGCGCATGTGATCTTGGGGGATCCATGTCGTGAGTCGCCATATCCATTGGTTGGCTGCCATTCTTGCAACATGGCCAGCCCACTGCCATTTCAGATTTTGAGTGGATTCTATGATGTCCCTGACTCTTGTCTTTTCCTGTGCCGTCTTGTAGTCTTTGCGCATAATTGCGCATAATTCTATCATGTGCACGTTGCATGGTTCTTAATTAGCGGATCTGTCTCTTGGTAGGGTTCCATGTTTCAGCTCCGTAAGTGACTATTGGGAGGATGTATTGGTTATACACCCTTCTTTTTAGGATTAATACGATCTTTTTATTTTTGAAGGTTCAGCTTACTCTGCCAAAGGCTTGCCATCCCAGTGTGATTCTCCGCTTGATTTTCTTCTTCTTTTAGGGGTCTCAAGATTTGTTGTCCTAGGTAGATGTAGTGATCTACTTTCTCCAGTTCTGTGTCCTCGATTTTTATCTCAGTGTTTTTTTTTTTTTAAATCTCCGATGTTGTTGTATAATGAGAATTAAAAAAACTGATATGTCATGTACAGTCTCCAGCATCCTACTAAACGCAAATTTGTATTTAAAAAAAAATCACGGAGACCGGTCCAATCTGTCACTCAATAGAAACAATCACATGCCCAACATCTTTTGGCAGGATATTGTGTTGGGGGTGATCAATTGAAAGAAAAAATGGAAAAAGGGTGATCAATGGATAAGGTTCTTCTCCCGCCTTCTGTTGGGTAGTGATCGCTAAAAGAGTTCGAATTTTCAAAGAGCAAGCGTGAATGCTGCTGGACCTAAACTAAAGGATCAATTCGGCATGAGCTTACACTGCGAACTGAACCCCCACTAAAAAAAATCGTTTTTTCTACACGTAATGAAGAGTACATGTTGAAAATTCCAGCCCTCTAGCTCGATCAGTACGTCTCATTATGTGTAATGCATACATACATACATGCATATCCAGCCAGCCAGCCAGCTGCACCAACTTGAAAAAAAAAGAAACCTATTTTGAACAGTTTTGATTTCTAAATTACACTGCGTCCTATACGGTCGTATTATGACTCGGATGGGGGAGGGGTCCGTCAACTGAAACTCTAAATGACAGCTATGGGGCTGGGATGATTTGCTGTGAAAGGTAGTCTTCCAAATACCACTATGACTAATGTGTTATATGTTGGCAAATACGACTGACATATACTGATGGATATGGTGAAACTAGACAATATGGAAAAGAAAGAAAACTTGAGAAAAAAAACAAACAAATGTTACATCAAAAAGAAATAATCATCACCAAGAGATGAGGAAGAGATAACCTGAAAAGTACCACAACACACACACACACCATCTCTTCCTAAATTAATTTCTTCCATTCGAAACATGTAAATAGCCACAGACCTGTTTGTTCACTTTTCTGAATCGCTGAATGGGTTTCCGAAGAATTTGGTGAAAATCAACGAAATGCATCGTGATAATAATAATCTATGAGGTGTAACACGGGTTTTTTCCTCAAAATCTTTCATTTTTCCATATTGTCTAATTTCCACCATTTCGTCAGATCACCTCATATCCACACAGAGACAGAAATATCAACTTAGTGTATATATATATATATATATATATATATATATATATATATATATATATATATATATATATATATATATATATATATATATATATATATATATATATATATATATATATATATATATATATATATATATATATATATATATATATATATATATATATATATATATATATATATATATATATATATATATATATATATATATATATATTTATTTATTTATTTATTTTAATTAAAAAAAAAATTATTGTGTCATCCAAAGGCAGCTGTTTCGTTGTATTACAACTCTTCAGTGTGGCTATAGACTTTCCATTATGCAGGATTGAAACCTTCGCCTCAGATACGGAGGCCGATATCCTACCTCTGGGCCACAGAACTGGACCGTCAGTTAGGCTGAATTTAAGCGATATATTTATTTAGGCATAAATTCCCCATCCACCATAGTGCTCCGTTCCTATGGAAGATCAATATATATATATATATAACGAAATTGCTGTCTGTGGATGACTCAATTATTTAATCATTCATATATATATATATATATATATATATATATATATATATATATATATATGTATATATATATATATATATATATATATATATATATATATATATATATATATATATATATATATATAAGAACACATACAAACACATTTACATGGACGCGCACACGTTATTTTGAAACTGGCGAATTTATCGAATGGAAATGGCCTACGGGAAATTAACCTAAGCGTTTACTTTCCTGAATTCCTGGCGTCAAATATAACGGCGTTTACAGGATGGATAATAGGCTTGAGGCAGACCAATATATATGGGTAGGTACATTTATGTTTTCTTCTTTTGGGATATTATTTATTTCAAGTACATCTTTTGTTCGTCTATCTATTGCTCTTTCTTTACTTATTTCATTCTTTTTCTTTCTTTCTTTTTTCATTCTTCTTTTCTTTCTTCCTTATTTTTCATTTGTCTCTTCCCTTGTTATTTCTTCTTTCTTCTTTCCTTTCTTTCTTTCACTCTCTATTTTACTCTCTATTTACTTCTTACAATTCTTTCTTTCTGATTCTTTTCTTTCTCTCTTTGTAATTGTTCTTATCTCTCTTTCTTCCTTTCTCTTTTTCTTGTATTCTTTGTTTTTCTCTCCTTCTTTCATTTGTTTCTTTCAAATTCTCTTTTTCTTTCTTTCTAAATAATGGTCTCTTTGTTTCTAATTATTATTTTCTTTTTCTTTTTTTCTTCTTTTCTCTCTTTCTTCCTCTCTCTTTCCTTCATTCATTTTTCTCTTTCTAATTATTCTTTTTTCTCTTATTAATTACTATTTTCTTCCTCTCTTTTTTCTCTTTTCCTCTTTCATTTCTTTCTTTCTAATTCTTTTTTCTTTATATCTAATCCTTTTCTTTTTTTCTAAATACTCTTTTCTTTCTTTCTTCTTTTTTCTTTCTTTCCTCTTTTCCCTTCTTCTTCTCTTTCTCTCTCTTTCATTTCCTTTCTTCCCCTCTTTTCTTCCTTCCATTTCTTTCTTTTTAATTCCTCTCTTCTTTCTTTCTAAACACTTCTTTCTTTCTTTCTTTCTTTCCTCTTTTCCTTTCATTTTTTCCTCTTTTCCATTCTTTCCCTCTTCTCTTTCTCTCTCTTTATCCTTTTCATTCTTTTTCCTTTCCTTTCTCCCATTTGTTCATACCTTTCTTCAATCAACAACGTTTCTCTCCACCCGATGAGAACGCTCAACATTCTCCACCAGAAAGGATGGCCTCACATTCCCGCTGAGTTAATGGCAGAAAAATCTCCTACAATCCTTCTTCCACAGAGCACGAATCATTTATTTATAAAACGTCAACGGGACGCTGTCATCAACACAAACAACATCCATTAAAGCGAGAATAACACACCGTTACCATTCCAGCCATTCCCGATTTGTTAATAGTCAGGTCTTTTGGTTTTGAGTAATGTTATTCAAGTTAACGATCGCTAGTTTTTCAGGTATTATTTGGATAGGAGAAATATACCATTAAAAAAACTTTTACATCAAATAACAACGAGGCGTACAATTTGGTTCCTGGGCAGTGTGTCTTAATTTCCGATTGCTTAGGTATAAAAGTATAGAAAATGGCTATGGTTCCCTTGAAATTTTGCTTTTGTGGTCAGGACATTGATAAGACTACACAACGCGTTTTTTGTTCTGGGTAGTAAATGTTATTTTCTGATTGCTTATATGTAAAATAAAGTATAGAAAATGGCCATTTAAAGAATATTTCTGTAGGATAATCCATTTAAAGATTAGTAGTTGACAATCTGGTATCGTACATATCTCACTGTCCTCCAGGTAGATTGAATATGCATGCCAAATTTGGTTGAGTGAATCAGACTTTTAGTAATTTATTGAAATAGATGGAAATCGGATTATTATTATTATAAGGCTGAGAGCAGATATAGACACCACATTTTTTTATGGAGGGGGAAACCATAGGTAAATTTTGCAGACACACAACACCTATTTAGGGAATAATGCAGTCGTTTTTGGTACTCGGCCAAGTCAAAAATTGAAAAAAAGAAGTGATTCAACAGAAATTCGACTATTGTAAAATAATCTAATAGACTCATTATCAAAGTCAATGATTGAACAACCGTAGCGTCAAAATTTGAAATCATGTAAAGAAAAAATCGATCAAAGAATAAATATGGTCAGAATAGATTCTATTTATGATATCACTGGCTTTATCCACTGGAAAACATCTAAAATAGAGTTATGAAAAATCTAGAGACGTCTAGGTTCTCCAGAATCTAGATGTTATTCATAGGCACATCAAAATAAGGCCCCGAGAGGTCCAAAAAAAAGCAATTCCCCCACCCAAATCCCAAAGTCATTTCTGAAGGGATGCACTGGTATACTGATATCAATGTTCAAGTCTATAGATAAAATAGTATGACCAGGAGCGCTGAAGCTCACAAAGAATAGAACCTTTTGACAGCTTTGGTGGCTACGGTTGTTCAATTACTGGTGGTTAATTTGACGAAAGTTGCGTTGTACAAGTCGGCATAACGAGGATGAAAGTCACTAACAATTGCTTGAAAGGTATCATCATCATCATCATCATCATCATCATCATCATCATCAGCAGTAGTAGCAGCATTTAATGTTCGTCAAAATAAAGCCCCTGAAAGGTAGAAAAAAAATAATTCCCCCTCCAAAATGTAAGGCATTTTTGGGAGGGGCCTAGTGGTGTACTGATGCTAATTTTCTACTCTTTAGACAAAACGGGATGGCCAGGAGCATTAGAATATACACGCCCACGCACATACGAAGAGGATAGAACCCTTTGTAAGCTTCTGTGACTGTACAAATTCAATTTCTTGAGAGTGAAACAGGTGTTATGTCCTGCCAAATTGATATTATACCCGAGTGGAGGGTTGCGCATCAGAAAAGAACTTTAACCTTCAATTTGGCGGCTCAATCTGAGATATAATTGAATATCGTATTGATATTCTTCGCAGCTCCACGCCCAGATGCCCCCAGGGACCTTCCCAGACACTCTCTTGCCAAATGTTAGTGTTTGTTGTTTATTTAGCCAGGTCATATTTATAACCCTGTGGCGATTTCAACCTTCAAACGAATTTTTAAATAAAAATAATCTATTCTGATCACAGTTATTCTTCCATGGCCCCCTTTTTCTTTTTTACATGACTTCAAATTTTGACGCAACGGTTGTTCAATTATTGACTGTGATGGCAAATTTCTATCAGATTATTTGTTGTCTGGCCAAATGTGTGTTCTTTTCCCCATCTTTCACCTGTATATCATGTAAGATATCCTCTTTGAATGACTGGGTTTACGGATGCCACCTGAGACGCTCTCTCACATGACACATTAGGATCCGAAAAGAATCCATTATTGAATTTTTTTTGATCTGATTCGTTCATTATGAATAGTGGATTCCAGAATATTTATTCTTTTGAAAAAAAATGATCAAAGTTTGCATTCTATTCAAATTATAAGCTGTCAACCAAAACTCTAATAAAAACTTCAAAAATAGGTTTCTTCAGTTCTTAAATTGGTCCAGCTGGCTCGATACGTATGTATGCACATACATACCTATACCAGCCAGACCAACTCAAGATAGGTATATATCATGCAAGCAGTTCGCGTGAATGGAGCTGGTGGGTTGACATTTTAACATCAAGGGGGAAAAAACAGGAGTCTGAGACATCAGAGAAACCATTAGAAAGCTCAAACGGCAATGGGCTGGTCATGTAGCAAGAACCAATGGACATCACAAGTCACAGTATGGATGATCAGAGACCAAACGCAGAATTGAGACCGACAGAATATGAAATGATGTGACGAAGTGGACGCAAGGCCCATGATAGAGAGGTGTGGAGAATCCTAGGGAAGGTCTATGTCCAGCAACAGACGATAAAAGACTGATGATGATGAAGTCTAGGGAAAACTTAAAAAAAAAAAATTCCCCGCCCTTAAATAGGTTTTTTGTGGGGGGTCATGTTATTGTGTTCTCTTTAGTTTGTGTCCGCGACCCAGTGGAAATCCCTGGGGTCATGGAGACGATCACTCTATAAAGAGTAAATCCAGTATATATCGAAGTGCTGTAACATATCCAGTCACAGCAGCTCCTTCATCAGTATACATAAAGACTCAAAGTCGTTTCAGCTCCAAATAGGGGTAAAACTAGCTCACCAAAACTCTTCACAGCCTGTCTCGAGATGATCTTCAGAACACTAGACTGGGAGAATAAAGGAATCAAGGTAGACAACGAATATCTGAACACTCTCAGATTTGCAGACGACATTGCCCTTTTCGCAGAGAACCTATATGACCTTTAACTAATGCTAGGTGAACTAAATGAAGAGAACGAGAAAGTTGGCCTTCACATAAACTTCAGCAAGACGAAGATCATGTGCAACAACCACATCGGAGATAAAAACACTAAGATAAAAATCATGGACACAGAACTGGGGAAAGAAAATCACTGCATCTACCTAGGACAACAAATCTCCCTGAGACCCTCAAAAGAAGAAGAAAGCAAGCGAAGAATGACCCTCGGACGGCAAGCCTTTGGCAGAGCAAGCTCAACCTTCAAAAATTAGAAGATCCCAATAATCCTAAAAAGAAGAGTATACAACCAATGCTTCCTCCCAATAGTCACATGGAGCTGAAACATGGAACCCTACCAAGAGACAGAACCGCAGACTGAGAACCATACAACGTGCACATGAAATAATTATGTTCAAACTCACACGGAGAGACCACAAGACAGCACAGTATATCAGGGAGAAAACAGGAGTCCTAGACATCATAGAATCCATTATAAAACTTAAATGGTAATGGGCTGGCCACGTCGCAAGAATGGAAGACAACCAATGGACATCATGACTCACGACATGGATCTCCGAGATCACACGCGCAACTGAGGCTGACCGAGCGCTAAATGGAGAGACGAGCTAGACAAATTCAGAAAATACTGGCTCCGCGAAGCCCATGATAGAGAAGTGTGGCGAATCCTGGTTAAGGTTTATGTTCAACGACGGACATCCAGAGACTGACGACGATGATGATGATGATTTATTTTGTTGAAAATGCATACTTTTTTAGGAAATATGTATATATGTATGTTATGTATGCATGACGCACACAGACAGCAGAAATACAGCTAGAAGGTTGAAAGTTTCAACATTTATCTCCATACGTTTCTAATCAGAGGGGGGAATTTGCAATATAACTTAATGCTGAATTGGTCTCATTTTTTGCTCGCTGTTTTTTGAAAATTCAGACTTTTTAGTGAATACTGCCAAACAAAAAGAGATAGAAGTAAGTAATCCATTGATTAACCCTTTTCCAATTTTTTTAATTGATCATCCCAAACACAGCATGCTGCCAAAAGACATGGGCCATGTGACGTTTTCTATTGAGGACTAATCAGTGACCTGTCACCATGACTTTTTACCCATTCAAATGTGCGTTTGGTAGGATGCCGGATCCTGTATATAAGATCTCGTTTTTTTTAAAATTCTAATTAGCACACACTTATGTGAATCAATAATTCCATGGCCTGATACGTACTTATTACCTAGATTTTGATCTGAAATGTTCATTGTATAGTGTTCCGTTTATGTGATCAGTATTCACTATCGAATTAAGTGCGTTGAAAAAGAAAGGAACCCCCTTTGCCAATATTTCAGTTTGATCAACTCCCAACACGGTATACAGTTAAAACATGTTGGTTGCATGACATCCTCGTGACTAACCAGACCTGTCAGTTATTTATATATTGATCTAACATAGAAGCTTCCCATTTCACCAGTGATGGAATTTAAAGCCCTTTAACTCCAAGGCTGTAGTCTGTACTACGAGTGATACATATATACATAGCCAGCCAGACCAACTTGAAAACTGAAGAAACCTATTTTGACCGCTTTGGTCACAGTTTGAGTTGAAAAATTCAACTGCTTGACTTTGTTTATCAAAATTTTTTATCAAAACTATTTTCAGATAAAGTTGTATTATATATATATATATATATATATATATATATATATATATATATATATATATATATATATATAGTCTTTGTTTTATGAACACACACTCACACGTATATACATGCATGAATATATTCATGAAAATAATTAAATTAAAAAATTGTACTGCTCTTCTTTGTTTATCAAATTTTCCATTAAAATTATTTCCAGATAAAGTTGTATTTTTGCGATATATATATATATATATATATATATATATATATATATATATATATATATATATATATATTGATCTTTGTTTTTATAAACACGCACACACGCACGCACACACACACGCAAACACACACACACACACACACACATATGTATATATATATATATATATATATATATATATATATATATATATATATATATATATATATATGCACCTTTTGAACGAATGTACCGAATCATTTTTGAGGGTTAGACACGATTTGAAAGTGCAAATAACAGGAATTCTTCCTTTGCGTGATGTAAATACATGAATTATCTCATGATCTCCTCTTGAATAGCCCCAAAATACAGAGTGCAATTTTTGAAGGTCCAACTTCATCAGTCGAAACTCTATTTTCGGGAGATAATCATGGCTGACAATGACAGGAGAAGTGTTCTTTTTAGCATTTTTATAAAAAGCCTTACATTAATCACTCGTTCAATTTCCGAATGCTTTTCTTGGAAACCCAACAACATTTTTCCCTTTTCCCTGTGGAGAAAGAAAGTTCACATTTAATCAACTTAGACACTCTAACCCAGAACTCCAGTTTTTACTTTTGGTAGATTGTTTTAATTAACTGTTATTTTTACCACGAGACTGTATCGCAGACCCGGGGGAGACCACGAATAGCTGAGGGAGTTGCGCAGTACAGTCCATTCAAGCTTGCCAGCCCGTAGACAACCGTCAGCATTATTAATCACAATAATCTAATTTCTGCCAGATGTTTTAAAGTCTCAAACTTTGTATCGGTCATCGACGAATGGGGTTGGCAAGCCGACGGCCATTTTCAAAGAACAGTTTGTTTCAGAACGGAGATCTGGACTTTCGCCATTATTTACTAACTGACCATGGAGATGACTACGAGTAAAACTGTGATCCATTCTTGAAGCAGTCACTGGTGGAGCCGAGGGCGGGGAGGGTGCGGCCCAAACCCCCATCAACTTCTTGAAGACCGTCTCTCGTAATTCATGCAGAAATGAAGAGGAAAACCGTAGAGTGGGTGGTAGGTGTAAGTCTAGCATGAGGACAGAAATAAATATGAAAATTAAAAAAAATCGTGACACCTCACCAGAAGGTTACATTTTGACAAAACTCAGATACATATGTAGCAAATCAGTATTGCCAATTTTAGCTTCCCAAGATAATAAAAATAAAACGAGCAATGCTATTTTAAAATCAGTTTAGCGCTATTGCATTATCAATTTCCACTATTTTTTAGCCATTTGAATCTAGTGATTCAATGCCATTTTAATGGCCATAAAACGATTGACAATGTTTAT
The DNA here is from genome assembly GCA_963457665.1 of Thysanoteuthis rhombus. NCBI lineage: Eukaryota > Metazoa > Mollusca > Cephalopoda > Oegopsida > Thysanoteuthidae > Thysanoteuthis > Thysanoteuthis major. The sequence goes on along the minus strand of OY735238.1, from coordinate 20,479,283 downwards.
AGTGCATTTATGTGTTTTTTGACGCTTTTTTAACGTTGATCTGGCGCATAAAGTGTCAAGTTAGCAATACTGCCTGGTACCCAACTTCATCAATTTTCTTTTAGCAGACTCCATCGTTGAAAGCAGTAGTTCTCAAACTGTGTGCCGCAGCATTATAGTTTACTATCGCTCAAGTGTACCTTGAATTTTTTTCTAACTACACACACATGTATTTTGAGCCTTGAAACCATCCAGTACAGGTAGTATGTCTGTCCCACTCCACCACACAGATGCCAATCCTGTAGATTTGTAACAAGGTTTTTTTTAGATCTGAAAAGCGTCAATAAGTACGTATATCAGTTACAATGATAAAAAAGTTTCGTCCACTGACTACTGAAATATTTTGTCTAATTGAATTACTGTTGCTTCACACATGACCCACCTGATCAACCAGCCAAGTGGGCTACAGATTCATCCCTTTGCTCGTCCTTGTGTGTGTGTGTGTGTGTGTGTGTGTGTGTGTGTGTCTCTGGGCTCTCCTGTTCGAATTTCTTGGACTACATCCTTCAAAATCTGCATGAGCACACCACAAACCACCATCTAAAAATGATCTTTAGTTTTTTTCAGAAAATTGCCTTTTGGGGACTCTATGGTCATTTTTGACCAACCAACAATGCACAAAATTTAAGATATTTCAAGTTAATTTGAAGATCTATTTTTTTTTTAGATAATTTTAGATAGAAAATTCATCCTTTTAAGAAATTTTTTCAGGTAATTACTTCTGGTACTCGCACGATTGTGGTTCATTTAGGCGAGGTACACATATTCATTTCATTTTTACTGTTTGTGTGCCACGTAAGTCAAATATATTTCTTGGTGTGCAATAAAGTTTGAGAAACACTCTCTCGAAGGCTTCTTTTGAAGTTATTGATTCAAGTTGGGAAATACATCAATCTATAGACGGCTTTTGGGTAATTTTTTGACAAAGCGCTTTGTATTTCGATTCCTAATTAACGAAGGGTCTAGATCTCTCTGTATCTGTCTCTGCCGTGTTTGTACTCGGCTTGGAATGCATATGCGTCAGTCGGACTCTCCTCATTTTGAAGATTTGCCTACTTCCTATCCCTCGGTGCATTTAGTTACATGAAAAATCTATCCATCTATCTATCTATCTATCTATCTATCTATCTATCTATCCATCTATCTATCTATCTATCTATCTATCATTTTCTTGTAAAATCTATCATTTACGTGTAAAATCTATCTATCTATTTATCTAACAATTAACTTGTAAAATCTCTCTCTCTCTATATATATATACATATATATCTTTCTCTATCCATCATTTACTTGTAAACTCTATCAATTTTTTCTAGTATAATCTATCTATCTATCTATCTATCTATCTATCTATCTATCTTTCATTTTCGTGTTAAATCTATGTATGTATGTATGTATGTATGTATGTATGTATGTATCTATCTATCTATCTATCTATCTATCTATCATTTGCTTGTAAAATCTATATATCTATCTATTACTTACTTGTAAAATCTATCTATCAATCATTTACTTGTACAATCTATCTATCCATCTATCTATCTATTTATCAATCTATCTATCATTTGCTTGTAAAATCTATACATCTATCTATCATTTACTAGTCAAATCTATCTATTTATCTTAAATTGGAGCAGAAATTACAATAAAATTCATAGTAAATACAAATCATACTGGAATACTTGGTTTAATCAGTGAAAACATTAGAGAGCTAACAAATCTGTTCTTCAACCACAACTTACTTGGTTGTTAAATTATTTAAATCAGTTGAAGTTTTTGAATTGTATCAGACAGGGGCAGACTGAGAGTGATCTGGACCCCTACACAGAAAGGATTATGAGCCCCTTGACCCTCGTTTCTTTGGCCTCTTGGTGCATTGGTACTTTCAACCCTTGCTACTTGGGCCCTCTAACAATGCCCTGTTGCCCGACTGTTCAGCTCGCCCTTCGTATCAGACCAGGGATCACGAGTTGAAATAATGTCCAGGATTGAACAGACATTGGGTGGAAAGACATGAGCTTACACATAAATGTATGAACCCAATCCTTGGGAAAACTAAAGAAAGTAATCCTGGATCCGCTCCAGAATTTAGACACTTGTTCCGTACCCCGTTGCATCACCTTTCACGAAATGCAATTGGGATCCATTGAGTACTTTCGGATATAACGTGTGGGCAGAAAGACAGAAAGACAGAAAGGCAAACAGAAAGACACGACCGAATTCATTTATCTCTTCTACTTTGGTAGTGATTATAATAAAAGTAAGTATGATAAATTGTAAATAGTTTATCTCAGATTGTCAAAACAACACGAGAGTGTCACTGCTACTTTGTTTTTCTGTTGGTCTTTTCTGCAAACCTCAAACTTTTCAGTAACTATGTTTGCTTTTCCTTCTATTAAGTCTCTCACTTCGGTTATGTTGTCAGTTTTTATATATTGTTGTAATTTATTAACTTTTCACATTTCAATCTCAACTTCATCTCCGTTCATATTCCCCAAAGAATGAATTGACTGTTTATCTTCTGACATTATTTGCTTTATTTTGTTGATGTCATTCTTATCTTCTTCATATAGATTTTCAGGATTCATCTTGGGAGCTTGTAGTACGATTCCACCAGTGTCACCATTACTTTTTATTTCTTCATATTCTCTGTTGAAAGTTGCTATTCTTCATTTTCTCGACATTTTCTTTCCTCTTAACCTCTGTCTAGGATTGCACAGACAATGACAGTAATGTCAAAACTGAAGGCTATATGGAGGGAAAGAGACATCTCACTCAGCTCAAAGATCAGACTGATGCACTCCCTGGTCATCTCAATATTTCAGTTCGTTTGCAAATGATTGACTTCGTGAAGTCCTTGACTGTGGTTATAGAGAGGAAGATACAGGTCATATAGATGAGACGCTTTCGAAATATCCCCAGCATCTCCTACAAAGACAGTATCACAAAGGAAGGAGTGAAAAACAAAATTGGATAAACCATCGGGTACTATGAAGAGCCCCTAACGGCAGTAAAGAGACTCCAATTAAAGTGGTATGGACAGGTCTTGCGATCAGTGGGATACGCCATGACAATCGTGCAAGGCCGAGCACAAGATGTGAGAAGGGCAACATCCCAGAATGGACAGGTATGACGTTGAGCGACGCCTTTAGAGAGTCTCAGAAGAGAGAAGGATGGAAAAAGATGACCGCCAATTCAATAGTGACGCCTCCATGGTTGGCCAGACTAAGAGATTAAATAAAATGAAAATAATGAAAGTCTTTGAACTTTGATTGCTTTAGGCTCAAGTGTTGGAAGCTTCTTAATCACAATAAAAGTCAACACGAGCTTTTAAAAGGGCTGGAAAAGTACTTTTGATGCTATTGCTTATGTAGTTAATTGTATTTGTATCTTTGTCTGGACCTGGTGAATAATATAGAGAATCATTAAGTGGGTTTCTTTTCAGAATTGATATTTTTCTTCAAATATCTTTCTCTATATATGAGAACTATCTGTCTGTCATGCTATGGAAACCAACTAAACATGGGCGCATCCCAACCAAAGAACAGCAAGTAATCTTTCTTTAAGTCATTTGATTCTCATAGTTGTAAAATATTGCGATATGGCATATCAATTTTCAATAAAAATCGTAAATAGCTATTTTGGGCCTTTTTTTGCTCTTTTGGACATTTTGGCTTTTTTGAATACACAAATGCAGAACTCAGATATTCTAAAATGATATCATTAGCAGCTGGTAAAAATTGTCGGAATGATGATCTATTCCTTCCTTCCCATTTATGTTGTTTAACATAACTGGGACCGACTGACTGACTGACCGACCGACCGAAAAACGTCTACTAGAGACGTGTAAACATCATCATCATCAGCATCAGCATAAGTCTTTCAACGTCTGTCGTTGGATATAGACCTTCTCCAGGATTCGCCACACTTCTCTATCATGGGCGTCGCTGGGCCAGTACTTTCTGAATTTGTCTAGCTCGTCCCTCCATCTAATATTCTGCTGGCCTCGGTTGTGCATGTGATCTCGGGGGATCCATGTCATGAGTCCATCAGCTGTCCGCCATTTTAGCAATATGGCCAGCCCACTGCCGTTTATGGTACTGAAACATGAAACTTAACCAAGAGATAGATCCACAAATCGAGAACCATCCAACATGCGCATGAAAGAATCATCCTGGGCCTCACATGGAGAGACCACAAGACAGCACAGTACATCCAGAAAAAGACAAGAGTCAGGGACATCGTAGCATCCATTAAAAATCTCAAATGTGTAAACATATCTAAATATTGTAAGAAAAAATTGCTGATTGCGATGAAGACCACCTCCGAAATTCCTTGTCAGGCTAGTGTTCAAAGTGCCCGCGGGTTAGGGTCCCTAGTTCTTGCATTAATGTGCGTAGTGTAGTTTTTAGTCTCTTCCTTAGGAGGATTAACGTGATCATCAACATAGACACTCTACATGACCACCCGCTGCTTACGGCACCGGCACCTGGTATTCCCTGATGGCCACCCATCTAGGTACTGGCCAGCCTCGACGTTGCTTAACTTCGGTGATCATATGAGAACGGATGATTCCAATGCTATTTGGTCGTAAACTGCTAGTCAATTATTTCCGTCGATAGATAAAAACAATTATTGGGGAAAATTTGGAAAATTTTGCTGACTGCGACGAAGGTCGCCCAGCAAAGAAAACTGCCGAGCCTGTAATACGAAATCGAGCGTTTTAAACACAGAGCAAATCCTGCTAAATGTTTTCACGAACACAATTAATGACAGGAGACAATCAGGACAAAATTGTCAAGAGATTGAAATTGAAATTTGTACAAAATAAAAGAAACACACAAACAAACAGACAGACACGAACTCTCGGAAACAGAATTGCATGTCATTTGAATCGAATATTTAAATGAATGAATGCATTGAAAAATTGCGTTTTCTCTATCCTCTTTCCTTTTTCAGGCAAATAATTATTTCAGTTTGAAATATTTATTCCAGTGTCTTATTCCTCCTTTTCTTTTTTTAAATTTCACCTTTCCTTCTTTCTTTCGCTCTTCGTTCCCTTTCCTTCCTTCCTGTCTTTCATTCTCTCTTTCTTTCTTCATTTCCATTTCCCCCTTCTTTCCTTTCTTCATTCCTTTCATTTCCACCCTTTTTCTTTCTTCCTTTCTTCATTTCCATTTCCTCCTCCCTTCCTTTCTTCACCCCTTTCATTTCCACTCTTTTTCTTTCTTTCTCCCTTCTTTTCTCCCTTATTTCCTTTTTCTTCCTTCTTTCATTTCTTCATTTCCATTTTCTCCCTTCCTTCATTCCTTCCGTTTCTTTCCACTGATTCTCTTAATTTCATTCTTTTTTCTTTTCCATTCCCTCCCTTTGCACCTTCCTCCCTTCCTTCCTTTTCCTTCCAACCTTTCTTTCTTCATTCCCACTTCCCTTCTTTCTTCCTACATTCCCCCGCCTTCCCTTCCCTCCCACCCGTTTTCTTTCTTCCTTCCTTCCCTCTTTCTTTTCACCCTTCATCTTCTCCCTATTTCCCCTTCTTTCCTTCTTTTGTTCAGATTCCATTTTTTTTATATCCCTTCCTTCCTTTCATATACATTTAAAGCAATTACTTTAATTACAATCAGAGCCATTAGTGAAACATTTCTGTTCTCACTGTTAAATCGTCACCCAGAATGCTCTGTGAAACGTTCATTTTATTCATAGATCCCAAATAATAGACACGAAGACTCACTCACAAAATAAAGTATAGAAATTCCATCGAAGAACAAATATGGTCATGATTAATTCTGTTTATGACATCATTGGTGTTTTCCACTGGAAAACATCTAAAATAGAGTAAGGAATATCCAGAGTCTGAAGAATCGACATGTCATTTATAAGCCCGTCAAAAAAAGCATTTTTTTCACAGATAAAAAAAATCCTTTAAAAGGGAGTCTAGTAAAGCACTGTTGCTTATTTTCAAGTAGATAAAATGGTATAGCCAGGAGCACTGGAACACACAATCACACGTGCATATAAGAAGGGATAGAACCCTTTGCCACTATCTCTATTATTGTTCGGACTATCCTCATCTTGGTTGTTTTCCATACAACGTTTGGCCCGTTGTACTCTACGGCCTTCATCAGGTATCATCTGGTAGGTGTGGGGGAAGTAACGAACCGAACACTTTATCTAACCGACGGGGGTATATAGACTGCACTCCCCTCTTAGCAGCAGTAGTATTTTCGAATTATTATTATCTCGCACTGGGATTGAATCTAGAACCATTAGATTGATTGCAATGATCCTGTCCGATTCTCTAACCACATGGACACATACTGCAAGTAATATAATGTTTCTAGGTTCAATCCCAGTCGCTTAGATAAAGGGTTCGATATGTTACTTCCCCTACATCTACCAGATGATACCTGATGAAGGCCGTAGAGTACAACGGGCAAAACGTTGTATGGAAAACAACCAAGATGAGGATAGTCCGAACAATAATAGGGATAATAATGATAACTCATCTCAAAAATTTAGAGAAACACTAACCCTTTGCTACCTTTGGTGGCTATTGTTGTTCAATACTTTATACAGAGCATAGGCAACAGTTTTGATCTCGTAGGGTCGTGTTTCATCCTTATTCGGCCCGCACATTCACTTAAAAAAATATCATAGAAAGCTTACTTAATTTCTATTTTAGACAAATATATGAATCACATTATTGTATTATTGGTTGGTGAAGCCAGAACAATTGTCATTTTGAAATAGAGATTATAAAGTTAGAGGAAAATTATGAAAGATCTTAACGGTCAAAATATTTTATAGATAATGATAAAACCCCAGATAAGCTGGATAAGTAACAATTCACTGACGGTTCGTAGGCAATGATTCTAACATCATCAGCGAGACCGGAAATATGGAGGTGAAAGCTTGTCTGAACGGGAGTTAACCATGTTGAGACTGAGTGGGCTCGGACTGTGTTTGAGGTTGGCTCTGGATGACTGAATTTTGTTGGGATGAAGGATCATATATTAGTAATCATGTTACCGTTGTTAGATATCCGTTTCATTTTTTCCCCGTTTAGCTGATGGCGTGGGATCATTTCGTACGAAATGTCCATGACAAAATATCTATTATCCAATCTATGTTTTTGCACATTGTCCATCGTCAATGAAAAAAATCTCAACTCTGTCAGATATCACCTTTTCATCTACAAATCATCCAATTTCAAATACGATCCTGGAATGGCCTTGGGCCAAAAAAATGATGCCGCTGGCTAGAATCAGGCCCATAGGCTTATGGTTGCCCACGTGTGCTCTATACACACGAATTTGAAAGTTATTACTTACTAGCTGAAAGCACCAATCAAAGTTCAAGTATTTTTACGTGATCTTCTGATGTGGCTATTTCCACCAAGAACCAACGATGCGTTAATGGTCTCCTTAGTACACAGGGGAATATTCCCATATAACCACCGCCTTCTTTGCTTGCATGAACTTATATAATGTAAGTAGATTTAGAAATTAGAAACCGGCAACCAAAACTGTCACCAAAATTGTCAACGTAGATTTTTTCAGTTTTCAAGTTGGTCTGCCTGGCTATATATGTATCACGCGTATAGGCCGCACCAATAGAGCCAAAGGACTGAAATTTTCAACATTACGCCTTATGTCAGGAGAAACGTTTTCCATTCTCAAAACCACTGCTAAGTATTTTTTGGGATGGGGGTTCAGTTTGCAATGTAAGATTCTGTTAAATCGATCCCTTTGTTTGTGCCCACTTTTTTTTTAAAATTCTGACTTTTTTGTAATCACTGCCTAATAAAAAGTGAGGGGAGCAATTTATTCAATTAGCACCCCTTTTTCATTTTTTTTTGTGTTGATAGCCCCCCAACACGACATGCTGCTTAGAGACGTTGGTCACGTGACGGTTCGTATTGAGTGAACAACCAGATCCGTTGAAGCGCCGTAGCCACCAAAGAGTTCTATCCTTATTTTTTAAATGTGAGTGATTGTGTGCCTCTGTGTTTAAGTGTTTGTGTGTTTGTATGTTCCAACACTTGTCACCAGACTTGAACATTGGCATCATCTCTCCACTCGACTCTTTCTAAAATGTTTCTTTGATTTTTTTTGAAAAAAAGTTATGTCGACCTTTTGGAGCCTTATTATTAATAACATTTAGATTCTCCAGAATCTTGATATTTCTAGATGTTTTATTCTTGCTTTATTTTAGATGGTTTCCTGCGGGAAACGCCTGTGATGTAATGAATGGAACTTGTTCTGATCATATATATTCTTTAATGGAATTTCTCTTTTCACAACTTTGATTCTTTTAGTTATCTTTCTTACAACTTTGATCCGCCTCAAAGTTTTGCTTGAAAATCAAAATGATATTAAGTTGAAAATTATGTTATACAATATCTACGATTGCAAACAACACGCCTTAATAGCATTAAGCACTTCTCTAAATAAATACTAAAACAATGTGGATAAATATAATTATATATTTATATACTCAGCTATGTATAATTGTTTTATAAAATAGATCACTACGGTCAGTCTATGCGCTGATCATTTTTTTCAAGTAATCAGATGTTGAAGATTTTGAATGATCCTTTTCCTAAAACATAGAGTGCTATGTATTCCCAGGAAATACGAATAAACAAAAACATACTCGCACATATATATATATGAATAAATGTATACATGATCCGAGAGAATGATTATAAATTGCGTTATAATATATTGAAACTCTCATTTGAAATGATCTTCATTACTCAGTTCATATATCACTTGGCCGAGACAACGTAAACAGTTAAAGAAAATGTGGCTGTCTATTTACGTTGTGTAGGCCAAGTGATATATTAACCGTGTAATGACGGAATATTATTTCAAAAAAGAGTTTCAATATAGTATAACGCAATTTACAATTACACGTATATATATATATATATATATATATATATATATATATATATATATATATAATTTACAGCTTTACAGACTAAAGATATTGCTGAAATGTTTCTTCTTTATAACGCAATTTATAACTATATATATATATATATATATATATATATATATATATATATATATATATATATGTGTGTGTGTGTGTGTGTATGTGTGTAATTCAGAGTTTTACAGACTAAAGATGTTGCTAGAATTTTCCTTCTCTCAATACAGAAAATTTTTCAGTCTGAAAGCATTTTAGATGTTACTACGTAAGTTTTAACTGAAGATCTAACATACAGGTATCTTTTGGTTTTGGTTTATTAGTCTGTTTCATTGATATTCACTAATAACTCTTATTCTCATTCTTATAAAAGATGTTTGAAGGCATTCATTTTGTTGTATTTCATTCATTCATACAATTCCGATCCGAAATTCGTCAACTATTTAATGAAAAGAAAAAAAAGAAAGAAAGAACCTTACTATAATGAGATGTATTTATATATTTGTTCTCGTCACACTGAGAGGAGCCTTCATCTACACTAGCATTGAGTAGATCACTACATGATGTTGCTGTAAAAAACAGAATTTCATGTTCTGATGGTGTAGTAAAAATGCTGAATTTAAAGTATTATGAAAATGTATATTTAAAGTGGTAAAAACGAGAACAAAAATATTGAACATCCGTTTATGGCTAACAGAAGGCTATTCTCCAAACTCACAGTTGTATTTGATGCATAAGTTTGTTCTGAGGAAGAGAAGTAATCCTAAGAAAAGAAGTGATCGTGGGAAGGGAAAAATAATGAAGAAAAATAAGGGTGGAGATTTTAAAATGAAATGTGTATATCCATGTATTTCATACATGCGTTCATTTTTGACGGCATCGGTAAACTATTGATTTAATGTTAAGAGAACCGCTGATTAAGGGAGGCCACTGAAAGGAAAACTGGAAAAGGGTTAGGGGGCTCTGAAAGGTAAACAGCAGGTAATGGAGGACCACTGAAAATGAAACTGCGAATAAGGGGTACCGCTAGAAAGGGAATTTAAAATCATATCTAAAAACACAACTGTAATCTATAATCCCATTCCTGTGAACACTGCTGACGTAATTTTCCTTTATATCTATCATAAGAACAGATAACAAAATAGAATTAATGGTTCTTCTTTGATGACAAAAAGGAACGTACCATTAAAAGAGCAAACACAAATATTTGTTTCCTATCTCGAGGATAGATTAAAAAAGAGAATAAATGACATCTGTTAACTGGGGACCGACAAAGTGAGTTATAAAGATATCAGATGCATCTATTAATGAATGGGTTTTCTGGATTGATCGGAGACACAGTGAAAGGAACCTTTAACTGAGAGTCCCAAGACATCTCACAGAACAAAATCAAGAATATATTTCGTTCTTCTGTAAAACAATATCAAAAATATAAGAATTTGTTGCACCAACTATCCGTCTCAGTATGATTACATCTATCAACCTAACTCTGCTCTTATCTCTCTAGGTTAGTATCTATTTACATATCAATCTATCTATCTATCTGCCACAACCTTTTTTATTCCTATCTTCCTATCTTCCTATCTATCTATCTATCTATCTATCTATCTATCTATCTAAGCCTTTGGATCCCTATCTATCTACTTCCTATGTTAATGTGTGTCTATCTATCTACCTAGGTTTATATCTATTTATCTATCTATCTCATTCCGTTTCTATCTATCTATCCATCTATCAAGGTTCATATCTATCCATCTATCTCAGTCTGTTTCTATCTATCTATCAATCAATCTATGTCCATTTATCTATCTATCTATCTATCTATCTATCTCAGTCTGTTCATATCTATCTATCTATCTATCTCAGTATGTTCCTATCTATCTATCTATCTATCTATCTATCTATCTATCTCTGTCTGTTTCTATCTATCTAAATAGGTTCATATCTATCTATCTATCTATCTATCCCCTTATCTGCAGGCAATTAATTCTTGTATGACTCGCCGGTCTAATCTTCTCTCAAAAACCTTCTATTCCCTTAATTTCCCTAAGGACACGACGAACGAAGCCCAGCGAAACGATCAAAAAGGCCGAGATTTCTGTTCTGAATGCCAACTGTCATGGCGGATAAAGTTAGAGTTCATTCATTTCTCGTCGCTCGCAGCCACGCCAGCGAGGAGGTTTAGAGGGAGAAGGGGGTATTTCGTTGGCATATTGGGCGTAGTGTAGAGATTGGTTTCCTCCTGAAGAGGGAGGCTATACGAGTTCTGCAGCTACGTACAGCACCCGGTTTACCCAATTGGTAACCTATTTAAGTACTGACCATGCTCGTCATTGCTCAACTTTGGTGACAACAAGATTGCCACGGGAAGCTCCCTCTCCATGAGTTTCAGCTGCTCACGGAACCTGCTATTTCAAGACGGTCACCCATGTAGATACTGGCCTAGCTAGACATGACTTAACGCTGGTGATCATACCAACGCTATTTGACCACAACTACCAACCCATTTACAAGCAGTTTTTATAAAAAAGAAAGACGCAGCAACAAATCTAATTTTTTTTCACGGAAACACTTTCTGAATCCGTGCCCAGTGGTAAAGTGTTAAGTGATCGCTTTTGGTTCGGTAGGACGTGGATCAATTCACGGCCGAGTCATACCAAAAGCACAAGGACTAAGATTGAAAAACCTCTCCCCAATGCTAAGGTTTTGCAGGCAAATACATCGGATGTACCAACGAAGTTGAGTAACGTCGAGCCTGCTCAGTGCTCAGATAGGCGCCCATCGTTGCCAATTTAGTTGTTTTCCATATAAATCAAGATGTTTGCGTCTTATTCCAGGAATTGCCATTCAGATGATTTTTATCAAAATAAACAATATTTTCATTTATATTTTTACTTATAAAATAAGCAATTTTTAAATAAATAAAATACTATTACATTAAAATAAATGTTGAATATTGAAGACATACTTAATGTATTAATAATATATGATATATTAACAAGATATTATATATATATATATATATATATATTAGGAGAATCGAGATGTTTGTAGTCGTTTTTAGATTTCTTTTGACTCAATTTAGATGTAAATTTGAAAATAAGTTGGCACCACTGTTTTCGCTAGATCATCACACAAGATAAGCACTTGCACGTCTATGGTCTGACTTTCATACTTTTTAAGAAAACGAAATCCCAGAAAACTGGAATGGCAATGGGCTGGCCATGATGCAAGAATGTCAGATAATCAATAGACATCACAACTCAAAACGTCATAGATCACATGGAAAAATCACGACTGGCAAAATATGAGATGGCGTGACAAACCATACTAGTTTATAAAAGTATTTGCTCCGTAACGGCGATGATAGAGAGGTCTGGTAAATCTTGGAGAAGGTATTTGTCAAACGAAGTCGGCCGAAAAGCTGCTGCCGTTAATGATGAGAGATGGAGATTAAAATTACTTTTTTTTTTTCATGTGAAATTTTTGGAGACGCGTAATGTTTTTTTCTTTCTAATGACTCGATTGGAATTCCTTCTAATTCTGTTTCTCTTCAGTCGCAGTTGTTTGTTAATCTGATTCAGTGAAACGCTTAATCATTGTTTGGTCACCAACTGCAAAATATTAATTATTCAAATCTTCAAATCCAATTTAACTGGATGGATGAATTTGCAAAGAAAACGAAAGGCGCCATATTGGTTTCAATTTCCTCATTTTTTTCTTTTCTTTTTTTTGTTCATTCTGTCTGTCCTTCCTCTCTCTTTCCTTCCCGTATTTATTTCCTTGCTATCTTCGTCACTTCCTCTCTTCATTCCTCACTTTTTTCTTTAATCTTTTTCTTCCCTTCCAACTTCCACCTCTCTCCCTTCCTTAAAACTTTCTTACTTTTCCCCTCTTTCCTTCTTCCTTTCCTTCTCCTTTAACCCCCCCTGTCTCTCTCCAATCCTTATTCCTCCCCCTTTTTCCTTTTCTTTCCCTCTCTCTTTCTTCAACCTTCCCTACCTTTCCTTTATTCCCACTTCCTTTCTTACATTCTCCCTTCCTTCTTTTCCAACTTTCACCCGTCTCTCTTCCTTCTCACTTCCTTCCCTTCCCCCCTTCCTCTTCCCCCCGTAACTCCCCCTCTTCCACTTTTTTCTTCTTTCCTCTCTCCTTCCCTTTCTTTCTCCGTCTCTTTCTTTTACCCTCCCTCTCTTTGCTTTACTCCTTTCTTTCCTTCCTGCCTCCCATCCTTCAATCTTTCCTTTCTTTTCCCTCTTTTACCCCCTCCTTCCTTTCCACTTCATGCATACTTTCCCTTTAATTTCATTTCATTCATCAAATTTTCTTCCTATTCTTTCCTTTTCACTTTCTTCGGTTTATTTTCATTCATTTAGTCGTCCGTAAATTCTTTCTTTCTCTTTCTTTTGTATTCTGTTTCATTCATTTCTCTCATCAAGCCATCTCATTTTCTTTCTTTCTTTTTTCTTTCTTTCATTCAATCATTCATTCATTCTTTCTTTCTTCCTTCCTTTCTTTCTTTCCTCTCTTAATTCATTTATTCATTCTTTTTTCTTTGTATTTTATTTCATTCATTTCCCTCACCATCACCTTTCATTTTCTTTCTTTTTTTCTTTCTTCCTTTCATTCATTCTTCCTTTCTTTCCTCCTCCCTTTCATTCATTCATTCTCCCCCTTTTCTTATATCTTATTTCGTTCATTTCTGTGACTACCACAATGTCGTTTTCGTTCTTTCTTTCTTCTTCCTTTCTTTCATTCAATCATTTTTTTCCTTTTTCCTCCCTTCAATCATTCATTCTCTCCTTTCCCACCTTTTGTTTCATTCCATTGAGATTCTTCTTAAACTTACTCTTCTCTCCATTTATTAACGTCAATCTCGTTCTTGCAATGTTTTAGAAAAATTTTTCCAACTTCTAACAATCTTTCCTTCGTACAACGTATAAATCATCAATAATGGCTTCTTTTTCCCCAATACACTTCTTTCTTCGTCTCCTACAAAACATTCACAATTCGAAAGCATTCACAATTCTTTTTGCCTGATCTACATATTTGTTTTAAACGACATAGAATTCCTAAATGAATCTCCAAGGAGGCAATTTTCATCGATTCGTAAATTATTTTGTAGTGGCAAAATTAAAAATGAAATCTAGACAATCAATGCCAAAAAAACAAAACAAAGCAAAACAAAAAACAAAAAACAAAAAACGAACAAAAACGCCCTTCCACAGAATTAAATTGATGCCATGAATACACTTTGACTGTTTTTCGAGCTATTGGTGCGTATTTAGTAATATTTTCTACCAACTATCTCTTGTTGGTTGAGCAGATACTAGGTACTAGGAACAATAATCTTTCTGCAATTGAAGAATCCTTAGCGCATGTCTCTGTGTGTATGCATCGCGATTACTCGACAACTGGCAATTGCACGAAGTGGACATTTATCAGATGTATCAACCAGCACACAAGGCAGTTCAGTGTCGGGTTTGAAGTTGTTTGGGTCTATGGTTCCCGAGAAATTTGATAAAAATAAATGGAAGATTATGGACCACTCTTCAGTTTCTATTAGGAATATCTGAATCTAGGTGTAAAAGATCTATGTAGGCAACACTGAAGAGCTGAGACTGAAATACTTCGGAGGCGTAGTTTCGTTCGAAAGATAGAAAATTATTTTACATGACAATTAATGCAGGCTGTTGCATCGTTCAGAGCGTAATATCTTTTCGAAGAGCTCTGTGCCGGTGCAATGACGCTGCCGATGATGGCATACTGAGGCTCGTTATTGCTAAACGCAAGAAGCCAAGGATTCGTCCTGTGGCCTCGAAAAATAACTTGGCCAGTCTCAGGGGAGCAGTACGCCCCGGGGCATCACCGTCCCATTGCACTGAATGGGATTGTTTGTACTTGCCCTGATACCTTTGCAACATTAGTTGCAGGCACAAGAGCAATTTTTGCCGCCTTCCTGTAACTGGAACCCCACATTAAAAAGGACTTTGTGTCACATCTTACTCTTGTGGGGAAGCGAGTTTATACGATTAAGGCAGGATTCTCCACTTACCATAAACGTATCTTTTGAACGGTCACTGTCCAAGTTTGAAATAATTTACATTTATCCAATTACATGTTTGAAAACACTTATTATACATTGTAGTGAGGGCTTTAATGAGTTAATTTATAATTTATAAAATTGAGATGAAGTTTGGAGAGGTTGATTTATAAGTTTAAAACTTTTTTTACATTCGTATCAGTTTCTCATAATACTTGATTATCTGACTTGAAATACACCTGGCAATCATACAAATATTTTCTTCCCACATTTGGACTCTCGTTTTTAGCTGTGTCCAACATCTCTATGAGTCACTTTGTATGCACCCTGTTAACTGACGCCGTTTATCCTTTTTTTATAATCAATTTTCGTGACAGAAAAAAATATCCATTCTTTCCCTTCCAATAGTTTGTTTTTTTCATCAAAAGACAATCATTTTTTAAAGTCTATTTTCGTGATAGATAAAAAAATACGTCATCAGCGTTCTGAAGTATAGGATTATAGATTGAAATTGATTTTGTTTGATATACATTAGCTTAGTGGTGTTTTCAAGAATAGGGTCAATGAAAAATCCTCTTTTGTAGACTCTTGCAATCATTTCACATGACTTCAAAACATGGACTTGTAGTTATATAGAATCTTCTGTTTATCCCGATGTTTATTAAGTCTGTTTTAGGAAGAAGCACATTTTTGGACACACTATTCCATTAGGTAGATTATTTCTTATCTGCAATATGCAGACATTGAAACCATATTTTCGTATATCCAGTCAGGTCCTATCATTGATTCTTACAGGGCACCTGATGGTATTTCGATGCCAGTTTGATGGTAGCTCGTTTATCACTACTTGCTGTATCCTCCAACTTAGATAGTGTCCCTTCTCCGATTCCACATGATTTCAATTTGTTTATCAGTCTTTTGTGTGGTACTATGTCAAAAGCTGTTTGGTACTTCATAGTTTAGGGCTGCCAATTATATTAACCACCTAGGATAATAAATCACCAGAATTGATCTAAGGAGATAAATCCTGGTAAGTAGCGTGTTCAATGCTTAAGCACAAAAATAAGATTAGTACACAGTTAGTTGGATTATTAACAAAACGCAGAAATAAGAACAAAAGAATAGGTAAATAACAGTGTCAAGTTTTAATTCAGGAGTAAATTAAAATAATTCAACATTGGAGTTTCTGCCGACACGGATATGTGGAGTGATCTACCTGGATAAGGATGGATAGATAGGAAGAATGAAGGCAAAGGAA
Organism: Thysanoteuthis rhombus; assembly: GCA_963457665.1. Classification (NCBI taxonomy): domain Eukaryota; kingdom Metazoa; phylum Mollusca; class Cephalopoda; order Oegopsida; family Thysanoteuthidae; genus Thysanoteuthis; species Thysanoteuthis major. The sequence continues at coordinate 20,463,006 of OY735238.1, read as the reverse complement.
TGTCACTAAGTAAATTCGAGATAGAGTCTGTAGAGAATCCATCAGTATGGTCATCCTAGTTGTAGCCACCATGAAGTCATCTTTAGAGGTCCAACCTAGCTACGGTAACAGTGCTTAACTTAGATAGGATGTGTTCTTTGAGATAAATATGTAGCGATGCGTGTGTAAAAAGTGTATTTAAAAGCTAATTTAACTATCCTTACTAAAGAGAAAGAAAGAGAGAGAGAGAAGAACGAGCTTATCTCGAGGCCGTCAGAACAGAGAGAGAGAGAGAGAGAGAGAGAGAGAGAGAGAGAGAGAGAGAGAGAGAGAGAGAGAGAGAGAGAGAGAGTGAGTTTAGCGCCACTGTTTAAATACCGTAAAAATAACGATCAGTTATCTTATTGGTAGTTCTATGTGACGTCAAAGAGGAAACGACTAGGAATTTACCATTTCTACAGAGATGTAGGGGATAGCAAGTAGATCCCTGCCAAGGGTAGATAACTCTGCACATGTATGATTTTCTTTTGCTGGAAGAGGTGGGCACTACAATATATATAAAATCTATTTCTTGCCAATTATCGAAAGCTTCCGTTCATTTATAAAGTACTTGCAATAACTGTAAAGCGATTGAATGGTTCGACATAAATCTGTACTGTTTCGTTGTAAACATGGTGTTATGTATATATCCCATGATGTAATCTCTGACTATCGTGTCCAATATCGTATTCACTATTGGGGTTAAACTTACCGGTGTATAGTTACCTGTCATAGCCTTACATCTATTTTTGAATATAGTGCTTATCTTAGCTTTCTTCTGTTCTCCTTGTATCTTTCTTATTGTGATTGATTAACTAATGATTACGGCAAGGCGTTTTGAAAGCTCACACAATGGCTCCTTCAGGAAACAGGCAAATTTTCCTCCATCCTAAGAGCTATATCAGCCTTAAGATATTGTAGAAAGTGTTGTATCTTTCCTTTAATTCTTTCCCGGTTCTTCCCTTTTTACCTTCTTAGATCGTCCATTAATTATTTCTTTTTTTTCTTCCTTTTTGTATTTTCTTTCGTTCATTTCCTTTATCACTGTCATCTCAATTTCCTGCCTTTCTTTGAACCCTTTTTTCTTCGGCTTCAGAGTTGGAGTATATTCGTCCGGCTGAACTATGGAAAAAGTCTGCTGAGATGTCAGACTTTTTTTCGTCGTTGTTATTCTTCTCAGATTCTGGGTTATTTGGGTCGACTCATAATTCGGTTATCCCTTGTCTACTTCTACAGTTAATATATGACCAAATACGTTTTGGGTTCGTTTTTGCCCAGAGAGAGAGAGAGAGAGAGAGAGAGAGAGAGAGAGAGAGAGAGAGAGAGAGAGAGAGAGAGAGAGAGAGAGAATTTCTTTTCATAATCTTTTCTTGCTAAAACGCACTTTTTCCGTTACCTGATTTTTAACTCTGTTATATTTCACTCTGATGGATGGGCCTTAGCTGTTTATTAGTTTCGTTGAAAGCAAGTTTTTTTTCTCCTTAATCTTACTGATTGCACAGCGGTATCTGCTTAACTCTCTGTCTTCCTCATACTTTGACTAATGTAACATGTTTTCTCTCTATTTCCCATATTTTACTACAAATCTTTTTTTCCAATTGTTATCTCCTCATATATAATTTATTGTTTCTTTTCTAGCAGTTCCTTTATCCGCGGTTTCCATTACAGTGGTCTTCTTTTATACGCAGTTTACCTTTCAAAGCCACAAAATCTGCTTTTGCCTTTTTAGTGGTCCCCGTATCCACGTTTTCCCTTTCAGTGGTACCTGGACATATCAGAATTTCGTTCTTGTTATATTCTTATCAATTCGATTGCAGTTTTTAGCTGTTAAAAACCGTCGATCCAAACTGTCACCATTGGTCAATATGAGTGTCTTCGGTTTTACGTGATTCTGGCTACTTGGCTATTTTTTGCTTACAGGCGGCACTAATCGAGCTAGAGGGCTGAAAACTTAGGCATTCACTTATTAAGCGGAGAAAATGTCTTTTCTTGTCCTTTGACCACACACCTAAATAGGCCTTCACAGGATGTGTGTTCAATTTGCCATGTAAGTTTATGCTAAATTGACTCCTTAGTTTGTGTTTGTCAGCATTCATACTTGTTTTTTTTTCTAATTCCAGACTTTTTAATGATCCAACAAAAGTCAAGAGAATTAACATACACATTGATCACCTCATTTTCCAATTTTTTTAATTGTTCACCCCCAACACAGCTTGCTGCCAAAAGACGTTAGTCACGTGACAGTTTCTATTGAGAGATCAACTAAACCTGTTGTAATTAGCCGTGTCATACTTATTGAAAAACGATTACGGAATGAACTGTTCTTGGATTAACCGAGGATATCTGCCCCGTCTTGAATTTATCTCTAGCCTTTCAGTATCCGTCGTCGGACATAGACCTTTCTCAAGATTCGCCAGATCTCTCCATCATGGGCTTCGTGGAGCAAGTTCTTTCTGAATTTGTCTAGCTCGTCAAACCATATCACTGTCTGTCGGCTACAATTTCGCATATGATCTCTGGTGATCCACGCTTTGAGTCATAATGTTCAGCATTCTTGCAACGTAACCAGCACATGGCCATCTTAGTTTTTTAATGGTTTCTACGATATCTCGGACTTTTCTCTAACATACTGTGCTGCTTTATGATCTCTCTATATGATGTTGAGCACGATTCTTTCATGTGCACGTTGCATAGTTCTGATTTTCAGTGTCGATCTTTTGGTTAGGTTCCATGTTTCAGATTCATAGGTGACTATCGTGAAGATGCATTGGTTGTATACCATTTTTTTTGGACTAATGGGATTTTCTTGTTCTTGAAAATCTAACTTGTCCTGCAGAAAGCTTTCCAACCTAGTGTGATTCTTCGCTTGATTCCTTCTTTTGTTGTCCTAGGTAGATGTAGCGGTGCACTCGACCATTGAACAACTAAGATCAGAGCTAACTTAATCGTCTATTCAGTCTTTGAATTACAATTGGATACTGGGAATTTGATTATGGACACTGGTCTGCAACTAACATGGAAAGACGGACATCTGAATAAGGCGACAGAAAATTATGGAAATATCACAAAGAATAATGTCAATTCAAATCAAATATGGAGGCTGAATGTCTTCGTCTATAACTCGGCAGAAGATACAAAGAAAAACGGTAAAAATACTTATGAATTCATTTTAAACAACGGTAATACAATTGATTTCTGGCAAGCAAAAGTTCTGCAAACATTTTGTGGCATAAATGTCTTCTCGATTCCTTTTGATTGACATTATTGATAATTTGGCTCTGTATTCTGGATCCGGATTAAGATCAAGTACACACAATGTTCAAGTATTTTAAATCAGCGCCAACTCAGATCTCACCAAATCACCGTTGGGTTTTTAAAATGAATGGTGCCGAGGAGGGTTCAAATCATCCAGTCACTTATGCAAAGCATATCTCCTGAAAGCTAAAAATCAGTCCTGTGGCGATTGTTTTATCAAGTATTCTGACTATCTGCACATTCCTAGTACCATCAGAATCGAGAGAAAGCGTGGCTACAACTATTGTGCATTTGGTTGAAATAGATACAACGTTAAGTGCTAACTCGAAGCATCTAGCACTGATCATATAGTATCTTGTGGCTTTGACCTCGTTAAGTGGTCTTGGCACAATCGGAGCGATTATTGTTAAGCCACTCAGAAAATGATGATGACTGTGTGATATTTAATACGAATCAAGTAGAACCGATAGATTTAAAATCATAAACCAACGTCTGATTTAGAACCCCATCCCAAGAAATCACAAAAAGGAAAAAAAGAAAAGGATAACGAGCTGTGAACATCTTCAGCTTGACAATATTTTACTCGGCTTTTCAAGTCTGATCTTTACAATTTTTGCAGTTATTTTCCCTCATTATTTCAACGTTTTGTCTAGAGCCTAATGTAAACGCTGATACTCCATATCATCTAAATATATCATAGGGATACACGCAAATTACTTTGTCTTTTGATCTGCAGTATTCACGTTCCTAATATAACCTAATGTCTATAGTGGACTCACCATAATCTGATACATTCATGTTTGAGAAATATCATGGAATAGGGGAGATTGAACTATCTTTGATGAGGTGATCGCATTTGTTAATTATTTAATTTGTCAGCGTTCCTGTTTTCAAACTGGTTCAAAGCAACGCCGCAGTTCGTACCTCTACCACCATTTGTGGTGTTTTTTTTGTTGCTTTTTTTACCACTTTTTCATTTTTTTCTCCCTGTTAGTCCACTGCTAACAGCTGGGGATCGTAGATCTCATATTTCTAGCTCTCTTCTCAGTATTTGTGCAGTCCCCAGCAGTGCTGTGGTCTGTATAGTCTCAATTCCTCCTTTTATCCCTCGTTCTTCCAATCTCGTTTTCAGTGTCTTTGGTACGACTCCAAGTGTACCTACCATTACTGGTACTAGCCTGAATTATTATTATTATTATTAATATTATTATTATTATTTGGAATCTCACACCAGTTGCCTGGTGGTAACCGCTGGAGTTTGAGTGACAGCAAGTCTCCTCAAGTCTCCAGCCCTCCTCTCCTAGTACTAGCAGGTCGCAGTAATTCTGCGATTTACAGTTTCACACCGGTTGCCCAGTGGTTATCGCTGAGGGCTGAGTGACAATAAGTCTCCTCAGGTCTTCAGCTAACGTCTCCTCCCTCTTTCGCATATCATGACAGAGCTACAATTCGTTGCAGTACTTATATCTCTAGCACCTTCCTCAGTACCCGTGCAGTTCCCAGTAGTGCTGTGGTCTGTACGGTCTCTATCCTCCCCCTAATCCCGATCTCCTCCAGTCTCTCCGTCAGCGTTTTGGGGACAGTTCCTAGTGCTCCCACTATGACCGGTACTACCCTGGTTTTCATGTTCCACATTTTCTTTAACTCCCTTGCTAGGTCCTGGTATTTTTCCCTTTTTTCAGCCTCCTTCTTTTTTACTCTATGGTCTGCAGGCACAGCCACGTCTACTATTTGGCAGGCCTTCCTTTTTTTGTCTACTATTACTAAGTCCGGCCTTCTTGCCTGGATGAGGTGGTCAGTTTGGATGTCAAAGTCCCACAGTAGTTTGTGGTTGTCATTCTCCAAAACTGCCTCTGGCTTGTGCTGATACCACTTTTCCCCATGGTTGAATCCCATTTGTTTACTCAGTTCCCAGTGTATCATCGTTGCTACTCTATCGTGTCTATGCTTATACTCCTTCTGGGCGAGTTGACTACATTCACTAGTTATGTGGTTTACTGTCTCATCTCTTTCACCGCACATGCGGCATTTGCTGTTTGCCTGTGTTCTGTCGATTTTAGCTTTTATGTAGTTTGTCCTTATGCTTTTGTTTTGGGCTGCCATGATGAGCGATTCTGTTTCTCTCTTAAGGTTTCCCTTTCGTAACCACGTCCATGATTTCTCGTCTGCTATATCTTTTATCTGTCTTTTAAACTCGCCGTACAATTTTTTCCCTTCCCACTTTTCTTTTCTAGTTTGCTGTACCGTTCCATTGCTTTCTACTTTGTTTGTTGCACTATCCCTCGCGCTCTTTATGATTTCTTCACTATTTGTTTGCACATATTTATCTAGGACTACTTTAGCTCTCTGGACACAATCTTCTATGCTGATGAGCCCCCTACCACCTTCTTTTCTCTTAACGTATAGTCTATCTGTATCATCCCTAGGGTGTAATGCTTTATGCATCGTCATAAGTTTCCTTGTTCGCCTATCCATTGATTGGAGCTCTTCCTTTGTCCATCCTAGGAATGGTCCTGTATACCTAACTACTGACACAGCCCAGGTGTTCATTCCTTTTATTAGATTTCTGCTATTTAATTTGGTTTCTAATATTTTCCTTATCCTTCTAAGGTATTCCCTCCTAATTTTCTCCTTCATCTCTTCCCGTTTTATCGTGTCACATTCAAGGACACCTAGGTACTTGTATCGGTCTTGTGCAGTCAATGCCCTAATCTTGTTGTTGTCCGGAAGTTCAATTCCCTCAGTCATTGAAAGCCTTCCTTTGTGCATTACCATGATTGCGCATTTTTCTATCCCAAACTCCATTCCTATGTCCTCACTATATTCCCTTACTTCGTTGAACAGAGTCTCAAGCTCTCCCCTGTTTTTCGCAAACAATTTAATATCGTCCATGTACATTAAGTGATTGACCTTTCCTTTTGTTTTAGAGAAGTGGTATCCTTTGCTGTTTTTCAGGATTCTGTTAAGCGGTATCATTGTTAGAACAAATAATAGTGGGGACAACGAGTCCCCTTGGAAGATCCCCCTTTTTATCCCTACCTCGGCTAGTTTGTCCCCTGCGGCTGTCAAATCTACTTTCCAGTCTTCCATTGAATTACCAATGAATTTAACCACCGGTTCGCTAATTTTGAACATTCTAAGGCATTCGAGTATCCAGCTATGTGGAATCATATCGTATGCCTTTTTGTAATCTATCCATCCCATTGCGATATTCTTTCTCCTTTTCCTTACTTCTTTTAAGATCATCTGGTCTATGTAGAGTAAATCGTTTGCCCCTTTGGTTCCTATCCTACACCCTTTCTGTTCTTCTGGTAGTAGCCCCCTTCTATCCATTGACATGTATATTCTCTCTGCTATTTGCCCGGTCAGGATTTTCCACATAAGTGGTAGGCAAGTGATTGGTCTATAGTTGCTTGCTATGTTCCCCTTTCCCGGGTCTTTTTGGATGAGGGTGGTTCTGCCTTTAGTCATCCATTCTGGTGCTTTGCCTTCATTCAGACAATTTTGGAGTAGGTGAGTGAGTCTGCCGTGTAACGTGGTAAATTTTTTGAACCAATACCCATGGATCCCGTCGGGACCCGGTGCTTTCCAGTTGGCTACTTTCCTAAGAGTATGTTTCAATGTGGTTTCATTCAGTACTATTGGTTCTCCCTTGTCTATATCTCCTAGTTCTTTTCTCATGTTTCCTAACCATTGCGGTGTTACGTTATGTCTTTTTGGGTGCCCCCATATGCTATTCCAATAGTTCTTGGCCTCTGTGGCATCTGGTTTCATGTCCTGCCTTCTTTCCCCATTTAAATCTCGGTAAAACTTTTTCTCATTGTTTTGGAATGTGCGGTTTTGTGTGTATTGGGCCGTTCTTAGTCTATATCTTTTTAGTCTTGCCTCTTTAGCTAGTCTTTTCTGGTGTAACTCTTCGACTACAGTTGCGATGCCTTTTTGCGTTACCTTGTATTTGTTATAAAGTCTTACTCGTGGTCTGTCTGTGTGTGGTGTATTTCTAAGCAGTGCTTCATCTCTCTGTAGTTGGGAGATCTGCCTTTGTAACCTTCTCTCCCAGTTGGGTTTCCCTTCCCTATTATTGCTCGGGTTCCTATCTTGTGTTGTAAAGCTTTGTGCTACCATTTTCGCCCCTGCGTAAATTAGGTTGTTAAGTTCTAGGAGGGTGTTTGTTTCTATGTGCCGTAAGAGGCAGTTGACCTGCTCGGTCACTTCTCCGACTTTCTTTCTGTCTTTGTCTCTTAGGGAGGGGAGTGTTGTTTTCTCTCCTCGCATGATCTCTTTCAAAGCTTGTATTTTGGTGTTCTCTTCTTCCGTTGGTGCCTCGTCATCACCCTCTGATACATAGCTTACTGTGGGGGTCTCATGGGGAGTTATTCTAGTTTTGTTATTGGTACTAATTGTGCTGGGGGGGCATTCTTCAGATGTGTCACCTGAACCTCTCTCTACATTAATGCGAATCTCTAGTAGTTCAGTCTCAGACAGCCATTTCTTCTTTTGAATTTGCTTTACTTGGTCAGCAAGGCGTTGGTTCGATACTTCCACATCAGATTTTTCCCTCCATATTTGGAGCATACGCTCCCTATAAGATCGCACTGAAGGCTTGCTTTTAAAGTAACAATACATAACTAGCCTATTCTCCTCCCTTGTCCATCTCTTTCTCTTGTTTTTTATAGCAGTCACTCCGAGAGGACCGCGCCTTCCCTGGGTGTCGTTAGTGGTATATGAGTCTTGGCCAACAGTAGCTATGTGACGACTGTGTCCCTCCTGAAGGCCATTAAGGGTACACGAGCCGGAGTTTTGGCCAGCAGTCACAGGATGACGACCGGGTCCCTCCTGGTGGCTAACAAGGGAACACCTGCCGGTTACGACACACAGGTCTTGGATCTGTGCCCCGTTTTTTGCGGTAAAATGGTTTGGTTGTACTGTCATGATAGGGGTTTTTGGTTCTTTGAGGTAGCGCCAGACCTTGGTGGGTTGGTTAAGACCGATGTGGTTCAGAAATAACCGAAGAGCCCCACCAGCTCTTTTTGGTTCTTTTAAGGTAGCACCAGACCTTGGTGGGTTCGTTGAGGGCAATGAGCTCAGTGGCATTCTCAAAGTTCCACCAGTTCTTACAACCCATGGTACGAACTTACATGGATAGGCCATTCTGCTGCTCAGATATATCTATTTGGTGGTATGACCATCCCTTCCTAAATTCAGGCCTAAAAATTAGCACTAACCTTCGTCTGGGTGAAATTAACAACCTTGGGGATCATACGTCTCCCTTAAATCTTCTAAGTCTTGACTTAGTATAAGTCTCGCAATCTGTGTTCTTCCCCCACGGTGGATTTCCCCCTGCTAGCTTATATCTACTGAGGGGTCCTAACGGTCAGTGGTGGACAGACTCCATTCATTCATACTCGGGGGAGGGGTAGCTAGGCATTACTTTCCCATAAGACACCTCTCATCTCGGTGGGGGTGGGGGGGGGGGTGGAGAGTTATTAATTTTAAATTATAAATTATAAATTTAATTCCACTTACCCACGTGCAGCTCCAAGAAACAACAGACCACTCTCTCAACTTTTTTTTTTTTTATTTTTATTTTTTATTATTATTATTATTATTATTATTATTATTATTATTATTATTATTATTATTATTAACAACAACAACAACAACAACAACGATTCCCTAGAAATAAAGAAGTTTTTGATGTTTGAATTTTGACTTAATAGTTTGAAAAATGATCGTTATTTTCGTGACAAATGTAAGATTTTTACAAACCTTTCGAACATATTTTCATGGCCCGAATGGAAAATAGTCACTATCATATCAAATTATATTAGAGAGTGACATAAATCTCGGACAACAATTCCGATGAATTCATGATTAAGATTTATGCATCCTCCCGATCGTCACTTATGGGGCTGAAACATGGAACCTAATCAAAAGACAAACCCGCAAACCGAGAAACATGCAACGCACACATAAGAGAATCATGCTCCACATCACATGGAGAGACCACAAGACAGCACAGTACATCAGGAAGAAAACAGGAGTCTGAGACATCATAGAATCTATTAGAAAACCTAAATGGCAATGGGCTGGTTATGTTGCAAGAATGATAGACAGCCGATGTACATCACGAATCACAACATGGATTCCCACGGATCACATGCGAAATCAAGGCCGACAAAATACAAGATGGAGAGACGAACTTGACAAATTTAGAAAATACTGTCTCCGCTACGCCCATGATAGAGAAGTGAGGCGAATCCTGGGGAAGGTTTATGTCCAACGACAGACGTTAAAAGACTGATGATGATGACTTTTAAATAACTGAATTTATCAGAATACTTTTTCTCTGCAACCAATACATGGGAGATGGGAGAATTTTTATTAGATAAATTCCATTTATTTAAAGTAATTCATTTTAAAAACTTCCTTCTGAAAAATGTATTAAATTATTAAATGTTAGAATGATTTTTTGCTAATATAGCCTTCATTAAGATTTATGAAAATTATATTTGGTACGTGAAATCATGTAAGAGAAAGATATACAGTGCCGTTGAAAAATATTGTAATGCTGACGATAAAGAGGTGCATTTTAGATATTGCTAAATTTCGAATCAATTTAAGATAAATAAATAAACAGTAACAAAATATGACAAAAAAGTTGTATTATGAATATCATATAATATGAGTATGGGTCAAATTCATGAGCCAAGATCTAGAAACAATGGAGACTAAAACAGTGACCAATTTTAAGAATATATACAACTAATACAAGAATCAATAACTAATTGTAAACTTTTGATGAGAGAGAAAATAACTCTCAAATGAAAGAGCGAGAAATTAGCCTAAATATGAATATAGTTCTAATCGCTATGTACCTTATCTTATGTTCAAGTGAGAAAAATGTAACAAAAGAAGAGAAATATTGTATTTTAGATATTTCTAAATATAGTATTTGTTTTCAATGGCAAATAAATAGTTCAAAGATGTGAAAACTACAAATAAAATCTTATCTCAATGTAAGAAATGTTTTCTCGTTTTTCCCTCTTGGCATTGGTGAGTATGTTTATCTAAAAAGATGAGAAATGTTGTATTTTAAATAATGCTAAATCTTGTATCAATCAAATAAACGTGACAAAAATGACTCATCTTATAATATAGTACGAGTATGTTTATGTAAAAAAACAAAAACAACTTTCAAAAGAAGATGAAGATGTATTTTGAATAATGTTAAATATCGTTCCGATTTAAAAGCGAAGCTTTAACAAAAGGTGAGAAAAATGCTGCATTTTGAATATTTTAAAATATGATATTCATTTTTAGATCTAAATAATCAGTTCACAAATGCGAAAAGTAATAATCAGCTCAATATTAACAACTTTTTTCTAATATTCATTCCTTGGGATATATTTTCAAAAGTCAGCATCTCTTTGACCCTGTCTATTGTGATATCAATAGTCGGATACATTATACAATCCTTTAATTGTTTTTACTTGCTTAGTCATTTTATTCCATATGGACCAGTTCATTATGAATTTTAGGTCATAACAGCAATAATCTGACAGGATACCATATAAAAATACTATTATATAGACAAACATGCTAATTTTCACATATAGCTTTTACAGGGATGAATGAATATATTTTTCTGATGGTATAAAATCTATCCCTGTAAAAGCCATATATGAAAATTAGCATGTTAATTCGTATAAATGTATTATTATATGGTTTCCTGTCTGACCATTGCTGTTATGACTTGAAACTTATAATAAATTGGTTCATGTGAAATAGAATAATTTATATAACACTAAACAACGAACAGGCTTTGCATAATAGATTTCACCTTATCAGAAAAATATATTAAGTAATAATTTGATTTCTTTAATCAATAGTAATTTGAATGAACAAATGATTAACATGATTTTACTTTATACCTGGTATCATATGTCACGAGAAAAATAGAATATCAACTAATTTGTTTAATCGATACAATAAGCGATGACATGATGATAACCTTTAAAAAAAGATTAGCAATATTATTTTAGATTTTCGCACAGTTGTCCATAACCAAAATAAGAAATATCTGTTAATCTTTGTTTGACTTGGGTCGTGCAGTCATACATATTCTCTTAAAAGCATGACTTGGAATCAGAATCTATGATTTATGCAACATAGTCATTAGAAGATGACGTAATAATTAAATTAAAACGCCGAAAAATCACTAAGCATTAGGCATTCATTTGTCTTTTTTTTTTGGAAATGAAAATAGATAAGAATTAGCTTAAGAAAATCAATTTTAAAAAATCAAACTCTAAACAATAAACAAGAATAAACCTATAGATATTGTACACTACATTAATTCCATTCGGTTATTTATTTCTGTCTTTAAATACAAAATACGTCTGAAACGTCCGGGGTAGAAATTTTTGCGGTCGAAACGTCTGCTGCCGAACCATTCTTGTCTGAAACGTCCGCTAACCAAAGAAAACATATCTTCATGAACTGGCAGGAAAATTAGAAAAAAAACAAAAAAAAAAAACAAAAACGAAAACAACAACAACAACAACAACAACAACAACAACAACAACAACAACAACAACAACAACAACAACAACAACAACAACAACAACAACAACAACAACAACAACAAAAAGAAGCCTGGTTCGAAATAAACTAAAACTATTACGAATTAAGAATAAATCACTACGAAACCTTTAATTATTCTATTTCACAAAAACATATTAGATTAAATTAAGATATATCTGTATGTCTTCAGTCAGCAGTTCATCTTGCAGTAGTCCGTACTACACTGCTTACCTTAAATCCTTTTCGACCCCATCACTGGAAGTTCATAAGAGTCACATTTTAATTTATTACTTTAAGAAGAAAGCCATTACTTTTTAAAACAAATATACGAAACTTAAAGAATCTTCCGAACAAATTTTTCATGATCAAAATGAAAAATAAAGCTCTTCAATGTATCGAAATGCTATATTTTTTTTTATCTTGAAATTTTCTTTCAATTATAAACATTGCTTTTTAACAATGCAAGTTTCATTTAAATAATACTCATTTTCTTGAAATTTCTAATATTTTTTTTCATTCATCCTCTGTTAGTGTTTTTTTTTTACATTTTAAACATTAATGGATCTTTATGTTTGAAAAAGAAATTACGATTTTTTCCTGTATAATCGACAAATACATATTAAATCAAATTATTTAAAAATAAGGAATTTCCATCATTAATGTACATCTCAATTGAAGTTTCAGTATAACTGATCCTGATCTTGAGATTGTGTGTACACTTGACAGAATCATTAAGAATTACATGATTCTAGGTCCATTTGGCAATTTTAATCCTCCAACTCCATTCATGAATAATAATAATAATAATAATAATAATAATAATAATAATAATAATAATAATAATAATAATAATAATTATTATTATTATTATTATTATTATTATTATTATTATTATTATTATAATACTAGGAACTGCGCGGATACTGAGGAAAGTGCTAGAAATATAAAGACTGCAACACTAATTGTTAACAGTGACCTAACAAAAGTTGGGAAATGAAAGCGGGAATGTGAACCACAGCACTGGCATGATAGTCAAAGGAGAGAAGAGATGTTGGCTGAAGACCGGAGAAGACTTATTGTCACTCAGCCTTCAGAAATGACCACTGGGCAACTGGTGTGAAACTGTAAATCGCAGTATTACTGTGGCCTATGAGAACTAAGAGAGAAGGGCTGGAGACTTGAGGAAACTTGATGTCACTCAAACTCCAGCGGTTACCACCAGGTAACTGATGTGAGATTGCAAATAATAATAATAATAATAATAATAATAATAATGTGAAAAAAAGGGAAAAATACCAGGACCTAGCAAGGGAGTTAAAGAAAATGTGGAACATGAAAACCAGGGTAGTACCGGTCATAGTGGGAGCACTAGGAACTGTCCCCAAAACGCTGACGGAGAGACTGGAGGAGATCGGGATTAGGAGGAGGATAGAGACCGTACAGACTACAGCACTACTTGGAACTGCACGGATACTGAGGAAGGTGCTAGAGATATAAGTACTGCAACGAATTGTAGCTCTGTCATGATATGCGAAAGAGAGAGGAGACGTTAGCTGAGGACCTGAGGAGACTTATTGTCACTCAGCCTTCAGCGATAACCACTGGGCAACCGGTGTGAAACTGTAAATCGCAGAATTACTGCGACCTATGAGTGCTAGGAGAGGAGCGCTGGAGACTTGAGGAGACTTGCTGTCACTCAAACTCCAGTGGTTACCGCCAGGCAACTGGTGTGAGATTCCAAATAATAATAATAATAATAATAATAATAATAATAATAATAATAACAATAATAATAATAAAAGGGAAACCTTAAGAGAGAAACGGAATCGCTCATCATGGCAGCCCAAAACAAAAGCATAAGGACAAACTACATAAAAGCAAAAATCGACAGAACACAGACAAACAGCAAATGCTGCATGTGCGGTGAAAGAGATGAGACAGTAAACCACATAACTAGTGAATGTAGTCAGCTCGCTCAGAAGGAGTATAAGCATAGACACGATAGAGTAGCAACGATGATACACTGGGAACTAAGTAAACAAATGGGATTCAACCATGGGGAAAAGTGGTATCAGCACAAGCCAGAGGCAGTTTTGGAGAATGACAACCACAAACTACTGTGGGACTTTGACATCCAAACTGACCACCTCATCCAAGCAAGAAGACCGGACTTAGTAATAGTAGACAAAAAAAGGAAGGCCTGCCAAATAGTAGATGTTGCTGTACCTGCAGACCATAGAGTAAAAAAGAAGGAGGGTGAAAAAAGGGAAAAATACCAGGACCTAGCAAGGGAGTTAAGGAAAATGTGGAACATGAAAACCAGGGTAGTACCGGTCATAGTGGGAGCACTAGGAACTGTCCCCAAAACGCTGACGGAGAGACTGGAGGAGATCGGGATTAGGGGGAGGATAGAGACCGTACAGACTACAGCACTACTTGGAACTGCATGGATACTGAGGAAGGTGCTAGAGATATAAGTACTGCAACGAATTGTAGCTCTGTCATGATATGCGAAAGAGAGAGGAGACGTTAGCTGAGGACCTGAGGAGACTTATTGTCACTCAGCCTTCAGCGATAACCACTGGGCAACCGGTGTGAAACTGTAAATCGCAGAATTACTGCGACCTATGAGTGCTAGGAGAGGAGCGCTGGAGACTTGAGGAGACTTGCTGTCACTCAAACTCCAGTGGTTACCGCCAGGCAACTGGTGTGAGATTCCAAATAATAATAATAATAATAATAATAATAATAATAATAATAATAATAACAATAATAATAATAAAAGGGAAACCTTAAGAGAGAAACGGAATCGCTCATCATGGCAGCCCAAAACAAAAGCATAAGGACAAACTACATAAAAGCAAAAATCGACAGAACACAGACAAACAGCAAATGCTGCATGTGCGGTGAAAGAGATGAGACAGTAAACCACATAACTAGTGAATGTAGTCAGCTCGCTCAGAAGGAGTATAAGCATAGACACGATAGAGTAGCAACGATGATACACTGGGAACTAAGTAAACAAATGGGATTCAACCATGGGGAAAAGTGGTATCAGCACAAGCCAGAGGCAGTTTTGGAGAATGACAACCACAAACTACTGTGGGACTTTGACATCCAAACTGACCACCTCATCCAAGCAAGAAGACCGGACTTAGTAATAGTAGACAAAAAAAGGAAGGCCTGCCAAATAGTAGATGTTGCTGTACCTGCAGACCATAGAGTAAAAAAGAAGGAGGGTGAAAAAAGGGAAAAATACCAGGACCTAGCAAGGGAGTTAAGGAAAATGTGGAACATGAAAACCAGGGTAGTACCGGTCATAGTGGGAGCACTAGGAACTGTCCCCAAAACGCTGACGGAGAGACTGGAGGAGATCGGGATTAGGGGGAGGATAGAGACCGTACAGACTACAGCACTACTTGGAACTGCATGGATACTGAGGAAGGTGCTAGAGATATAAGTACTGCAACGAATTGTAGCTCTGTCATGATATGCGAAAGAGGGAGGAGACGTTAGCTGAGGAACTGAGGAGACTTATTGTCACTCAGCCTTCAGCGATAACCACTGGGCAACCGGTGTGAAACTGTAAATCGCAGAATTACTGCGACCTATGAGTGCTAGGAGAGGAGCGCTGGAGACTTGAGGAGACTTGCTGTCACTCAAACTCCAGCGGTTACCGCCAGGCAACTGGTGTGAGATTCCAAATAATAATAATAATAATAATAATTGTAAAACTATAACAAAACAATCAATATCTCAGCTTCAAGTTTAATCTTCATAGAAATGTTGAGTTATGTTCTCCGATCAAATCTGTTAGGCATATATTCAAGAACCTCCATTAGGGCTACGGTTGCCCTGATGTTCAAATGGAGGAGAGAATAATGATGAAACAGAGACTGCTCACAATCAAATTTCACAGTGTTTGAATTCCATATAGATAAGTGCTCCTGAAAGTATATGACGACTCTCAGAATAAAAGATGCATGACAAATCACAAGCAATTATATGGTTGGCAGTTCATTCGGAAATAGAGCAGAATGTCTACTTCATTGAAGGAAATAAGAGCAGGCATTAGAAGCGACCAATCAGAAAAATACGCAGCTGACAACAGGGTTTATTCTGAAACAGCACTTTGTCCGAACACGGGGTTTGCTTTATTCATCAATATCATATGATAATGTTTTTTGACAATAAGACTTCAATGTGGAAACCAAGAATTCGTGGCTCTGGTAAAATTATTCCGAGAATTTATCTTTTCAGCTTTCAGGAAATTGAACGCGACCATCTCATAGTTATGGCGCCAAGCGGTAATGTCATCGACAGCCGTTACTGACCAAAGGCCTTTCATTTCTCCTTGAGTACATGTAACTTTTGTTTCATTCTGTTTAGATCGTATACATTGATCGAGCGTATTATCATGAAAACGTTTATTTTTTTCGAATTAGTCTTCTCTGCACGCGTCAAAATCACGTATCGCTCCATTCTTGACCAGCATTTTCGAAAAAAAAATATGATGTATTATAATTTTCAGGTTGAAATGACTTTTAGGTCAAGACGTGAGAGTGACACGTACATAAGAGAATAATTTGCCTTCCCCTCCAAGAAACTTTCGATTTTTTGGTGTTTACATTTTACATGCTTGAAAAAAAATTCTATGTGAAGGTTTCCATCCTGTGCGAAACTCCAGAGATTCTCCATTGCCCCTAAATCTTGTAATTTTTCTCTTGTCAGTAAACACACACTTCTAGTCATAAAGAGCCTCGCTATGGCTCGACTCTATTACTGTTACACATCAAAGGAGCGGTTAGTTTTGAGAGTCTGCACACAGTTGATTGAGTGGTCTATGCAACTTTCAAGGATCTATCTATATCATAAGCAATATGATTCTTTCTGTTTCACCGCCCCTAAAAATGGACTATTCTATTCAAGGTAACAGTTTGCTGATAAAGATATTTCTATCCACCATTCAAAAGAACGTACGTGTGCCGACAGAAATACGATGTTTTCTGGCGATTTTCCGAATTTTTGGTTATAAACGCTTCTATCGATATAGCAGCTGTGCGTTCCCCTTTCTGTCAAGCAGTCCTAAAATTGCTACAGTTGGGAGAAAGAGAGACTCACATACTCACTCAATAAATGACCCACCATTTAACTCACTCACTGAATGACTCATCTTTTCTTTCTTTCTTTCGGTGTTTTTTGACACATCAAAATATCAACACAATCCTTGTTGTTGTGACAACAGACCATCAGATCTTATTACGACAATTTAATTCATTTATAGCTCTGTTGATTTATTTCACATAGACCAATACATTGAAACATTTTGGTTATAACAGGACACAAACACAACAAACAATTATAGAAACATACTAATTTGTATATATGGTGGGATTTATTTCCAGCTGAACCACTTTATTTTTCAACTTATAACTTTAGACTGTATATAGGCTCTATACGTATGAATTTCACGGATGGTTTTCAATATTTTTAGGGGGTTCAAGGAGGAGGATAAGAAGAATGAGTCAATTGATTCAAATACTTGTAAAATATTGGGATATGAGAATATTCTGCTAGTATTATTTTGAATGAAGATTGCAAAAGGCCATTTTAGGTGATTTTGGCAATTTTTGGCCATTTTAAGCTTTTCTATATCTGACATCATCAGCAGCTGGTACAGATTGATTGAATAGATTTTCTTTTATTGTATCACATCTAGAGAGAAGACATTTGATTATTAATGACAATGAATGAGTTAGGTGCATGACTGAAGCTGTATTCTAGCCATTCCCTTCTCGAGTCAGACAGTTGTTTGCCCCAATTTGCACCTTAAATAGACCTAAAAATCCACCACAGCTCTATGTACAGTTTGAGGATAGAATGATTGAGAATTTCATCCTTGAAAGAAATTGAATAATCGAACAACCACAACGTCAAAATTTAAAGTCGTTAGAAAAAAATTCCATCAAAGAATAAGTATGGTCAGAATGAATTCCATTTATGACATCACTGGCATTTTTCACTAGGAAACACCCAGAATAAAATAAAGAAATATCTGGGAACATCTAGATTCTTTAGTGGATACAGTTGTTCACTATTGGAAACGTTCCATCAAAACATTGTTTGAAGTGTCCAGCACTGGGATTGTCCCATCCAGTAATATATTTACATACTTTCAATCAGCAACAGAAATCACTTGAACCAGTTGAACCTGGGACAAGATTGAAATTCCTCATTGATGCACAATGTTGCTAATTTAGCGTATTTCACGCTGAATTTCGCGCTGAACTTCGCGCTGAATTTCGCGCTAAATTTCGAGCTGAATTTTGCACTGAATTTTGCGAATTTCACACCTTTTTTGGCACTGCAGAAATCAGCTGATTTCTAGCCAATTTTAGCTATTAAAAGGCTAAACTAACAATATTTTTAGCACATTTTGGACGTCTTCGACGCTTTTTTCGAGGTCGATTTAGCGCGAATTCTCCTTTGAGTTGGCAACATTGTTGACCGACCAGCAGAATCAGGGAAGACATATTTGTATAAGACTGTAATGAGTTATTTAAGGTGAAGAGGAAAAAGTCTTCTTCAATTTGCGCTCATTGGAACAGCAGCAAATATGTGAGGGGGCTACAACCAGCACATATTGGTTTCAGGCTTCCGGTTCCTATCTTCGATACGAGAACTACTGCCATGAAAATTCCATGCCTTCTTCTAATGCCCTACGTGGTAATTGTTTGGAATAGGTAAGATTAAACAATTTGCTGATATTTTGAATTGGGGAGATGATCGAGATGGTTGTTATAGCTGCTTAACGTTAACCTATTACGGGGCAATTTTCTTAATTAGCTATTTTGAATGGCTAAAAATTTCCAGATGACGTTATTTCCGATCATATTTTCGATGGGATATGTTGGCACGTTTAGAGCTGGAGTTAATAGATATGATTGGGATAAGGATCACTCGGTAGGTTTTAGGGTAGGGTTTCGGGATTGATAATTAACCAATAATCTTAAGTTAGTGACTGCAACCTTAATACTTCATTTCTTCTGTAAAAGCTCTTGAGAATCTAGCCACTTTAAGCCATTAAAAACAGCCAATTGAAAAATTTGCAGCTATAGCGAGTTTATTGCTCACCTCGATTACTTTCCTTTAAAAAATCGAGATATTGTTTAATCTTACCCATTCCGAACAATTACCCCTCCAAATCATCAACATGCTACGAAAGGATGTGATGAGGAATGACCAATTGATTTGTTGAAAAATTGTTGGTCTTGAATGTTACTTCCGTCAAATGGTCAATGCAGTCTCACGAAGTTCAAATGCAGATTGCGTTGAGCCGAGCATTAATCAGTCAAGTCTCTGGAGATAGGTGCAAAAGTGGAATCTTACTGCCAATATGTGGGAAACAGGAAAAGATGAGTTCTCTACGTGGCTTCTTTAAGGTGATGGGACTATGATGATGATGTAACAAGGGATACAACTACTATTGAAATTCCCACTGAGATGTTCATTGAACAAAGCATAACAGGAGAAATATATGATGAATGTAATCCCAAAACGCGATAAGCATCATTTGAAAAGAAAATGTAGAATTGAATTGAGAACCCCTGCCAGATTTTTCATCTGATTTTTCATCTTATAAAAACCATATAGACTATCTCTCTCTCTCTCTCTTTCTCTCTCCCTCTCTCAATATATATATATATATATATATATATATATATATATATATATATATATATATATATATATATATATATATAAAGGTTGTGATAAGATTAGAAAATTCAAATCCAGCTGTTGAATATCAATTTAACTTGACATCACAGTTTAGATACTTTCCATTAAAACATAGCCAGTCACTGATTTATAGTTTAGGTGTCCAGATTCAGTGATTGGACAGTTCATTGTCAATTAATGACTTACATTTCATATAAGTAGAATAATTCAGGTAAGTAGAGGGTATGTAATATTTTAATGATGGGGAAGTATGTTCTACCACCGCTGCAGAAGTGATAAAAATAACTAAGTCTGGTGATGTATAATATACCGTTGGAGCACTCAGGGTCAGTGGTAATGATGGTTCCTCCATATGAAAAAATAACATTGCAAGATATATATAAAAAAAATAAGCAGCAACTTTTCTTTTTAACTTTTAAATTCATATAATTTGATTCTGTACTTCAGATGATATGATTCTGTACTTCTTAGTCTCTTTTAGATTACATAACCTCGGGTTTTTCTTAATATTTTTTACTTTGAGAGCATAATGGAGAGAGAATTTATCCCAATTCAGCAGACAAAGTAAGTTGTCTATCACATAATAATCAGAGACTGGTTTTCTTATTCGGTCACCAGACTTGATTCAAATTGTTTATCGGCGTTTACTGATTTACTTACTTTCTATGTAAGTAGAATTAATAATGGAATCCGATGGTATGTAAGATCATAAACATTGGAAAGTGTGGGCCAATACCAATGCTGATGTGACAAATCACCAATGAAACCTGGTGGTATTGTCAGGTAATTCTGGGCTGCCCTGTGATAGTGGTGATGGTGCTCGTTGCTGTATCCATATAAAATATCAACAATTCTAAGGTGTACAAGATAATTACAAATCAATTTTTCTACTAATTATCTTTAGATATTTCTATAATTGGATTCTGTGAATCATATATTTACTTTGTTTTGGGAAACCAGCTGTCTTTGGCTGGCCAAAGCCCATAACCTAAAGACAACACGTAAACCCAGAATTCTTCTGTGTTGGATGAGGTTTTTGGACATAATAAAAATCCCTCAAGTCGGTGTAATATTTTTAGATAGATGATACAAGTGGTACATTGACAAATTCTGTGAACAGAAACACGCTATCGCCTGTCGGAATCATCAGGTAATGTTGGGACACTTTCGTTCATTGGTAATATTTTTTTGTCATGATACAACCATTTTGAAATATAAATATATTTGAAGACTTACTCAAAAGATAAACATAAATTGAAAACTATAAATTTATCTGTTTATCCTTTTCAACATTTACATAATTGAATTCTGATCATAAATTGAATTATATTACAGAGAAACTTATTTGAAATGATCTCCTGTCGTTACATAGTTAATGTATCACTCTCCTTAGACAACGTAAATAGAATAAACAATTAGAGAAAATGCGGCAGCTGCAAAAATCGAACCTGCCACCAATAGGCGTGACGAGCTAAATTCAGGAAGAAGACAAATTCAGAAAATACTGGCTCCACGATGCCCATGATAGAGAGGTCTAGCGAATCTTGGGGAAGGTCTATGTCAAATGACAGACGTTACCAGACTGATGATGATGATGATGATGATGTTACTGGTGGTTATCGTTAGAGGTCAAATATGTCCTTCAATATATTTCTTTTTACATGAAAGATTAAATGAGGAAAGAAATATCTAATTCATTTACACTTGACAGAAGTAGATGTAACCGACAAAAATATTCTGATTCTGCAAATAAAACAAATGATGTAGTCAGAGACCTTGGAAGCAGTTTGGGGCAGTGGGGGTCAACTTTTCAGAAAGGGCATTTATGACAAATATTTTTATTGTGAGTTCGCATGGTTATGGCAGAAAGAGTATAAAGCAGTTCAAAATCTGAGTAGAATGGTTTAAAAAAAAGATCCCAAGTTTCTGACGAGCACAAATTCTCCATCCGGAAAATTCCTGAAGCTTCTTGATCAAGTGCTGAGTGCATGGACAAATTTATAGCTGAAATTGTCTTTGAACATTGCTAGAATCGCCTTTTTAAAAAAAATTCTTGCTTACTTTATTGCAAAAGAAATAAAAAAAGAATTTTATAATAAGACTAAAACGTTTACTTATATCATACTTACTAGTTATTCGAAAAAAAGTGGCCAGATTTTCGGCCATCATAGATTTTATTCAGATGTACTGGGAAAGGATAAGTCAGATCTAGCCCCACCAATGCTTGATTTGTCAACAAAGATCAAAGACGAACTTTGATTGTTTTATAACAATTAGGAAGGAAAGGAATTTGACGAAGCATATAAGATATCATCTTAAAATAAAAATGTTTTCTTTCAGTTAGGGAAAAAAAAGTCTTATTCAGTTGACGATTAGAAATAAATATATGATTTTATACGTCATACATTTTTCTTTCTTCACGGAGGACACACAGATATCCCCGCTGTTCCTGTGCCAAAAAGGCAGGATACAGCTGGCCCTGCTCCCCCCTGTCACTGGATGTTGTTCCTTGTTTTGACAGGGATTCTGGGCAGTGTTGCCGTTTTAGCGATTTCGAGTTAAATTTAGCACTTTCCTTGTTTTTAGCAGCAAAAAAATTCAACATTTAGCACTACTTTTAGCCCATTATTAGCGCTATTTTTCAGCAATTTCAACCAAATTCTAGCTATCTGAATATATATGTATCTTCAGCTATTAAAAATGGCTATAAAATCGCTAAAAATGTTTTTTTTTCCGAGCATTTGGACGTTTTTGTCTCTTTCAGGTCGATGTAATATTGATAACCTAATTGAACGAAGAGAAAATATAAACGAAGTTTTTTGCAAGAAAGAAGATAGTTGAGGAGTTGAAAAGTGATCAGCTTGAAGTAAGACCTTTTCTTTATTAAAACTTATTAAAAAATGCTATTTTTCCTAATCTTCTTGGAAAAAAATGTTAAATTTGCTCAACATGTCACAATAAATGTTTGCTAGTTTTTTTTCAGTAATAAAAGGTCTGCCTTTTTTTCAGTTTTTTTTGCCATCACAGAAAACAGATATGGATTGGCAATTAAGGATTCAATTAATTTTGGCATTTCATATTATTAATTATTATTTAATATTAATTGAGCCAACGACAAAGAAAACAAATCATTTGAGTGTTTTTTACAAGATAATCACCGGAGGAAAATTTGGGCCTGAATATTTTATAGGAAACTACCCAAATTCATAAATGGTATTTCCTTTAATTAAAATATGATTTTGATTAGAAACTGTTAACCTGAACTGTCACCAAAACTGTCAACAAATGTTTCTTCAGTTTATGAGTGGGTCTGGCTGGCTATGTAAATATCTCATGAATAGGTCGCACAATGGAGCTAGAAGGCTCAAAATTTAAACATTTGGACCTTTTCATGTGTTTTTACCTTCATCCATATGGCTTTAGTGAGTGTATGGCAAGAGTAGTTTCATTTACAATGTGTTTACTAAATTGGGCACTTACTTTGTTTCCGACAGCGTTCACATTTTAAAAACAAATTCGGACTTTTGATCACCTTTTTAGCAATTTTTTAAATTGATCATCCCTAACGCAGTGTGCTGCCAAAAGACTTGGTTCATGTGAAGGTTACTATTGTGTTAGTAACCAGACCTGTTTTCCTTCATTTTTATACAACACTTGGCATCTTCATTACGCAGCAAACAAGTATTCAGTGTTGTTAATTCAAAACCAAATTTCGTGCTAAATCAACCCCGAAAAAGCATTAAAAAACCCGTCAAACCTGTGGCATAAAAAACAATTAGAAAAACATATTTAGCCAGTGCTGTGAATGACTAGGCAATAGACAGAAAAAAG
Source organism: Thysanoteuthis rhombus (assembly GCA_963457665.1). NCBI lineage: Eukaryota > Metazoa > Mollusca > Cephalopoda > Oegopsida > Thysanoteuthidae > Thysanoteuthis > Thysanoteuthis major. Next base: position 20,439,576 of record OY735238.1, on the reverse strand, counting down.
GCTAAAATTGCTCTAAATGTTGCATTTTCGCACCGCAGGATATTCACTTAATTTATCTCGGAAAATGCTTAATTGACCACACTGAAATTATTACACTACAGCGAAACTCTAGGATTACTTTCGGATTGAATTATTGAACAATGGCTACAAGAATTAAGTATAGAGCAATGATTCCTATATTTGGCGCTACAAGCTACTTGGGTTGGTATGTGTGTGGAAAACTTGAAGGGGCCCCAGACTTCAAGGGCGTGGTACAGGCTTTGGAAGACAAGGGATGGTGAGGACAAAAGATACAGACCCTTTCCACGTACCAAATCACGCGTCTTAATATCTGATTCTACAGTACTGGAACATAATTTTTTTTATTTCGTTTTATCATTTAGTAAGTTCAGGCTACATAGGTCCGCTCAGTTGGTATGATGGTTAGCACGTCTGCCTCGTGAGTAGAGGATTCGATTCCCTGTATAAGTGGATAGCATGGAAAACTTTTCATAAGACAAAAAATCTGGGCTCTCTAGCCCTTGGGAAGGCAACTAGTCAAGGAGAAGCACAACTTTTGATTCCAAACTGGGAAGTGGGGCCCACTTGAGGCAATTCGACGACTTTCCTGAAGCCAAACTAATGCCAAATGTACTTTCCTCTGGAGAACATTAGCGATGTTTTTTTTTTTGACGACCGGTCATCCTAAGATCCTCATACGTTTCGCCCAAGCAAACGCCCTGGGGGGACGTTTCATTTTCTGTAGAGACAGAATGGGGGTCATTCATTCAATTTAAAGAATTCTATTCAGATAAATTGAAAATTTGAGGTTTTATCAGAATTCAATTTTCTATGGATCGTTTTTGACCGAAGTTTGTGGGGATGGGGGTCGTGAAATACTGACGAGATATATTCTTTTAAATCATTTGTATGAGTGGACTGTCTATTGGGCAAATGTTACTTTTCCCGGTTTAAAATGGCCACTGGCCTAGCTCACGAATAACAGTCACTAATGACGAATTTCAAACCAAAAATACTTTATTCACTTTAGAAGGTTTCTGTACTATGACAGACAAACAGCCCTGTCTTATATATATATATATATATATATATATATATATATATATATATATATATATGGTATTTGTAGAAGGTATCAATTGTGAAATGAAACCCACTTAATGATTCTTTATATTATTCACCAGGTCCAGACAAAGATACAAATACAATTAACTACATAAGCAATAACATCAAAAGTAATTTTCCAGCTCTTTTAAAAGCTTGTGTTGACTTTTATTGTGATTAAAAAGCTTCCAACTCTTGAGCCTGAAGCAATCTAAGTTCAAAGACTTTCATTATTTTCATTTCATTTAATTTCTTAGTCTAGCCAACCATGGAGGCGTCACTATTGAATTGGCAGTCATCTTTTTCCATCCTTCTCTCTTCTGAGACTCTCTAAAGGCGTCGCTCCACGTCATACCTGTCAATTCTGGGATGTTGTCCTTCTCACATCTTGTGCTCGCCCTTGCACAATTATCACGGCAAATCTCACTGATCGTAAGACTTGTCCATACCACTTTAATTGGAGTCTCTTTACTGCCGTTAGGGGTTCTTCATAGTACCCAATGGTTTATCCAATTTTGTTTTTCACTCCTTCCTTTGTGATACTGTCTTTGTAGGAGATGCTGGGGATATTTCGAAAGCGTCTCATCTATATGACCTGTATCTTCCTCTCTATAACCACAGTCAAGGACTTCACGAAGTCAATCATTTGCAAACGAACTGAAATATTGAGATGACCAGGGAGTGCATCAGTCTGATCTTTGAGCTGAGTGAGATGTCTCTTTCCCTCCATATAGCCTTCAGTTTTGACATTACTGTCATTGTCTGTGCAATCCTAGACAGAGGTTAAGAGGAAAGAAAATGTCGAGAAAATGAAGAATAGCAACTTTCAACAGAGAATATGAAGAAATAAAAAGTAATGGTGACACTGGTGGAATCGTACTACAAGCTCCCAAGATGAATCCTGAAAATCTATATGAAGAAGATAAGAATGACATCAACAAAATAAAGCAAATAATGTCAGAAGATAAACAGTCAATTCATTCTTTGGGGAATATGAACGGAGATGAAGTTGAGATTGAAATGTGAAAAGTTAATAAATTACAACAATATATAAAAACTGACAACATAACCGAAGTGAGAGACTTAATAGAAGGAAAAGCAAATATAGTTACTGAAAAGTTTGAGGTTTGCAGAAAAGACCAACAGAAAAACAAAGTAGCGGTGACACTCTCAGGTTGTTTTGACAATCTGAGATAAACTATTTACAATTTATCATACTTACTTTTATTATAATCACTACCAAAGTTGGAGAGATAAATGAATTCGGTCGTGTCTTTCTGTTTGCCTGTCTGTCTTTCTGTCCACACGTTATATCCGAAAGTATTCAATGGATTTCAATGGCATTCCGTGAAAGGTGATGCAACGAGGTACGGAACAGGTGTCTAAATTCAGGAGCGGATCCAGGATTACTTTTTTCAGTTTTCTGAGGATTGGGTTCATAAATTTATGTGTAAGCTCATGTCCTTCCACCCGATATCTGTTCAATCCTGGACATTATTTCAACTTGTGATCCCTGGTCTGATACGAGGGGCGAGCTGAATAGTCAGGCAACAGGTCAGTATCAGAGGGCCCAAGTAGCAAGGGTTGAAGGTACCCTTGAAGAACAGATTTGTTAGCTCTCTAATGTTTTCCCCGATTGAACTAAGTATTCCAGTTAATACCGGGATCACTGTTATCATAGTTCATGATTTTTGTATATGCTATTAATTGCATTGACCTTTCTGTCCCCAATAACATTACCGGCTTCGATACGCACTATAGACAATATATATATATATATATATATATATATATATATATATATATATATATATATATATATAAATGCACTGACCTAGTTTGATACATTATTATATTCATTTTTATCATTAGACACTATCATCAAAAACTGTCACTAAAAATAATTTTTTCAATTTTCAAGGTGGTCGGTCTGGCTGCCTGGTTCGCCATGTATGTATGTATGTATGTATGTATGTATCATACGTACAGGTCACACCGATGGGGTTAGAAGTCTGAAAATTAAAACATTTACTACTTGTTACGGCTAAAAGAAATTCTGGGTAGTTTTGCAAGATAAATCAGGATTTTTTTTTAGCCAAGATTAATGTGTGTGTTTAGAAAAATATCTCCGATTCGAAGAAGTAACTGAGATTTTTCCCCAATATTCGTTCCTTTTAATGAGATAAAATTTCTGATGATAAAGTTAAATTTCATCCAATTTTGAACGCTCTGAAAAAAAAAAAAAACTAACCACCCTTACGCGGAATGCATTATGGGATTAGATTCAAAACACGTGCAGATAGTCGACACCCTATAGAATAAACAATTTGAATATAATATTTTTTTGATTTTATCGTCAAAATCTTTGTCTCATTAGTAAAAACAAAGATTGGAGAAATTTCTCCAAAAATTATGTGTGTACACTTTGTCGAATCGAATATGTTTAGAATACAACAGCACAATAATCTCTAGTGAATAAACAAACTAAAATCATTACCGTTGCAGTAATTTTTCATTTGGGAAATTTGTAAAAACTTTAACACACAAACACTTCTAGATCTTTTTGAATTACCAACATCAACTATCTATTGGATTTTAATAAAATTTTCACTACCTATTTAATAAATAATGGTATTCATTCAATGCTTTCCTTCCAAGTTCGTGATAACACTACTGTTTAATTCTGCAATTCAACTGCAAGTACCACAATGCAATGCGCGGAAAGATAAAAAGAAGAACTGTTTATTGAAAGATCGTCACCAAATTCAAATATTATTGTTTACATTCATCTTTCTCTTACAAATGACAGAATAAGGAAATAATCTAAGGGATGTAACTCTTGCATAAAAAAGTTATTTCTCTAACGTGACAGACTAACCAATTGAATTTTAAGTCATAGAAGGCTAAGTTAGCCATAGTTATCGTAAGTCTTTTGTCTTAATACCCGAGTCTAAGAAAGGGTGTATTGTTCAAGGAGTCGAACTTATTATTCAACTTTATTTTTACACAATTTTTGAAACCGAATTCTCCACGTCCAATTTCAAAGTGACATATTCCTCCTTGAACCCCTACTCTGCCATATAGGTAATTCAGATATGAACTCGATATAAATCATACATACTTGATCAACAACTTTAAGAATCATTACTCAACTGAAGAGCTTTCTGCCAAAGGCTATATACAGCTGAGGATAACCATCCAGAGAGCGTTTATTTTCAGCTGGTATTACATAAGTGAGATTCTCATTATTCGTCGTTTGTTTTAATGATCAAAGAATGAATCGGCTAAGATGTTTAGATGAGGAGGTAAGAAAGAGGAAAAAAGTACACTAAACTAGCATTCTGGAGGAAATTATGAATCACCACCACGCATGTATGTTGCTTTTCAGATCATGAATTAAGCTGTAGTGGTGATGGTGGCGAAATCATGTTACCTTGATGAAAATATTACCAGTATGGTTTGAACCATAAATTTATGATTATCCTTCTTAAAAACAAAACAAAAACAAATCAAACTTGGACACTAAATATGGGACCAATTTGGTATAGACCTTCATTGTAAATTGAACACCTCGATAAAAAACCTATTTAGGGGAGGATAACCCCCCAAATATTCCCCGTACTCATTGAGGTGTTTGTGTGTGTGTTTGTGTGTGTGTTTGTGTGTGTGTATGTGTGTGCGTGTGCGAAATGTCAACTTTCTCCTGTGATCGGTTAGGACTGGGTAAAGACCAAACAGAAGATAGATATAAATGTCGGAACACACGAACAATCTAAACCTAGCAATGGTGATTAAACCGATCTATTGACGGTAGTGGTGGGTAATTTATTAAAGCATCCTGTGCCAATACGTGTTGTAAAACTCGTTCATTCGTAGATCTTTGCCCTTCAATGAATATTGATTACATTTTCGTTTAGTAAGGTGCAAAGCAAATTATCCAGAAACTGAGGATATTTTTTTAATTTGCGGCAGCCAACCTGTCTTGATATGGAGTCTTAGAAACCATCAACAAAAACTATCACCAAAACAGTCAACAAAGGTTTCTTTAGTTTTTAGGTTGTTCTGTCTGGCTATGTATGTATTAAAAAGAAACAACTGAAACATCTAACTTCATTGTCTACAAAAACGATTTATGCATTTTTTGAAAATTCATCTCTAAAAAGATTTTCAGTGTGTGTGTGTGTGTGTGTGGGGGGTCAATTTGTAATGTAAGCTTATGCTGAATTGGTTTGCGTCCGGTAGAGTTCGCACTTGCTTTTTTTTTTTTTAAGGAAATTCAGACGTTTTAGTGATCAACTGCCCAACAAAAGGCGAGAGGAGTAATTTACTAATTTGTCATCTTTCTTTCAAATTTTTGTTTATTAATCACCCCTAACACAACATGCTGTCAAAAGACATTGATCATATGACAGTTTCTATTGAGTGACTAACTAGACCTGTTTGATATTTCTGTTTTTGCGTACGTGTTAACTCTGGAAATGTGCATTTACTTTAGTAATCAGGCTGATCCTGCACCCCATTTAACTTTTTAGATTCTCCATTATCGGGGCCATTGTTCAGCAATTTAGGACAATCCAAATGGTTTGTGTCCTGCAGAAAAATCGGAGATTCCATTATGTATTGTACCATCGTTCATCACTCACACATCCATTGAGGATGTTGCCGGGTTAGATACACGCGAGCAATTGTTAATGAGACCAACTTCCAGTTGTCAAGGCCTATCGTACTGCTTACGGCATCTGGGATCCCTCCATAGTCACCAATCAAGGTATTGACCAGACTCGATGTTGCTTAACTTCGTCGATCTTACAATAACCGGGTTTATCCAACGTGATTCGGCCTCGGAGAAAAGTGCCCAAATCTTAGTTCTTGTGCTGAGCGCTTTGCGAAGAGGCATTGAGATATCATTTGAAAAAAAAAAGGGTTTTAGGTATGGGCTGTACAACCAATGCATCCTCCCAATAGTCACTTATGGAGCTAAAACATGGAACCTAACCAAGAGACAGATCCACAAACTGAGAACCATGCAACGTGCAAATGAAAGAATTATGCTCAACCTCATATGGAGAAACCACAAGACAGCACAGTACATCCGGGAGAAGACAGAAGTCAGGGACATCACAGAATCTATTTAAAAACTCAAATGGGAATGGGCTGGCCATGTTGCAAGAATGGCAGACAACCGATGGACATCATGAATCAAGACATGAATCCCTAGAGATCACATGCGCAAACGAGGCCGACAGAGTATTAGAAGGGGAGACCAGCCAAACAAATTCAGAAAATACTGGCCCTGCGACGCCTACGATAGAGAAGTATGGCGAATCTTCGTGAAGGTTTATGTCCAACGATGGACGTTAAAAGACTGATGATGATAGCGGTGAAGTGAATTACAGCCTACCGAACCGGACGTGAGCACTTTACCTCTTGGCCACTGCAATCGACGACAATTTTGATATTTTTCGTAAGTACGGTATTTGGGGAGCAACAAAATATGTAGCAGCGAATGATATTTGGTAAACTTGAATCAAAATTCTGAAGACGAACACGCTTCCTTGAACACTTTGACCCATACGCCATATCTTATTAATGGCCTCTCAAGCTGCTAAACTGTTGTGCCTGAAACCATTCGCGACGTTTTACCGTCGGGCTGACATGCAACTTCGTGAGACTTTTTCTCATTTTGTTACGTTGTACATAAACTATTTGAATTGAAGTCTATTTCCATACTTTTACGTGCGTGGAAACATCTATCTCAATCTCTTGCTATATATATATATATATATATATATATATATATATATATATATATATATATATATATATATATATATATATATATATATATCAATCTCTGTCAGTTTCTTTTTCTCCATTCATCTCATTCTTTCTTAATCTGTTCCTATCTATCTATCCATCTATCTATCTATCTATCTATCTATCTATCTATCCCAGTCTGTTCATTCATATCTATCTATCTATCTATCTATCTATCTATCTATCTATCACATTATACATAAACTATTTGAATTTAAGTCTATTTCCATAATTTTACATACATGGATATATTCATTTCACTCACTTGCTATCTATCTATCTATCTATCTATCTATCTATCTACGGATTACGTTGTACATGAACTATTTGAATTTAAGTTTATTTCCATATTTTTAGGTACATGGACATATCTATCTCAATCTCTTGCTACCTATCTATTAATCTATGTCAGTTTCTCTTTCTTCATTTATCTCATTCTTCCTTAATCTGTTCCTATCTATCTATCTATCTATCTATCTATCTATCCGTGTAAATCTGGATTTCCAACATGAAATAAAGTGATGCACAGATTTATCCCCTGAAGACTCGCCCCATGAGAGACGGCCAAAATTGTATAAATCTATTTGCTGCAGCGACTCCTGTTTCCCCTGTTCGACTTCCCCATAGGCAAAAAAGCGCCAAATCAGCTTTGCAATCTTTTATGCACTGATAGGAAGAATCGTTGACTATATCACGTGGATGGGAATATTCCAGTTGAAAGAGAGAGAGAGTGAGAGAGGCTTAGATGATTGGAAAATCTTGAATGGTCTCACATGTGGACCAAAATTTCTCTAAGAGAGAGAGAGAGAGAGAGAGAGAGAGAGAGAGAGAGAGAGAGAGAGAGAGAGAGAGAGAGAGAGACGGACAGACGGATAGACAGAGACAGAGATGTTGAAAAAACCATAAACGATGTCATATGCATTGAACATTTTTCTATTTGCCGTGATACTACGAAAAGATATTGTATGATTATAGACCCATGTGAAAATAACAAATCTAACTGATTGAATTCGCAGCCCAATGTGCCTATCCGAGCGTTTGTAAAATTCCCAAGATTCGACCCTGTAGCTCTAACGTTCCGGCCAAACCCTGTTGGATACCTCACTTCCGGCACGATCATCAAACTTAAGCAACGGAACTACCTAGGTGGGTGACCGTCTAAGAAAGACCAGGCGACGTAAACAGTTAGAAATAAGCACGTAGACGGCCTACCGTAGCGATCCCTTAATCCTCCTAAAGAGAAGGCCAATCTCTGCACTACGCTCAATAACAGAAGTAAAAGACCCGCTTCCCGTTGACTTTCACCCTACCCAGAACCTCCTGACTGGCCAGACTGAGAGTGACAAGAAATGAATGGCCTGATAGGAACCCAGTTTATCATACGTGGATTATTTATGAGTAGGTTACTGTCTGTTGGATACACCGGATACGATCACCAAAGTTAAGCAACTCCAAGCCTGGTCAGTACTTGTAAGGCAAGATGGACAGCTGTTCCCGGTGGTTCTGGCACTCCTCGGCTCTCTTTATACGAAAAATAGGTGCAACGTTATTTTTATACAATTCGTTTCCCGAATTAAATGATCTGTATTGTAAACGCGTGATAAGGATAGAAAAGGAAAGTGAAAAACAAATGTTGTAGAAATGTTAACAAGATTCTTTCAAAACTAATCATTTTCCCATTGCTTATTAAGTAAGCCAGAATTTTAGATATCATGATGACTTTGGTATTTTAATTGTTTTCTCCTCGAACTTTGAGGTAATTTGAAAATCTTTTCCAATGACAAAAGCGCTAGTCGTCATGAATTTCAATCAAGAACCGTTATTGAAAACCACGTAACCTTGCATTCCTGTTTTCAATGCTAAACGTTATCGTTTAAAAAAAAATCCTTTCATTATTCCCTCTCTGATTGTGCCAATATCTCAGAGAAAAATCGTTTAATAAATTTTAACTTTCAACAGCAAACCTGAAAAAAAAAGACCCCTAGAACACGCATACACAACCAATATGATAAATTTTTGGACAAGTAAGTGTTGTGCTTCTTTTCCCTCACTCCAACGACTGTCACATCCTCGTAATGTGGTAAGTTTGGCACTCTTTTACCGTTGTTCCTATCATAGGTGTTAAGACGAACAACATTCCCTAGTCCCTCCTGACAAGGAATGTTCGATTAAAACTCGGTCTGCAATAAAAGACGCAACCGTACTTTCTACAGATATCAAGGAATCACCGCAAGTTCACGTGAATAGTTTCCCAAAGAACATCTGCTATGCGGAATAAACTTCCTTCTGATTGATTTCCCGACGAGTACGATTTCGACATTTCTAAATCCAGAGTGAACAAGCATCTTACCGAATGTTAGTCTTTCAAGGCTTACTTCCAAACATCCCATGTTTTAGTGTTCCCAACTTGACAATTTTAACATCGGTGAGCTATTTTGACATTTCTCTTACTATACATAGTTCTGTGGCATGAATACCTCCCTTCTTACTAACCCGTTGAATGTGAATTATGGCCGAAGGGCCTTTAGGTGACTGAAAAGAAAAAAAAATCTTTCACAGGAAGTAAGATAGAAAAAAGAGAAAGGAAACAAGAAGAGAAAAGAAGAGAAAATGAAATTAAAAAAATGCCCCAAAGTAGGAAGATGAGGGAATTGAGAGATGAGAGAACAAGGGGAGAAAAATACCATACAAAGAAAGAAGAAAAAATAGAATAAAGAGAAAAATAAAAAACAAGACTGGTTGCTTCAGGGTCAAACTACACTCTGACAGAAACTAATAAGTTTGGGAAATATTTCAACTTTTATAAAAACATTTTTCTTTTCACTGAAAAAAATCTTTTGATTTGGCTATGAGAGGGAACTTGATAAAATAGTATATAGATATTTTTCTAGATAATTGGTATGGGAATCTAGATGATTCTAGATATAATTCCGAACAATTTAGACTTCAATTGACAGCTATAGTCCATAGCTTCCCCTTTTCTCTTTCTTTCTTTATTTCTCTAGGTCTCTCATTTTTCTATTTCTTTATCTCCCTTTCTTTCTTCCCCCCGTTTTTTTCTTTTTTGTTTCTTTCTCTCTTCCCCTATTTTTTCTTTCTTTGTTTCCGTCTGTCTCCCTTTCGTTGATCGATGACGTAGGAATATAATCCTTCTATCTCTTTTCTTTTCTCTCTCTCTCTCTCTCTCTAACCATCATTTTTAAATTTGGAGTATCAAGTTTCAGTCTTAACCGGAATAGAATTGTCACTGTTGGTAAGTTAGGAAGATAAAGTCAACTCTGTAGGAGTTTGACAAAAGAGAAAAATCAGAATAAATAAAAACGAAGGGAAGCAAACGATTTGCAAAAGAAATGAAAAGGAGAATTCACGTTGAAGAAGCAAGCAATAGAAATAGGTTGGAAAAAGTGTCTGTGAAGATAAAAGAGACAAAAAGAATGGCGTGGAAGAAAAACAGAAAAAAATGGAGGAAAAATGAATTAGACAAAGAAATAAGAAATATGCTTGGCAACACGAGGGTCCAACTCCCTTGCATCGTTAAAATCTAAAGAGTAAACAAAACAGGATTTATTTTTCAATATAAACATCATTCAAGGATATAAAATACTAAAAATAAAATGGCTCCCAATCATATTGAAAGAAAACTATCTCATTATGTGAAAGAATTTATCATAGAAAAATAATTATAAAATTGAAGAAGTCTCTGCCTGTGTCTCAGTGTGTGTACATGCACTGCAATAACCCAACAATTAACCATCAATATATTTATCAGTACACAAGGCAGGGTCAAATTTGAAGTTTGGGGGACCAGCGGTTCTCGAGAAATCTCTTAAAATAGATTAAAAAATATAGTTAATACATCCTCCTTTATCATATCAAAACACTAATGGACTTAACCTTCAAAGATTAACATTTTCATTGAATACTATAGAATATCTTGATGAAACATTTGGAAATATATACAAGTTTGGCTGTGCTAAGATCAAACTCCCTTGCTTCATTAAAATCGAAAGAGTGAACAAAACAGGATTCATTTCTCCATATAAGTATTACTCCGAAATCTAAAATATTAAAGATAAAATGGCTTTCAATCATAGACACAGACTATCAGATAATTTAAATCAATTAATCATTGAAAAATAATAACAAGATGTACAATAATGCATCAAAACAAAAAAAATGACCTTAACCCTCAAAGATTAACATTTTCATAGAACATTATAGAATATCTTGATGAAACATTTGGAAATATATACAAGTTTGGCTGTGTTAGGATTAAACTACCTTGCTTCATTAAAACTTGAAAAGATAAACAAAACAGAATTAATTTCTCCATACAGTATTATTCCAAAACTACGTATCTCTTTCAACTCCTTTACTAGTAGTTTCTGTAAATATGATTTGCAAACTTTAGCGAAACAAGTCGACCTGAGTTGGGCTTTAGAAATGGGAGTAAATTCGTCATTAATTTTCGTGTACGTCACTGCGTCACTATTATTCATGCATGACGTCACTGTTTTTTTCTCTGGTCATTGTCATCCGCCATTGGTTCTACATAAAAAAAGGTCAAAACTCAATGTTGGGTGTTTGACAATAAGGAATTTTTCAAATTAAACAAATGATGGAGGGCACAAGGAGAGCGAAAGAAAGTCACTCAATAGTAACCGTCACATGATTAACATCTTTTGGCAGCATGTCGTGTTGGGCATGATCAATTTAAAAACTGGAGAAAGAGGTGATCAATGGATAAGTTACTTCTCTCGCTTTTTGTTGGATCACTATAAAGTCCAAATCCCCCCTCCCCCCCAGAAAAGTCTGGACGTTCTTGGGCACAAACTGAGGGATTAATTTAGCATCAACCTATATTGTAAATTGTAACACACTAAAAATTATTTTGGGAGGAATTTAACCCCCAAAACAACCAAACTCTTTCTCTAGAAAGAATTAGTAAATGTTTAAATTTTTCAGTCCTTTATCTCCATTAGAGCAGCCTGTACATGTGAAAGATAAATGTATAGATAGCCAGACATACATCCAAAATCACCAAAAAACTGAAGAGACCAAATATGAAAAAGATATGGAAAAAAGCAGAACAAGCAGTTTGTAAGCAATGCATACTTTGCTTGCAGGTTATATAATGAAAGAATGGAAGATGAAGGAAAGGAAAGAAGAAGGAAACAAGGGAAGAAAGGAGGAAGGAAGGAAGGAATGAGGGAAGAGAAAATAAAGCAAGCAAGGGCAGGAACAAAGAAAAAAAAAGAGAGAGAAAGAATAAAAAGGAAGAAGCAGAGGAAGAATTCAAGAAAGTAAAGAAGACAGAATGAAAGTAATGAAGAAAGAAAGACGGCAACGAAGTAAGAAGGGAAAGGGGGAATGAATGAAGAAAAAAGGGAAGAGGGAAGAAAAAAGGAAGAGGTAAAAAAATGAGGAAAGGAAAAAGGAAGGATGAATGAAAGGGAAAAAAGAAAAAGGAGGGAAGGGAAAAAGGAAGGAAAAATAAAGGGAGGGAGGGAAGAATGGAGGAAAGTTAGAAGGAAAGAAAGAAGGAGGAAGGAAGGAAGATGAGAAGGTAGGAACAAGGGAAAACAAAGGAAGAAAAAGGAGGGAAGGGAAAGGAAAGATTAATCAAAAGTGAAGGAAACAATGAAGGAAAGTCAGAAGAAGAAAGAAAGAAAGAAAGAAGGGAGGAGGGAAATTGGATGGAGGGATGACAGGGAAAAAGAAAGTGAAGAAAACAAAGGATGGTGAGAAGAACGACAGAAGGAAGAAATGAAGAAGAAAAGGAAGGAAAGAAGTGAGGTAGGAACAAGGGAAAAGAAAAGAAGAAATGAAAGGATGAAAGAGAAAGAAAGGGAGGACGGTAAAAAGGAAAGGAAGTGATGAAAAAGGAGGAAGAGAGAAAAATAAACGAAGGTATGGAAGAAGAAAGAAAGGAAGAAAGGTAGAAAGGAAAACGAATAAAGAAATGAAGGACAAATAAAGGGAGATAGGAGGAAAGAAAAGAAAGGAATGTAAACGAAAGAAGGAAAGAAAGAGAGGGAATGAAAGGAAGAAAAGAAACAAAGAAGTAAGTAAGAAAGCATTTCCATCAGTCAGCAATTCTAAAAGCTTCCGTTGTTTCCCCAGAAAATAATTCGTAAATGTCGAGCGGCTATATTGAAGAGTGGAATTGTATTATTCGCGAGGGATTTGAAAAGGTAATTTTGGATTTCATACAAACATTTATGATTCAGCAATGGTTGGAATCCTGCTAAATTGATACTTAATAAAAGAGTCTTCAATATTGGTATAAATATCTACGAAAACACATCTCTTTATATATATTGTCACACACACACACACACACAGAGGCAGAGTTCAATCCCATTTACCTTGTAAATGTTACCTATTTTCACACACACACACACACACACATATATATATACAAATACACATGTATTTATATTAAATGATATTTTCTAAACTTGTGATGTTTATCGTTGTCAAGGAGATCATTCAACGTCATTGAATTCTGGTTGTATGAAAACTGATCTGATGACGTCGCTAGTCAAGGAAACGCGTTATTAGAAATACAAAGGTAGTTTTTTTCGAATTTTTCAAATCATTTTTATAAATAGAGAGAGACAGAGTGAGAGATAGATAGAAAGATAGATAGATGGACGGATTGATAGATTGTACCTGACTAAGTTTTGATAAATAACCATTTGTGGCTTGACTGGAATAGTTACGTAGTTCCCACCGGGCCGGGTTCGAGCCCAGGTGAATGCTGGGATTTTGAGGGCTGATTTTGAAGGAAGGTAAATTTTTTCCACTTAGAAGACTGAAATCTTCCTACCCTTATCACGACACATTTGGCCTTGTGCCAGACTATGCTGGTTTTGGGAACAATCAATAAACATCCAACACTTTTGATATTAGAGTTATTCATTTGGCTAATAGATTTTACAAAAACACAAATAAAATGGCCATGGAAGTTCCAACATTGGAAAAAAAAACATGCCTGGAGGGTCACTTAATGGAAACCGACACGTGACCAATGTCTTATGGCAGCATGCCGTGCTTGGGGTGATCAATCAAAAAAATCTGGAAAAGATATGATTAATTAATAAGCTACTTTTCTTGCCTCTCGTAAGGCATGCTTGAAAAGTTTAAATCTCTTCCCCCAGTGTGACAATTGCCAACTACTAACCAAGAGGCCGAATTATCAAAAAATTACATTGCAAACTGAATACCTCGATAAATATCGATTTGGGGGGAATTTTTACACCCCCCAAAACCGTTTTTCTGTAGACATACGGCGTAAATGATTAGCCCCATCAGTACACAATAAGCACGGCACATACATACATACATACAACGCCTGCCGAACCAACTTAAAGAATGAAGAAACCTATGTTGACAGTTTTTGAGACAGTTTTTGTCGACGGTTTCAGTGATTTCTAGTGATTTCATGAACTTCCCAAGGATTTTGTGAAATCTCCGGCATTTCAGTAATTCCATGAAATTCCTTGTTCCAAAATCAGTGACGTTATGGTTAACAAGCTTGTAATGCGGATCATTTCTAATGTAATGGAGTCGATCCTTAATGAATGCTCCGCTACAGTGGCCCTGTGTCAAGCTAAGTTATACCTAGTATATATCAAGTATATTCTGCTTCCGTATATACAGCTTAGTTTGACGCAAGGCTCCAGCAGCGGGGCACCAAGTGAGGGTTTAACTCATTACTATAGTAATGGTCTGCATCACGAATTGTTTTTAAAAACTATTTCTATATTGATTGTGAAACTAGGGATTTCATTAAATCACTGGAATGTTCTGGATTTTCACAAAATCCCTAGCTTCAGAATCTCATTGTTATATATCGTCACGCGATGAATTTAAGTAATTGATGTTTTTATCAAATGAGTCTTTTGGTTTGTATTCAGTTAGTATACAAGTATATGCAATATCTCTTTACCCCTTTACCCCCTCTCTCTTTCTCTCTCTCTCTCTCTCTCTATATATATATATATATGTGTGTGTGTGTGTGTGTGTGTGTGTGTGTGTGCGTGTGAGTGTCTGTATGTGTTTATACTTTCATAGGAAGTTGCATTTTGTATGTATTGTGATGGTGTGTGGACGTGAATGACTGTGTGCATGAATGTTTAGTTGGTATAAATTAAACACTATAGGCGATAACTGAAACGGAACGAAATCCGAATTCGATTAACCGAGTGTTGAGTTGAAAAGCTGGAATCGTTTGGGTGGAAAATGGACACGATGAACGCTGCGGTTTGGCCGGCGTTATCGTGAACAATAAATGCGACCCTTGTTGTGAATAGATTTCTGTAGGGGCGTTGATTTTTTGGATGGGGAGATGAACGGAGGACATTGACTGAAGGATGTTACAGGCGTGGGGGTGAGAAGAAGAAGAAGAAGAAGAAGAAGAAGAAGAAGAAGAAGAAGAAGAAGAAGAAGAAGAAGAAGAAGATGAAGAAGGAGAAGAAGGAGAAGGAGAAGGAGAAGAAGAAGAAGAAGAAGAAGAAGAAGAAGAAGAAGAAGAAGAAGAAGAAGAAGAAGAAGAAGAAGAAGAAGAAGAAGAAGAAGAAGAAGAAGAATGTAAAATGAAAACGGCGATAACAAAAAGTCTTGGTCAGTCAGTCAATAGAAACACGTCACGTGACCAATGTATTTCGGTAGCATGCTGCTACAGGGGGTGATCCAATGAAAAGAGGGGTGATAATCGGATAAGTCATGCGTCCGACTTTTCAAATATTGGAGCAGTTTTCTTGACTTATAGATTTTACAAACACACAAATAAAAATGACCATAAAAGTTCCAGCATTGCGGAAAATTCCAGGTCTGGATAGTCATTAGATAGAAACCGTCCCATGACCAACGTCTTCTGGCAGCATGCCGTGCTGAGAATGATCGATTGGAAAAAAAGGGTTTTAGACTGTGATCGGAAAAAACTGAATTAAACGGCAAAGTTAGCGTAAACTCACATGGCAAGTTGAACTCATCTGGGGGGGGGGTTACCTAAAATAAAAAAAAAATTCTTCACATAATAAGGAGTGAATGTTGAAATTTCCATCCCTCTAATTCGATTGTTATGGGTTGTGTGCGCGATGAATACATGGCCAGCCTGCTAGCCAGACTGACCAGCTCAAATTCTGGCACTTCACATGCACATATAGCCAGCCAGCCAGCCAGCCAGCTCAAAAACTGAAGAAACCTCCGTTGACAGTTTCGGTTGACAGTTTTGGTAGACAGTTTTGGTTGACAGTTTCTTATAATAAAATGAAGAGAAGCAGAAGAAAGTGAAGGAGATCGATAAAAAAATATCAAGTTGAAAACAGAGGCCATAAAACTCTTGTCCCCATCTCGAAACGTTTAGTTGATTCGTCATTGTGCAGTCACTTTTGGAGCCTCAAAACTAATACGTGCTCTTCCCTGATCGAACGCTCCCACAAAGTGTTTAATCCTATGCAAGGCCCGCTGATAAAGTGATCAGAGCCTAGCATGTGTACCGATTTTTACAATCACCCCATGTTGCTTCATGGGCTACGGATGGGAATGATGCGACAGCTAAAATGTTGGACCCATGATTTGTGACACTTATTCTCCAATGTTGTTCTAGATGTATTATTGTGGTCTCTTTCCATGGGGGGTGGGTGATCCACTTTTGAGTCAATCATCAACCTGTATAGTTGGTGATGAGAAGGGCCCGTCGATGTCGACAAATTCAGTGAGTATTTTGTAACTTGGACCCCAGAAATGTAGAGCAAACTCTAAATAAACTAGCTATACACACGGTCATTGATGTCTGAAAAGGGTTAATTGGGTCTGAAGAGGGAGAGGATCATTGAGGGTGAAAACTGATCTTATTTGAAGTCTACACCCCAGCAAAACAATGCCATTGCGCCATCTTTACTTTAATTTAATTTAATCTCGTTCCACAGAAAATTTCAGCTGAACCCCCACCGATTTTCACTATCTCTTTTTCTTGCTCTCCTTTTCACTCTCTCCCCGTTCCACTCCCTACGCCTGTGAACATTGATGGCGCAGAATATTTGGGCAAAAATCACATCCATTTCCGTATTACTGCTTATTGTAAATCGTGCCTCTGAGATATCGAAAACCGCTGATCCAAACGACTTCAAACTTGAAATATTTGGTGTGCTGACCAATATAACTGATGGATATTAACTTCGGGCAGTGGGTAGTTGTCGAGTCATCGTGGTGTGCGTCTCCTACACGCACATATATACACATACGCAGAGAATTTTCAAATTATAGTTAGAACTAAAATGATGTAATTAAAATAAAATGTAGATTGTATAATCATCCAGGGTCTTGTCGGAATGAAGATATTTCTCATTTGATTTTATTCGATGAAGTATAATGAACATTGCAACAAAGACTTTAGATATAAAGTACGGAACAAGAGAGGTAAAGAGAGATCTTGTAAACTTTGCAACGGTGAACGATTCAAAATCATGAACATTTTATTTACGAAGGAACTCTATAAAAATGGACTTGGAAGAGTCCCAACCATGATACCAAGAGTGAAACATCCTTGCAGACAGAAGAGACACCGTCGAATACATCCGGGTCCTAAATCAAGTCAACGGAGGTAGCGAACACAGAATAGTAAGATGTAAAATTCAAATTCGTACCAACAAAGAACACGGGAAAATGTTCCACGCCAAACCACAATCACTAAACGTATCAAAACAGCTCAATCAACCTTTCAAGCTTGAACTGAAAAACAGATATAAACTTCTCACCGAACCAAAAGAGAACGATGCTGACATCAACAAATTCAAAAACAAAGTAACGGCCTCTCGCCACTATTTCGTCACTATATTTAAACCGAAAAGCACACAAACCATCAATAAAATCTCAGATGAAAACAGAAATCTCATGGAAGAAAAGCAGAAATCTCATGCCACCGACAACAAGAGAGAGACTTAGAGCAATCGAACTGAATAAAACAATCCAAAAGAAACGAAGAGAAGGCAAAAGAAAATACACGATTCCAATCATCGAAACAATTTTTGAAAAAAGTTGGGGTTCCAAGGGTATTAACAAAACTCTCAATACAGGGGGAAAAGAAATAACTAGTGTACTCGAAGAAGATGGAGATATAACAATTGACAGAGAACAGACCGTCGAACGCTCCAAAGATTTTTTACCAAAAACTCTACCCCCCCAAAAGACCACAAAACAATGAATAGAATGTGCAATGAGCAATCAGTTCGAGGAGTTCCCAGAAATTACGCCATGGGAGGTTAAACAAACGATCAGTCAAGCAAAAAAAAAAAAAAGGAAAGGCCCCTGGACCTGATGACATCACCATCGACCTATTAAAAAAAGATTAACACAAGGAAACTAGTTGTTCTATTCAACTTACGCCTAAAACAAAGTAGAGTCCTAGGAAATTGGAACACGGCAATCATAGTGCTGTTATAGAAAAAAAAAGAAACCCGAAAGACAACAACTACAGACCAGTAAGCTTACCCAAATGTATCTACAAACTTTTCACCTAAGTGAATCAACAAAATATGAGATGAAAACCAACCACGGGAACAAGCTGGCTTTAGAAAAAGCAACTCGACCATGGAGCATCTCCATTCGACTAATTGACTAAAAGGGACAGCAGAAGAAGATAAAATACCACTTACTGTTGCATTCATCGAATAAAATTAAATGAAAAATATCTTTATTTGATACCTTGTGATGTCGCTCAGACCTAGAAATGGTGATACAGTTTTTATTTTGTTTCAATTTGATTTTAAAACTAAGAAACGCACATTCTGGTGAGGGGTACATCTAGATTCACCGTTCTGCAATATGTGCCATTATATTTTCGTAGGCATCCTTCCGGCATCAAGAGACATATTTCAAAATAAAAACAAGGATTATTTTCGTGTGACACCGGCCTCAGGAATAATCAAAGGGGGATAACTTTTTTGCTTTTGTCATATGACTCTAGTTTTGTGTGAGTACCGATTTATTGAGCTCAAAATATAAATACTATTGAGAAATGCAGAAACGAATCTTGCAGGCCTTCCTTTAAAATCCTCTACATTTAATAGGCCCTTCCTTTGAAATTCCTTTACTTTAAAATCGTTTCGGTACGTCAATCAGTCAGCGACTTATAAGGAACATGGATGCACCAGACAGGAGATAGATCTATCCCCAGAAAACCTAAATCGGCAAATTCTGTTTCCATATTTCGGCCCGTCAGTCAGTGACATTAATCGGTACTAGAGGTGCTAGCGCAGCTGAAAAAAATTCTACAATGAAATCGATACTGTAAAAACAGTACAACAATCCGTGTTGAAAAATTGTTCGTCATACGTGAAGATGATATATACGTGTAAACTAACATTTATCAGATAACAGAAATGAAAATAAAACTTGAGATGTCTATAAACACGGAACATTAAATGCGTACTGACATAACCTGTGGCAGTAAAGAAATTATCAACATTTATTAAAAAAAAGAAAAGGAAAGATAACAGGTCTGGTTAGTCACCCAAAAGAAACCGTCTTGCAATCAATGTCATTTGATAGCATGCCGTACAGGGGATGATCAATTGAAAAATTGGTAAAAAAAAAGTGATCATTGAATTTGGTTATTCCTCACGCCTTCTTGGGTAGAGATCTAAAAAAAAGTCCTAATTAAAAAAAAAGAAGCAACAAACAAGAAAACAAGCGGACGCAAAGTAGGGGATCAATTTAGTACAAATCAACATCCAGAACTGAATCCCCCTTTAAAACCTATTGAATTACACCCCACAAAAAGCATCGTTTTTTCTAGACATAATAAAGAATGAATTAAATTTTCTTCATCTTTCAGCTACATTGGTACGGCCAGTGTGCGTAATACAAACATACATGCGTACCTACATATATACGTACGTATGTACATACATACATAGTCAGCCAGACTAGCTTGAAAAATGTGAGAAACCTATGATGACAGATTTGGATGACAGTTTTCATGGATACAAACAAAATGGCGAACGATTGATAGAAATATTTTCCATCTGAAAGGAACTTCCTTCAAAAACAACGGAAATTCTGAGGGCGAAACAATGTTTTTCAAAGAGAAAAAGATCAATACTTATGGAAGAGTTCGTTTGAAGAAGATTTATTTAATTTAATGATGGATAGAGAGAGAAGAGAGAATAAATGGAAAAAGAGTGAGAGAGGAAGAGGGGAGAGAGAGATGGGGAGAGAGAGAGAGCGGTGGTACAGAAAAGGAGTTAATGAAGAAAAAGAAAGAAAAAATGAGAGAGAGGGAGAGAGAGAGAGAGAAAGGTAGAAATATGAGGGCAGATCAAGAAAGACAGGAAGAAGGAAAGGAAGAAATATGAAATAAAATAAGAGCGAGAGAGAGAGAGAGAGAGGGAGAGAGAGAGAGAGAGAGTTGGGAAAACGATAACGAGAGAACGAGAGAAATAGAGGAGGAAATAATGAGAGAGAGAGAGAGAGAGAGAGAGGAAGAAAGAGGTAAAGAGTCAATGAGAAAGAAAGAAGGAGAGAGTCAAGGAGAGATAAAGGGGTGGCGATGGTGACAGAAAAGAGTGTGAGTTTGTCTAAATAAACGAAAGAGAGAGAGTAAGAGAAAGAGAGAGAGAGAGAGGGAGAGGGAGAGAGAGTGAGTTAGAGAAAGAGATAGCAGATATCATAAAAGAAATGGAAAAGAGAATGACAAATTTTTAGTTCAAGGGGTATATTCCCAGTTTCAGTACGTAAAATGGAGATAACTCCTCGTAGCCATAAAATTACCCTGTGCTCACAGAATTATCTCCCCTATCGGAGAAAACGCAAGGATCATATTCTTATCGCTTTGAATGAATTAAATCATTGATTGGTTTTAATATCTTATTTTTAACACCGAGTGAGCAAGTGCATGAAATGTTAAAGCTTTTCATAGAAATAAAATTGTTCCGATTAATTTCATTTGAGCACCATATTTAACATTGAGCGGGAGAAAGTTTGTATGGAAATGAAATTTTTATTCATTCTATTTCTGCATCGTTTTTAAAATCAAGTGGGCGAATTTTTGAAACTTTTCAGCTTTGCAAGGAAATAAAGTTGCTTTATCTATCTTATCTCTGCATCATTTTAAAGTTTAAAGTAAAAGAGGATGGGAAAAGAATGTAAATATAGTGCATACGTGAAAAACAAGGAAAAAGAAAGCCTGTAACCGACGGGGTTTTACCGGTTGTGGTCGGAACGTCTTGCTCGGTTAGTCTCAGAGCATCGAAGCTTATCCGTCGAATAGGTTCAAAAGTCACCCATCGTCATGACGAACCAGGCGAGACCACCTGGCTCTTCCTGCACGTGTCGATGACAGTCGACCGTGTCAGTACTTTCTCTACAGTGACAGCGGGAACAGACGTAATTGCCCGTTAGAAAAAAACAAAACCAAACAAAAAAACGTACGAATTGAAAATATTCACAGAATTGTTTTACAAGTGATATTTTAGAAGAGAGAGAGAGAGAGGGAGAGAGAGAGAGAGAGAGGGAGAGAGAGAGAGAGAGAGAGAGAGAGAGAGAGAGCTAAAAGAGAGGAGTCAGATGGTTAAGAGAATGAGATTATAACCTTGCAAGTTAATCGTGTTGGATACACCGGTTCTCATACGATCACCGAAGTCAAGCAACGTCAAGTCTGGTCAGTCCTAGGATGGGGGACCGTGTGGGAATACCAGGCTTCGTAACCAGCTGAGGAGGCATCCCTTGCAGCCATGCTGATTTCATAAAGTATTGAATAAATGTTTCGTTTGGAAGCCTCCAGTATGGTCGAGAGAGGGACACGAGGAACTTGGGCACGATACTACCCCAATACTAGGCGCCCAGGTGTAGCAAGCTCAATCTTGATTGACGGGGGCATCAGAATGATTTTAAGCTTTCTTAGTCTCTTGACAATAATTTCAAAATATGGATCAGCAGTTTACAAACAATGATTCTAGTTTATCATTTTCCATTTTGATCTGGACATTTCAAAGCTTGCTCACTGTTTCGCGTTTGCCAGATTTGACCAAAATTTAGATTGGTTAATTACAAGGCAGGCAAAGCTTCTTGATTTAAGAAATTGTTGTCACATTATCTTTATATACCCAAAACGTCATTTATAATATATTCAGCAACGTGGTGGACCACGTCAAGCCATGACAGGATTAAAGGAAGGAAGACACGTCAAGGAATCATGTGACCGAATAAGGACACACCGTTTGGTGCCGATGTAGATTTGGCCAGAAAATACTCATATAAAAACGACCATTAAAGATTCTCGTTGTGCAAACTCTCTTTTTCTTTTTGAAAATTTGTACAACGCAAGGCCGTTTATCGAACCTAAAACTGCAATTTGTATTGTTTTTCTACAACTACTACTACGACTGAGATATCTCGTCAACGCGTCAATAGTTCATTAGCGTTGCCGCACATCTGATACAAACGACGTCTCTCTCCAGAAAGTATCCAGCCATTTTATATTAACGCAAAAATAGTCTACCTAGAGCACACACACATACAAGCGTCCCTTTCACTTTTCAAAACAGTCTTCCAGGATCGTCATCTACAACCTTGTCATATTCTCTTTAATCTTGTCCACAGTCCGAATTATCAGAGAAAATCCAAAAGTCTAAGGGAATCAAATCTAGATTGTAGGCGGACTGATAGACGCCGTTTTATCACAGATACTCTGTATGAGGTACAAAAAATGTATTTGCTCGGTTATTGTGTAGATGACGGTCATAAAATATATATTTCAACTTTTTTATCTCTCTATCCATTTATCTATCTGCAGTATATCACATGGATACGCAGGGCTATCACTTAGAACCCCATGACTGTGGACGCCCGGAAATTCAATTGGAACCATGAAAATTGGGGTTCATATTATTAAAAAGCAGATATAGAGAATCTTCTCTGAACCCCATGTTTACCTTCATGTTCAAATCAGTTTTTTGACTCTTTATTGAATCCAAGTATTGGATCAAGTTCAACACAAGGACCTGTGGGCCAAATCCAGTTCATTGCTGACGGATTCTTCGGACGGCCATGTTTATTTATTTATTTATTCATTTATCTATCTACGAGTTGCACGCGAAAGTATTCAACCCTCAGATTATCATGAATCATTCCAAATTATTTAATGTTATTTATTTATTTTATCAGCGCTGGTGAAGCAATTCACTACATAAATTGATAATAGATAAGAAAGAACTAATATCATTTTATCATTTCCACAATTATCAATAATTCATTATGATGACTTTTGCATTCGACCCCTTCATCCAATACCTTGTCGAAGCTACTTTGGTATTGGTCATTGCTGATAGACGTTTTCCGTTGTCTCCAAAAACGCTTCTGCATCTTTTGACTGATATTTTCAACCATTCATCTCAGCAGAATCGTTCCGAATTGTTCAAATTCGATGACGTCCTTTTATGAACAGCGATTTTCACTTCATGCCACGGATGTTCGATTGAATTAAGGTCCAGTGATTGAGGAGTTAATTCCATTATCCTAACTCCATTCGGAGGGAATAAAAAAGAAAACTAGGGGTCCAATACTTTTCTGTACGACAGAATCTGTCTATATAATGGAGATAGTTAACTTCTTCACGTCTCAGTCTGTGCGTCTCTCTTCCTCTCTAATCATTGGTTCATATGGATCATAAGCTTTTATCGTAGAAATATGACAATGATCGGTTCATAAAGTTCAATATGCTATAAACCCTTCACAGTATTGATCTGTTACAAATGTTAAAAGCCGAAATGATTCGTTTTAGCTTCAGAACATTACAAAGACTCGGGAAAGACTTTTTATCCTTCGTGTAATTACAACTAAATCGCATAGGAACACAGGTTCTCCTACGATCACCGAAGTGAAGCAACATAGAGCCTAATCAGTATCTAGATGGGTAGCCAACTCGGTTGACCAGTTTCCATAAGCAGTTCGGGATAATCTAGAACAGTATTTTCCAGAGTGGATGTCGCGAAAAAAATCTGGGATTCCACGAGTGTCTTTTGATAGAAAAACAACCACAGTGATAAAATTTGAAGTCATGTGAAGAATTCCATCGGAGAGTAAATATGATCAGAATGAATTCTATTTGTGACATCACTGGCGTTTACCACTTAAACAACTGAACACTTCTAGATTTTAGAGAATTATGAAGCTAATAATAAACTGTACCTGTCAAAATAAGGCCCTGAAGAGGTTAAAAACGCTTTTTTACAAAGAAAAAACAACACTAAAAAACTTTTGTTTAGAAGGGGTCTAGTTGGGCAATGGTGCCAATGTTCAAGTCTGTAGACATAACGGTATTGCCAGGAGTGCTGGAACACGCAAAAAACAAACACATGGCTGATGATTATGGTTGCTCAACTTCGCCATCTTTGATGGCTATGGTTGCTCAGTCATTTTTATAAAGATATAGTATTCACCATTTTCAAAATAGCCCAAAACTAAATATTGAAACAGACTGGACGCTATGCTAGATATGCGAATTCAATAAACCAATATTAAACCAAATTTCGAGTCCAGGAAGCAGCAACATTCTTTCTATTGATCGGTTTCTAATATTTTTTTCGCAACAAATCATAAATCTACAGCAGTTAAAAACAGTTGTTTTCTTATTTTAATGTAACATTAATAGATTAATAAATGTTACATTAAACTTTAAAAAAACAACCTTTCATTCAAACAACATCTAATAAGATATTACTTTGAACGAATTCTTTCTCAAGAACAATTTGAGTTCCATTTCATGATGATGATGAGGATGGTTATCATCATAATTATCAATAGCCTTTTAGCGTACATCGTTGGACAGAAACCTTTCAGAAAAACCCTTCAAACCCCTCTATCATGGGCGTCCCGAAGCCAGTACTCTCTGAATTTAACGAGTTCGTCAAGCCATCCTATGTTTTGTCAGCCTCTGTTTCGCATGTAATCTCTGGAGATCCTCATTGAGTCGCGATGTCAAGCGGTTGTCTGCCATTTTCACAACATAGTCAGCCAATTGTCACTCAAGTTTTTTTCAATAGATTCTATGATATCTCGGATTCCTGTTTTCCTCTTATGAATAACACTGTCTTGTGATCTCTCAAATTGATGATATTCACAAAATGTTTTTACGAGTGCTATGTAATTATAAATTGTAAATGAAGTTGGGCACGATTATCTCTTGTGCATGTTGCATGGTTCTCTGTTTAAGGGTCAGTCTTTCGGTTACGTTCCATGTTCCAGCACCATTGGTGACTCTTCGAAGGATGCATTTATTTTATACCCTTCTTTTTAGCACTGACGGGATTTTTTTGTTCTTGACGGTTGAGTTTGCTCTGATGAAAACTTGCCATCATCATCATCATCATCATCATCATCATCATCATCATTCTTTTAACGTCCGTCGTTGGACATGGACCTTCCCCAGGATTTGCATCAATTCTCTATCATGGGCGTTGCAGAGCCAGTATCTCCTGAATTTGTCTACTTCATCTCTCCATCTTGTGGTCTATCGTCCACAGTTTCTCATGTGATCTCTGGAGATCCATATTGTGAGTCGTGTTGTCAATCGGTTCTCTTTCATTCTTGCAACATGGCCTGCCTATTGCCATTTGAGTTTTTTAATAGTTTCTATGATGTCTCAGACTCCTATTTTTTCTCCATGTACTGTGCTGTCTTGTGATCTCTCCATATGAGGTTGAGCATGATTCTTTCATACGCAGACTGCTATCATTGCCAGCATAAAGTGATTTTTTCTCTTGATTTCTTCTTTTGAGGATTTCATGGAGATTCATTGTCATTGTGGTGGTCTACTTTCTCCAGTTCTGCGTCTTCGGTTTTGATTGTCGTGTCTGTGTCTTCAACATGTTCGTTGTTCATGACATTTATTTTACTGAAGTTTAGGTGGAGACCAATTTTCTTGCTTTCTCCGTTCAGTCTGTCCAGCGTCATCTGGAGGTCATTAAGGTTCTCAGCAAAAATTTCTTATTCATACTAGGGTGGCAGGTGTTCTCCGTAAAATATAAAAGATTTTTGGAAAATTGTATAAGGGTTCCAGAGCTCGAGAGAGTCTCCAGAAACGACTCCGTTAATTTTCCTAGGAGAAGACCGATCTCTGAACTATGCCCAATAACGCAGGCCCTCTTGCTGTGAGCGACTACAAATGAATGAATGAATTGATTGTGTAGAAGGACCTTGAAGGGAATACAACTACATCGGGTTAAGTTGCCAACTGAGGATGACTGATATTTCCGTCAATGCAGTTCTAGGACATTCCCTTGTTGTACTCGTCGAGAACGGTCACTGTCTCTGATAGACCTCTTTCCTTCATTGGAATGCTCTTAAGAAAATTCTGCTTCAGAACATTGCGATGAAAGGCTTCATAGAGGAACAGGCTCGGTATCAGCACCTGTCTTGTTGGTCTTGAAGCAGAATTTGATGCAGGTTCAGCGAAACCACCTAAACACTTTACAAAGACGTTACAAAAGTAAGATTAACTCAGCAACTAACACACACAGCCGTTGGCACACAGACGCGCAATGGATGCTGCTAGTTTTGCCTAACGATAGATGGCCGAACTGCATATAGCATGCCCCAACTGTTAAAATTATTTGAACATTTTGATGGCACATCGTACAGCTCAACATCTAATGATGTAAATTTCCATCCGTAACATAATGAACGATTCCACTTACCGAGTACTTTTTCTCGCTTCTTTCCATGTTACTCTCTACGTAATTTTAAGTGGGCATGTCCATTGTTTATAGGGAAAACAAACTGTTTGGCTTTTTAACGCCACCCTGTATTAAAACCCAGCTACCAAGCTACTCCTCTCACTCTCATACCCCCCCCCAAAAAAAACACGTCAATAGGCAACACTCGACTTTAATGCACGAAATAAAAAGAATCTAAACAGCGTACCAACAAATTGGAAAAAGATACTAAAAAATAAAAACAAGCAACTAAATTGGCAACCCTGAGCCAGACCAGTTTAAAAACGAGTGAAACATATTTTGACTAGTGTTGCAAATTTACATGTGATTTTCAACACACACATACACCAAGTCTACCCGTAGTTTTTTCAAGTGTATATATATATATATATATATATATATATATATATATATATATATATATATATATATATATAGAGAGAGAGAGAGAGAGAGAGAGAGAGAGATCTGCCACCGGCCTTCCCTTTGTTCACGATGTTGTCAGTCCGTCAATCCAGGTTCTTTTCCCCTTAACACTCCCATTCTTCCCCCAGCATCTTCTTCCTACTCTAGACGATCCCCTGTCCTCTATCGTCGATTCGCCCTACTTTTCAAATATTCCCAAGTAAATAGTCGAAAGCTCCAAGCAATAACAACAACAACAACAACAACAACAACAACCCCCACCAACAATACAAAAGATTTGCCCGAGGAATTCAACAGTTTAGATTCAACAGAAAAACAAAGTGATAAAAGTTAGAGAAAGTGAAAGCGAAAGTGAAAGTAGAAGTGAAAGTCTCTATTGATTAAATTAAAGAGAAAAAAAAACGTCATTTGTGAGATCTGATCGATTTTATTCAATTTAAGTTTCAAAATCACGACTCAAGTTTTGTTAACATCCTGAACATAGTAGAAAAGATATTGTTGGGAGTTTTTGGTTTTTGTTTGTTTTGGAAACTTCATCTGTTGAGGGGTTTGATTATGTTTTGTTTGTTTTGTTTATTCGTTCATTTGTTCCTTTCTTCTTTCAGTCTTTCTATCTTTTTGTTTTTTTTTCTCTTCTGTGTTTCTTTTCTCCCTTCCTTTCTTGATTCCCTCCTTTCTTTCCCCCTTCTTTTCTCTTTTCTTCACTTTTGTTTCTTCTCCTCTTTTTACCTTTTCTTCTTCCCTTTTTCTTTATTTCTCCTTGATATTCAATCTTTCCTTTCCCTTTCCTCATTTCCATTATTTCCTCCTCTCATTGCTTCTCTATTTCTTTCTTTCATTTCTTTTCTTTCTTTTTTCCTCAAAACTTCTTTATTTCTGTCTGGTCTGTTCTTATCACACCTATTCCAAACTGATTGTATATATACATTACGTCCTACTTGAATGTTAGGGAATTTGAAAAGCGTGCGTAAACCAAACGTTACAGAAACCTTTGCAGTTACTCCCCGTGAGCATTATCCCTTTTAAGATCACTGTATCCATATCTGAGGGGAGTGCTTCGACGTGGGCTGTTAGAACTAGGTGTTAGGATAATTAATTACTTTTCAGGTGCAACGATCCGGGAGGGTTTTCAACATCTTTACGGGTTCTAAATGGAGCTTGTACGTGAAAAGCCTAAATGCCTGTACGGTTGATTTTTAAAGTAAGCTGACACCAACTGGTTCAGCAATAACGAATACCACTGAAAAAATGGAGAAACTTAGAAAAAAATTGAACCAACAAAAATATCAAAACTTTTCACTGAAACCTATATAAAAGAGAAATTGCCATTTCAAACAGGTCCTTTGTGGCCGCCTTTTTCTTTTCATCACTGTAATTCACTTCACGTATATAGAATATATTCTTGTAAGCGACTCAGACATGCTGTATGTATGAGACAACCACCGATTCTTAATTCCTCACCACTGTTGAATCTCTCCAAAGATGACTTTCAATTGACGCCTAATATCAAATGTCCTGTGCTGTTTATAAAACCAAATCTTACATACAACTCATGATGTTCATTATTATGTAAGACGTTAAATCTCAATTCTTAGCTTCTCTCACCTTTTGGTTGGGATGACCCCCCTTTTTATTATGCAAATGGATCGAGTGCAGAGTCCAATGATTTAGTGAAAAGACTAAATTTTCAGATTTCTCTGTAATCAATATTTGATTTGATTTAGAACATGGATTTAATGTAGAATTCAGGCCCATTTGAGTAAATAAATGAAGATTGTAAAGATATAGCATCACGAAATTTCAAAAACTCTGGTCTGCTTAGTTACCCTATAGAAACCGTCTTTTGGCAGCACGTCATGTTGGGGTGATCAATTGAAAAAAATTCGAAAAAGGGGTTAAAAATCGTTTCTCTCGCTTTTTGTTGGGCCATGATCACTAAAAAAGAAATGAGCATGGAAGGTGCAGGGACCAATTTAGCGAAAACTTTCTGGCTGAACCTTCTGTGAAAAATCTTATTCAAGGGAGGAATTTTCAAAACACACAAAAAAGGTTTTCAGCTCTGTAGTTTCATTAGTATGGTCCGTAGACGCGACACATGCATACATAGCCAGCTGGACCGACTTAAGAACTGAAGAAACCCATTTTGATACTTCAAGTCACTGTTGTGGTTTACGTTTTCTAATATTGTAAAGAATCAGAATCACAGAATTGGAAAAAATATCAAGTGAATTTAATTTTGAATATTTTTTTTCTGAAAATTTGTGCTTTTGACTTGAATAAAGTTTGGGGTCTGGATTTTAATTTTAATCAGGCAAATCGAATAAATTTCATCCCGCCTCTTATCAGTACCTGATCTTTTGTTCAGGTAAGATTCACAATGACCACCCAGGAGTTCTGTGTTTGTATGTGTGTTTGAAGGTTGCACCTTTAATCATTTGATTCAATGGTCTCGGAACTTTAAAAACTCGAAGACCCCTTCTAAAGAGAAAATATTCTGCCGCACTCCGATTTTTAGCATTTAGTTTCTAGACTGTAATCAATGAACTACAATAATGGACAATTTTTAACCTTTAAAATCATACTAATTCTAACTGGATTGCATTTACTTGAATTTCTACAACGGTACAGGTCTGTACAATAGCCATCTTTTTCCCTGGCTGTGCGATGGATGATGATGTTTCACTACCTTATGATTCGCTAAGTCAGGTTTAGAAGGAAGTACACTTGACGTACTCTCTTCAGGTCTACAGACCTCAATTTCGAGACCACTGAATGATATCCTTCAAAAGAAGTCTCCTTAAGACCCCAAAACTGGACTTTGCGCTCCTTGCAATGGAGTGTAGCGATTGTTTCTACCTAGTTTGAATCTTGTCAAGTTTCTATTCAAATCTATCAGTCATATACTTATGTAATGAACAGTGTGATTTTATTGGTCCTCTGTCTATAAAGTAATCTACTGATAAGGTATCTCTTATTTCAAACAACGGACTCTTCCATTGAAACGTGTTTTTTTTTGTTTAAAAAATGACACCGGTCGTGTGTTGGATTAAAGTGAGGGAGAGTTGCGCACGTTCCTGGCCTTACTCTCATGTATATGTCTGACAAAGCAGTCTCACCATTTGAGCACCTTTCGCACTAAAATTGGTGTGTTTTTGTTTTTGTAGTGCGAAAAGGCCCTATATTAACACGGTCGTGCTTATACATTTCGACCATTTTTGGCCATCTTTTCATCATCATCGTTTTGGTATGTTTGGCAATTTTTAGCCAGTTTGGCTATTTCTTTTTTTAGCGGTGTTTAGCGCTTCTTGGCTGTTATACGAGTACAAAAATGTTTTTTGAGTTGGCAAAACGGGGTGAGATTTCGATGTAGACTGCAAAGTTGATATAAACTTTCTTTTATAAATACATGATTGAAATTCGTTGTTTCAAATGTAATTTCGATTCGTAAATAATGTAGTGGCGAGATAGATTGAGTGATAGATTGGTTTGGTTAGTCACTCAATAGAGATAGTTACGTAGCCAAATTTGTATGGCAGCTTACCGTAGCAGTGTGTTCAGTAAAATAATTAGAAAGAGGGATGAGCAATGAATTACTTAAGTTACTTCAGTCACCATTTCGGGATCGCTTAAAAGTTCAGATTTTCAAAAAAAAAAAAATAAATAAATAAATAAACACAAAAACAACATATAAGCATGAACATCGCTGGACATAAAGTAAGGTACCAATTTAGTTTAAACTTACATTGTGA
The DNA here is from genome assembly GCA_963457665.1 of Thysanoteuthis rhombus. NCBI lineage: Eukaryota > Metazoa > Mollusca > Cephalopoda > Oegopsida > Thysanoteuthidae > Thysanoteuthis > Thysanoteuthis major. The sequence continues at coordinate 20,408,759 of OY735238.1, read as the reverse complement.
ATTGACCCCTTCCTGCCAAAAGCATATCTTCATGGGGAATATAAAAATAAACAAAACAAAAGAAAACCAAAAAAAAAGTTTTTATGGACACCAAAAATGTATGAAAGAAAGATTTACGTTATTTTCTTATTAACTGTCAAGAAATAGGTCTGGGTTTTCACCTAATAGAAACTGTCATGTAACCAACGTCGTTTGACAGCATGCAGTGTTGTGGGTGATCAAATAAAAAATAACGGGTGATCGACAAATGAGTTAATCATCAATTAAAGACTCAACTCTTTCACGATCATTCAATAGACACTTAAACACTGAGGGGAAACACAGGATTTCTTCTGTAATGACCTTGAGAGAAATTGTAATTAAGCTGAAAATATCTTTTCTGCAGAGATTTCGTAAAATCCTTATTATCATTTAGAGAATGTCCACCGAAACTGTCACCAAAAACTATCAACATAAGTTTCTCCAGTTTTCAAGTTGGTTTAGCTGGCTGGCTATGTATGTATATATGCGTCACGTATACAGGCTGTGCCCATGGTATTCGAACAATTATTACTTATTATGTATAAAAAAAATCTTTCGGAAATTCTCCTCCCCAGATCGAATTTGACCCTTAAATTCGTTCGTGTCCAGTAGCATTTAGGCTTATTCTTTTTAAAAAAATTCAGACTACTATAGTGATCACTACCCAACAAAAGGCGAGAGAAGTAACTTATTAATCGATCCTCGCTTCCCCTGATCGTTCAATTGATCTTACACCCACGGAGAATGTTGCCAAAAGACTTTGGTCACGTGACAGTTTCTGTTGAGCGACAATCAGACCCGTTATTCCTACCGAACGGAGAAATTAATGCACTGTGCTACAGGTCTCTCTCTTTAGGCTCTCTGAAACAAAACATTTCATTTTCCCTTTCAGAGTTGTACTCACGAACACCACTGACCCTATTCTACTGACAAACAGAATTATTGATGGCTTGTCGTCTTGTTCCATATCTAAAAGGATATTCGCGCAAATAGACACCGATAAAAGGCGAAACTTTGTCCTTCAGAAACGCTTGTGAGAAAGAGGACATTTTTAACAGGAATGGCGACCTTTCTGTCCGACTAACTTTTCTATTCCGTCTTTTAAAAACAGTCAACCAAAACTGTCACCAAAACTGTAAAGATAGGTTTCTTCAGTTACCAATTGGTCCGGCTAACTGTCCAACCGAGTATGTATGTCTATATCACGCACAGAAACCACAACAATGGAGCTAGAGGGCGGACATTTTCAACATCTCGTCTCTTGAAAGAAAAATTGTAAAATTACACCTATATCGGTTTTATTAGGGACGTTTTAATTAAAAATGATTTCTATGTTTGTGACTAGCAGCATTCACGTTCTGTCTTTCGAAATTCAAACCTTTTTTTTTAGTGATCACTACCCAAAAAAGGTGGAAGAAGTAACCTATTCACTGATCACCCCTTTTTCTAATTTTTCTAATTATCACCAATACGGCATGCTGCCAAATGACGTTGGTTGCGTGACAGTTTCTTGAGTGATTAACCAGACTCGTTTTTCTTCGTTTCGCCTTAATTTGTAACATCCGGGTTTCCCAGTGTAAAAGGCCGAGATCGAATTTGGAGACAATTCTGACCAGTCGTCCGAATATAATGAAGAGGTTGGCTCCAATGACAACGCTAGATTCTTTTGAAAACCTTTTAAATGCATCCAACACGAAGCCTCATGCAATCTATCTTCTTTCAAAGACATTGCATTAAGTAGAGAAACAAGCACACCGGCTGTACTTAAAAGACATCACTGACAAAACGGCTATTGACTCTTTCAGAGAAGATTCACTTACATCTATCTATCTATCTATCGATCTAAGTCTGATCATTATCTATGTCCAATATCTGTCTATCTATATCTATTCATTATCTACCTACGTATCTATCTATCTCTTAGTATCTTCACATTCATCTTGGTCTGTTCAAATCTATCTATCTTTGTCTCTTTCTATCTTTCTATCTATCTCTGTTTCTTGTATCTATCAATGTATCTACCTAGGTTCATTTCAATCAATCTATCTATCTTCACCAGTCTCTTCGTATCTATCTATCTCTGTTCATTATCTATCTATCTATCTATCTATCTATCTATCTATCCACGTATGTATCCATCTCTCCGTATCTTCGCATTTATCTTGGTCTCTTCATATCTATCTATCTATCTATCTATCTATCTATCTATCTATCTATCTATCTATCTCAGTCTCTTCAGATCTATCTATCGATGAATCTCAATCTCTTTCTCTCAATCTGTTCATATCTATTATCTATCTATTCAGGCTCACATTTCATGATCACCCCCAGTATCAACTCTAACTCAAATAAAAGACGCGTCTCTCAGAGGTTATTTCCAGCGTAGGCAAACAGCCCCACGCTTGGATGAATGGCATGACACCATTGACAACTTTCCTAGCAGACAGTACATTACATAAATTAAAAATCCCAAATACGTCAAGAAAAGAATGTATATAAAAGAGTAAAAGACGATGAAGAGAAGAGAAAGAGGGTGAGGAAGAGAGAAAGAAAGAAAGAAAGAATGGGAAATAGAGAAGATGAAATAGACAAAAAGAAAATGAGAAGACTGGGCGGATAAAGGACCCTGAATAGGGGCAGTCCCTTTTTATGTCTGATTTGAAAACCGATATAAGCAATTTGCTTTGATTAAAATTAATCAGAAATTAGCAACAAAAACTGTCACTTAAATAGTGAACATAGGTTTCTTCAGTTTTAAAGTTGGTCCGACCAACTGGCTGTATGTATATATGTATGTACATATATATCACGCATAAAGGCCACATCAATGGAGGTAGAGGGCGCAAATTTTCATCATCCACTCATTATTGCATCAAGAAGAAAATGATTGTTTTCCTAAATATTTTTTCATCTAGTGGGGAAATTTGCAAATTAATCACTATTTCTGTCAAATTGGAAAATGGATAATAGCAGGTTGCTTTTTTTAATTAATTAGAAAACGGCAACGTAAACTCTCATTGAAACTGTCAACACAGGTTTCTTCAGTTTTTAGGTTGTTCCGGTTGTCTGTCTAGCTGGCTGGCCGGCTGGCTATGCATGTATGTACGTATTTATAACGCATACAGGCCATGCTGATCGAGCTAGCAGGCTGAATAGACCCCCTCCAATAAGTCTATAGTTGGGAAGGTTCAATTTGCAAAGTAAATTTATGCTAAATTGATCCCTTACTTCTTATCTGTGCTTTCTTGTGAAAGTTCAAACTTGTTTTAGTGATCACAGCCCAAATGATAAATAGTAGATAGACCTCCACTACCCCACTAAAAACCTCTATGGAGGGAATTTTGAATAAACAAAAAAGGAGTGTTTGCTAAATATGATAAAGAGGATATGTTCAATTTTTCAGGCTTCAAGTTCGAATTATGTGGCCGATTGCGTAATACAAACATATTAACATAACCAGCCTAGTCAGCCCATGGCACTAATAAGTTAACCTTTGGCTCCATCTGTTACGCTAAGTGTCCAGCCCATCTACATTTTCGTTGCTTGATTATTTGTGTAGTATCCTTCACCGTACTCCACCCTACGATCCTTGTCAATCCTTTTCTATCTACTTGACCAGAGGTCACCAAAGTCGATATCGAGCTCTGAAGGTCAATGGGACCACCCGAGGCGTTGATAAATCCCTGGGGTCGTGAAAGGCGTCGTTAAACGTGGAGAGAATCAACTGAGCTTTGATGGTCAAAAACTGACACTCATTTAGGTAATGAATAAACATGAAATTCTACTTTCTGGTTTATAAAACTATTGGATATGAATGTATGTATATGAATATATTGAACGGAAAGTAAGGGTCCAGTTTAACGGATGGTCTCCCTTCACTTTACATCCCTTACAGAATGATGTATAAACATCGGAAATAGACTCCACTAGGCTATTTTAGTTACATTGTAAAAAAACCCACTTCTAAAACCCTTTAAAATATTTTTCTCAAAACTTTTGTTTTAAAACCTTTCCAAGGTCCATGGAGTAGGCATAGCAAATTTGGTTGGGCAACACTCATGTTTAGGTACTATTTATAGCGTGACAGACAAACTTACGACAAATAAATGCATATACCAGTTTCAGTTATATATTTAAGATTCTGCTCAGGGGATCATACTTGTTGATATACCTGCTTTGAGAAGGGAAAACTTCCATGGTCTCATTACGTTTTTGGTGGATTTGTTATGTCTTGTGAAGATTTATTACGTTTTGAAGGATGCAGAACGTTTCCGAAGATTTGTTACGTTTTTGGAAGATTCGGTCTGTTTTTTTATAATGTAACACATTTCTGGAAGATTTGATACTTTTTGGATGATGTGACGTGTTGTGGAAGGTTAGGTAACATTTTGGAAAATTTGCTTCCTTTTGGGAGATTTGATATGTTTTTTGAAGATTCGAAAGAATTCAGACTTCCAAAACCTGGACTGGGAGAATATAGGAATCAAAATAGACAGCGAATATCTAAGCAACCTCAGATTTGCAAACGACATCGTCCTCTTCGCAGATATCCTACACGACTTCCAACTAATGCTAGATGAACTAAATGAGGAAAATGAAAGAGTTGGCCTACACATGAACTTTGGTAAAACAGAAATCTTGTGCAACGATCACATTTAGAATAAGGACATAACTGTCAAAATCGAGAATGCAAAACTGAGGAAAGTAGACCACTATATCTATCTAGGACAACAAATCTCTATGAAACCCACGAAACAGGAAGAGATCAAGCAAAAATCACTCAAGGATGGCAAGCCTTCGACAGAGCAAGCTCAACCTTCAAAAACAAGTCGATCCCAATAATCCTAAAAAGAAGAGTATACAACCAATGTATTCTCCCGATAGTCACCGAAACCGAAGCTGACAGAATACAAGATGGAGAGATGAACTCGACGAATTTAGAAAATACTGGCTCTGCAACGCCCATGATAGAGAATTATGGTGAATCTTAGGGAAGGTCTATGTCCAACGACGCACGTTAAATAATTGATGATGATGATGATGATGATGATGACGTTTTATTTTGTAGCTTTGCCTAGGGGTCGATTAGAAATCAAGGATTCGATGAAAGTTTTGATGGTTCAAAGTGTTTGGTGACCCCTGTCTCTTAGTTATCCCTAGCTCTAACATTAAAAATCCCCCTGAGAGGTACGTGCATCAAAAGAAATAGGTTCTTTGTTGTCTTGCAATTATTTTGCAATTGATCAATCTTCTTGCCGATGACAACGGGAAGCTTTTACTGGAATTGATATAAAAAGTGGATCCTACAGCAATTGACGGCTTTAGTTTGTTTCTAAAGATGCTTTTAAAAAGGTAGGCACTTTCTATGTCTGATTTGATGTCAATTAAAAACTGTCAAGCAAAAACTGCCAGCAAAGGTTCTTCAAGTTGGTCTGGCTGGCTACGTATGTATGTATGTCCGTATGTATGTATGCATGTATGCATGCATGCATGTATGTATGTATGTATGTATGTATGTATGTAAGTCCGTATGTATGTATGTATGTATGTATGTATGTATGTATGTATGTATGTATGTCCGTATGTATGTATGTACGTACGTATGTATGTATATATGTATGTATGTACGTACGTATGTATGTATATATGTATGTATGTGCGTCCGTATGTATGTATGTATGTATGTATGCATGTATGTATGTATGTATGTATGTAAGTCCGTATGTATGTATGTACATGTGTATGTATATATGTAGGTATGTATGTCCGTATGTATATATGTATGTACATATGTATGTATATATGTATGTATGTGTGTCCGTATGTATGTATGTATGTATGTATGTATGTATGTATGTATGTATGAAGAGGTACAGGGACTGCATAGAGGATAATCTCAAGAATTAGGGAATGACCATGGTAAAATGGCTCAGGATCAAAGTGAATGGATGTGCTGTGTTAAGGAAGGGTGCAGTATGTTTGAAGAAAGGCAAATTAAGCACGCTGGACTGAAATAAGCCTTGTGCAAGAGAGCTTCTGTAGATCCACCGGGGAATGTAAAGAACTAGAAGTGTGATATCTTTGGTTGTACTCATCTTGTCATTCCACCACATCCATGAGTTTTAGGGCAGGTCTTAAGACCAGCCAATGTAAACTGATCTAAAACACTCAGAAATCTTCAGAAACAAACTACATATTACAGTATTTTACCAAATTTTTCAGGACAATACAACTTGCAGAGAATGTCACAGAGTGTGTAAGACAATCCATGGACTGAAGACACACGTGAAAGTGCACAGGACTTCCATTTCATAGATTGATTAAATAAATCCTGTGAGCAGTTTGACTTTTGTCTGTCATGTTCGCTTTAGACCTTGCAGGTAAGCAGCTGGTCTGAAGAGGCACCCTAGAGCACATGGACGTGGTGGAATGAAGCAGGGTGACCAGATGGAGTGATAGGACGGCTATCATCCGACGAGATAAAGCAATCATCTTGTATATAACAAATATAATAAGATTCAAACTTACGTAAGTGTGTATTAGCAAGATTCAATATACAGAGCAGACCAAGAACAAACCAAGACCTATTTATTTGCAATATGTGAAACAATGCATGCAAATCTCTGACTTTAAGAGCCACTGCCAATCTCATGACAAGTGAATTTTGCAGTCCTCTCTATATATGCCGACAATCACAACTTGAACTTGTTGATAATATATATATATATATATATATATATATATATATATATTTGAAATTCAATTCTTCTGAGTACTTGCATTCAGCAATTGTCACACTCATATCGACTGCCATCATGTATTTATGTATCACGTGTACATACTGCACCAATGGAGCTCGGAGGCCGAAACTTTCAACATTAAGTCTTTGTTATGTATAGAAAAGATGTTTTTTTTTCTTTCTAAAATACTTCCACTACATAGGTTTTTAGAGGAGTATTCAATTGCAAAGTTTATACTAAATTGGTCTCTCAGTTAATGTCTGCTTGGTTGACTTTTTTCGGTAGTCATCATCATCGTCATCATCAGCAGCAGCAGCAACAACAGCAGCAACAACAACAGCAGCAACCTTTTAGCATCTCTCGTTGGACATAGACTTTCCCTAAGATTCGCCAGACCCCTCCATCATAGGCATTGCAGAACCATTGCTCTCTGAATTTGTCAAGCTCTTTACGTCTTCTTACTTTCTATCAGCCACAATTTTGCATATGATCTCTGGGGAGTGGCGAGATAATTCACTTATTATATAATCACCCCCGTCAGAATAGAAAATGCAGTGCTGAAAAAAGTAGACCACTACATCTACCCAAGACAACGAATCTCCAGGAAATCCTCAAAAGAAGCAAAAAATCAAACAAAATCACTATAGGTAGTCAAGCCTTCGGGGAGAGCAAACCCAGTCTTCAAGAAATGAACTTAATCTGGCTGAAGGCCAAACTAATGGGCCATCCTGTGAAGTGACGTTTACATTTATGTCTATTTTTCTTCACCATCCTTTCGTCCCTAGCAAAAATGGCATTTAGGCAAACGTTACACTGAGTTAAAAGAGCAATATATTGTTAATGTGTTTGCGTGGGGGTGTCTGTTTCAGCATGTCGAGAAAGAACCGACCCCTCCCGATCTTTTTAAACTAAAGAAAGATGTTTTTCTCTTTTTTTATACAATCCGATTCGATTCCGAACAAGAAATCAAACACAGTTTCGACGCTTCCATAGGAATAGAGAACTCTGGTGGATAGGGAATTTATGCGTAAATAAACATATCACTTAAATTTAGCCTTACTGACCGTCCAGTTCCGTAGCTCATAGGTAGGATATCGGCTTTTTTTTCTTTGGATGGCACAACAATATATATATATATATATATATATATATATATATATATATATATATATATATATATATATATATATATATATATATATATATATATATATATATATATATATATATCATAAATCTTTAAAAATCGAATCCCTTTTCTTTCAAATCAAGACAGCTATAATTCTCCCGTTACACGCTTTTCTACTGAAAAGGAACAGTCCATTAACTCAAATTGTTTTTCCAATATAACCCCCCAACAAATCCATTAAACGCACATTTTTTTTCCCTGGAAGTTCCAGTCCTTCGAGCAACCTTTAAAAAATCTGAAATTTCCTTAGATTTATTTCTATCTTTTCTTTCGATTCTCATTCGAAAGAAAAAAAAAAAAAACAAACTCCGTTGTTCACCTCTTGAATTCTGTTCCGGTATTTACAGAAAAACTGCTCACACGAATTCTCGTCTGCATCCCATCAATTTCTTTTCGCCACAAGCAAAAACTTTTCTTAATTGTTAAAATACTAAACCTTCTGCTTTTTAAAAAATTGCCCTCTCGAACCAAAATCAAATCTCATTATGACACCAAAAAGTGAAAAAAATTTCGATCAATTTTTACAATTTAATAATTTCAAAGAACATCATAGAAAAATTTAAAGACACTTGGAATGTTTTTTTTTTAACAATGTAAGGGGATTGAATGCATCTCAAGATAAAAGATTGTCTTCTCTGTATTTTGGTCATATTTCTATGAAAAAACCCTTCTTTCTGCATCTATAATCTGCATCACAAACTATGATTTCTGTATGACTATTGAAGACCGAACTCATTACACAAAGTTGCCAACAAACTTTTTACAGTAAGCACCCATTTACATTTGGGTAGCTAACCGCCGATCAATTTGAGTCTGTTCGTATCTATCTATCGATCTATCTATCAATCTATCTATCTATCTATCTTGGTCCAATCCTATCTATCTATCTTGGTCCAATCCTATCTATTTATCTTGGTCCAATCCTATCTATCTATCTTGGTCTATTCAAATCTATCTATCTATCTATCTATCTATCTATCTATCTATCTATCTATCTTGGTCTAATCCTATCTATCTATCTTGGTCTATTCAAATCTATCTATCTATCTATCTATCTATCTATCTATCTATCTATCTATCTTGGTCCAATCCTATCTATCTATCTTGGTCTAATCCTATCTATCTATCATGGTCTAATCCTATCTATCTATCTTGGTCTAATCCTATCTATCTATCTTGGTCTAATCCTATCTATCTATCTTGGTCTATTCCAATCTATCTATCTATCTATCTATCTATCTATCTATCTATCTATCTATCTATCTATCTATCTATCTATCTTGGTCTAATCCTATCTATCTATCTTGGTCTAATCCTATCTATCTATCTTGGTCTATTCCAATCTATCTATCTATCTATCTATCTATCTATCTATCTTGGTCCAATCCTATCAATCTATCTTGGTCCAATCCTATCTATCTATCTTTGTGTATGTATGTATGTATGTATGTATGTATGTATGTATGTATCTATCTATCTATCTATCTATCTATCAATCAATCTATCTATCTATCTGCTCATATGTATGCATGCATGCATGCATGCATGTATGTATGTATGTATGTATGTATCTATCTATCTATCTATCCATCTATCTATCTGTTCATATGTATGTATGTATGTATGTATGTATGTATGTATGTATCTATCTATCTATCTATCTATGTTCATTATATATCAATCTATTTTGCTCAAAACGAGGCATCTTGAAAAACTGATCATCATAATAATTAGATTGTTTCATAGGAGCATCAGAAAGACATCAATAATCCTTTATATACATGTAGTTTACAGCCTCATGATGAAATAAGCATCTATTTTACACACCAAATACTTTTTCGGCATAATCTCCCTCCTTACCAACGCACTTAAACTAACGCTTCCCTGTTAACCACATTGATTGAAAAAAAGGCATTGAAACGTTCAGATCAAAATCCAGCCATCAATTCTCTCGGGCTCTGGTCTTATTGGTCTATCTTTGATGATGCCACTCCACACACCCATATATATATATATATATATATATATATATATATATATATATATATATATATATATATATATATATATATATATATATATATATATATATATATATATATATATATAGTAGAATGTGGATTCGCTACACAAACTAGCTCGTGTTTCTGCCTTATCTGGGCCTCATCAGGTGAACCTTATGTTATACTGCGAGCCTGATCTGTACCATATGTATTATATAAATATATATGTATATATATATATATATATATATATATATATATATATATATATATATATATATATATATATATATATATATATATATATATATGAAGACAGGAGACAGGGGAGTGAGAGAGGGTAGCTTTTGGCACGTGTATTATGGAGCGTTAAGAAGAAATCGATCCCTCTCCAAGAGAACTAACGAAATTGTCATGAAAAGCTCTTTACATGATGCTTAGCTACTTACAGCACCTGGTATATCTGGTATGGTCACCCATCTAGGTACTGACCAGTCTCGACGCTTATTAACTTCAGCGATCGTATGGGGGGGGTGATTTGGCCGTAACGTATGTATGAAAAGAAAATGGAAAAAAAAACCCAAAACAAAACCTTCCTATTTCGTCACGGGTCATTCAACGCAAGCGTTAGTTTTTGTGGCATTGAATAAAACACAAATTCGTTGCAGTCCTGAAAAGGTTTCAAAGCAACGGTTCACATTGGAATGGTTGAAAAGTCAATCATTTGGGAGACTATCAATCAATGAACATTTCGATTATGCAATCAAACACGTATCTGCAATGATCTTATTTTATTGCTCTTTTCAAGCTGAAGTAAACGAAGAAATGCACCTTGTCGAAAAAACAGCTCGACATCATTTTATGTCTGCCACGATCTTCAGATACCATAAAGTGTTGATTTCTAAGTCTATACTCTGAACCCCCATATATATATATATATATATATATATATATATATATATATATATATATATATATATATATATATATATATATAATAGTAGAATGTGGATTCGCTACACAAACTAGCTCATGTTTCTGCCCCCTTGGACCTCATCAATTAGCCTGATGAGGCCCAGAGAGGGCAGAAACATGAGCTAGTTTGTGTTGCAAATCCACATTCTACTATTTATTTCCAGCTCTACTCTAAAACAACTTAACTTCAAGAGTAAAAATTTGTATGCATCGAGCACTCTATGAAATAAATCCATTACATTTCAGAAGCAGCTTTATATTATTGATATATTATTATATTATGTTATACTACTAGCCTGATTTGTACCACACACATACACACACATACACACACATACACACACACACACACTCACATATATATATATATATATATATGTGTGTGTGTGTGTGTGTGTGTGAGTGTGTGTATGTGTGTGTATGTGTGTGTATTTAATTTATCTTTATTGACTTACAAAGACAGTTACTGACATCGAAAAACATCTGCAGGAAGACTGATATCCCATGGGACGTGACATATATCTCTGCTCAGCCATACACTTCATTAAATATTACCAACACCTACAACAAGTCACAGACCACTTATAAATACACATTGTATAATCACATTTCTTGAGAAAGCTAAGTTGGGCGAAACGTTGAAATAAATGAATCATTAGTACAGCAAATCTTCTGATATTGTCATATCACTCTCTCTCTTTCTTTCTCGCCCTTTCTCTTTCTTCCCCCTCTCTCTCATACACACACACGCACATATATGTTTAAACCTGTACATAAACACGTCCGAATGCGGACACAGTTTTCATCTATTCGTTTTTCAAAAAGCCAGACAAGTCAGATCATAGCAAGGGCAGTGTTTCCAACATTATTTTCAAATTTAAAACTGAAATCGAATCAAAAGCATTTGAAACACCTAGAAACATCTAGGTTCTCAAGATATATGTATTATCTAATGAATATATAACATATTAATGATGAATCAAAAGCGACTTTGATCTTCAAAATTCATTCGGAGAAATATTACCTAATCTATCAAACAATACTGCTTTTTTTACCATGAATTTAAAAAGAGAATTACTTATTTCATTAAAAATCATCAAAATAGCGATTCCCAATGTCTAGACGAGAGAAAAAATATCTATACCTTTTTCCAAGCAGATTGGAAATTAGATTGATCAATAAAAAATTGAAGAAGATTACTTAATTTATTAAAAATTTTACGTTTTATCATTATGAATCAAATAAAAAATATCACTCATTTGATAAGTAAAAGCAATTTTCGATATCTTAAAGCAACCAAAACCATCTAGATTTAGATGAAAAATATTTTCATTGTCAACACCAATCAAGGGACGTAACTCAGTAATATCTTAATTACCCTCATTGAGCAATGGACATTACTTGGCAGCATGTAAATTGGCAACGTTGAGCAAGGGACGTAACTCTCATTTTTGTATCTCAGTCAGTGACGGAAGTCGATGCTAGAGGTGCAGGCGTATTTCGCTCAATTCAGTGAATAATTCAGTCCGAGCGAAATTTAGTTCCTAAAACCGTTTTTCTTTGTTTACATAATTAGTTAAATGAACAAATGAAATTAAACATTAGTTTGCATTTAAAATACAGTTCATTTAAAGCCGTATGTTTAAGCCAAAACATATTCAAATTTAAACTATTTTTTAGGGCGGAAAAAAATTATTTGAAGCTAAATTCCTTTAATGAAAGTGGTTATCGTAGCTTCCGCTGAATTTTCAGCGGACTATCTGTATAGAGTTAGCTGCGGTCATCATTGGTTCATGCCAATAAAGACGTTGCTACACGATTAGAGGCTTCCTTTGTGAGGGAAGAAAAAAATAAATTCATAGACCGTTGATAACCGCACGTATTTGAGAGCTGAACTTTTCCGTGAATAACATAAAAATAATACAACTATTTTGCGAGTTGAATAGAAAACCTTTAAAAAATTCACCTTATGTTCAAAGTTATTTCCCTTGACATTGTAACTCTCTATTTTCTTATGAATTCTAAATGATAACGTCAAAGAAATACATTTCCTGTTTAGTATCAGAATATATTGAAAAGAAAAATAAATAAAATATCCGATTGATGAGGGTTGAGAAATAAAAAGAGAGGAGAGATCCTTCTTGCTGATCGATTTTTGTCAAAGTTTCTCCATCTTCTGAAAACATTTTCGTTTATGGCGTTTATGCGAAAAAATATCAATTAAAGTGAATCGTTTTAAAACAAATATGTAGAGGCCACGATATAAGGGGCAGAGGTAGCGTGTGGAACAAACGTTTATTTAGGCACACATATATTAGGTTGTCCAGAAAAATAATGTCTTTTCTTCTTCGAGGATCAAAGATTAAGATGAGATAAAAAAAACAGGTCTGGTTTGTACTCGATAGAAACCATCATATGACCAAAGTCTATGGCAGCCAGCTGTGTTGGGGGTGATAAATAAAAAAAATGGAAAGAGTTGTGATCCACAGATAAGTTACTTCTCTCACCCTTTCTTGTGTAGTAATCACGATAGAAGTCTGAATTTTGAAAAACTAACGTGAATGGTGCTGGACAAAAACTAGGGGATCAATTTGTCATAGACTTACATTACAAATTGAACCCCACATGAAAACCTATCGGAGACGGGGGCAAAAATTAAAAAAAAAGCTTTTTTTTTTATAGATATGATGAGGTGTATATGTTGAAAATTTCAGCCCTCTAGCACCATTGCTATGTCCTAGACGTGTGATAGATACCGATTGCTTCGTCTTGTCGGATGATAGCTGTCAATCACTGTACCTGGTCACCCTGCTTCGTTCTAACACACCCATGTGCCCTTGGGTACCTGCAAAGTCCGAAGCACACGTGACAGACAAAATTCGGACCGCTCACAGGATTAATTGGATTTCTCTGCGAAATAGTAGTTTTCACGCATTTCCATACGTGTCACTGGTCCATGGTCATTCTTACACATCTGAGCACAAACTGGACAAGTTGTACATCGGGAGAAAAAGGTAAAAGATTGTTATATAAAGTCTGCTACTGTATTTTCCTTTATTTCAGCCAGCCAGACCAATAAGAAAACCAAAGAAACCTGTCTAACAATTTTGGTGACAGTTTTTGTTGACGGTTTTCCAAGAGGTGATAAATAGCAGGCTTAATAAAAGTAGTTTCCAAGTGATTGAATACACTTCTTTTTGAGATTTAAAAGGTCATTACGGTAAAAATCAATATCCTTAGATTCAATAAACTCCGTATAAACTTCTCATTCAGCCGCTTGATTTGGAAACTGCTTATTAACTTTGCCAACAAATTTGTCTGGTCTCGCCCGTCCTTTTAACTGTATTTCCGTTTGTCCAAATGATATCCCCGGAATTATTGAATAGATTGATAGAATATATTTTGTGGAAAGGTGAGTGATGGGGTAAGGAAGATGTGGTTGAATTCAGGGGCGGAACTAGGAAACTGTTTTGGACTTAGAGATGTTTTCCGTTAGAAAATTACATTTATATTATAAATAAATGGATATTCCATCTGACAGAATAATTATAAAGACGTTATTTTTTTTAGTAAGACCTCTTTTTCAACCGACAACCTGATTTCACACGGTGAATATACAGTTTATTGACTATCTATTGACGCTGTCTAGACTGATTGGTATATCCTCCGTGTAACAACAGGGTGTCGGTTAAAAAAGAGTTCTCACTGAAAATAACATCTGTATTGATACATCTATGTGTCCACGCGATATCATCCAAAAGTCCTCGATGAAATTCATCTAAATTTTGTCGATGCATGGACGATAGGCTATGGAAAAAGTGATTAAATATTAGGGAGGATTCATGCCCAATTAATCACCCTGACAATGACTTTGGCAGAAGAATGAACTCTCCATATGCTTTCTAGATTTTATAAACTTGTTAAGATGTTCGGAAAAATGAGAGTCTGTAAGAGAAAGGTCAGGAGAATGAGGTGGATGAAGAGGAAATCAAGCAAAGAATAACCCTAGGATAGCAAGCTTTCGGCAGAGCAAACTCAACTTTAAAAAATAAGAAGATCCCAATTATCTGAAAAAGGGTATACAACCAATGTATACTCCCGATAGTCACTTATGGAGCTGAAACATGGAACCTAACCAAGAGACTGACCTACGAACTGAGAACCATGCAACGTGCTCATGAGAGAATCATATACAACGTCGCATGGAGAGATCACAAGACAGCACAGTATATCAAGGTGAAAACGGGAGTCCAAGACATCATAAAATCTATTAGAAAATTCAAATGGCAATGGGCAGACCATGTTGCAAGAATGAAAAACAACCGATGGACATCACGACTCACAACATGGATCCCCAGAGATCACATGAGAAACCGAGGCCGACAGAATACAAGATGGAGAGATGAACTCGACAAATTTAGAAAATACTGGCTCTGCAACGCCCATGATAGAGAAGTGTGGCAAATCCCGGGGAAGGTCTATGTCCCACGACGGGCGTAAAAGACTGACGATGATGCTGCTGCTGCCGATGATGATTTAAAAAAAAAAGAGAAAAAATTCGATTTCCCACCCAGATGTTTTTATGCCGATTTATCACGCCTTTCGTCTATTTACGTGGAACCCATCTATTCAGTGATGGGACTATATTTTGGGAACTTGGTATACGGTGGGTCGTGGTTTGGGGAATTAGGTATACGTTAATCTCCTTTACTAGACATGGAACATAAAACTATACGTCGTATTCTCATTCCCCATCTTCATCCCTGTAATATTAGAAACCGTAAATCAAAACTGTCATCAAAACTGTCAGAACAGGTTTCTTCAGTTTTCAAGTCAGTCCGACTGGCAATGTATGTGTGTATCTCGCAAACTGGCTATACCAATGGAGCGAAGGGGGCTGAATATTTAAACATTTACCCCTGATTAAGTCCACAAAAAACTTTCCTTTTGCTCTTTGAATATTCCCCACCTAAATAGGTTTTTTGAGTGGGCTTCAATGTGCAATGTAAGTTTTATTTTAGATTAGCCTCGAGTTTCAACCGCTTTTTTTTGTTGAAAATTCTGACTTCTTAGTGCGAAGTGTTCGAAAGTTGAGAGTAATAAATTCTACATAGTTCATACCGTTCTTCCGATGTTTTATTTGATCACCCCACCACCACAAGACATGCTGTCAAAGACGTTGCTCAAATGACGGTTTCTATTAAATGACTGACAATACCTGTCCACCTTTTTGTTTTTCTTTACCATTGCACAAAAATGCGCGGATACATTTGATTTGCATTCCCCCCTCTATTCTCGCGAGTTTGTGAACCGATGATCAAGTGCCTGCCTCAAACTGCTTCCCCAAGTGTGTCGTCATCAAAGGATTGCTTCCTTCCCGGACGTTCGGGATCATAAGGCTTTTCATCTCTTCACCAACACCTCTGAAACCAGCACCGTTCCGTGCAAACAAGAAACAATCCGTGGCCAAGTACTTGGCCGATGTTTCGTGCAGTTCAAAATGCTTCATTCTTAAGCACCAAAGACTCCCTGCAAGTTTCATGCAAAATATCATCTTTTCAAGGACATCTGCTACGTGGAATTAACTCCCTTTTGAATATCGACATTCTCTAATCGAGATTGAACAAGTTTCTCAATATTAGTCCTTTTAGTATTCACTTTAGATATGTCAAGATTTAGTGTTTCCAGTTTTACCTTTTTAACAACAACAAACTATATTAACTCTTTTCAGATAACTATTCTTAGTTCTGTGGCGTAAGTAACTCCTTTATTGCTAAACCTTTGATGTGAAAAGAGATCGAAAAGCCTCGCTTATGGTAACAACTTGTAAACCTAAGAAGTATTCATTTATGGAGAAAAATTATACTGAAGGCATTTTGTCCACACTGTTGTTAAAGGACCGATCAATCCCATCTATAAATAGTAAAATATGAAAACTTGGTGAATGTACACCAACTGTATATAAAATGTCATTCTCTTTTTAAAATGAAAAATACTTTGTTTGTTGACGATTGTCATTGTTAATAAAAAACGTCTTTACTTTCTAGACAACCCAATATAAACGTTTTTAACACATGGGTATCATCATCAGCATCATCATCAATCTTTTAACGTCCGTTGTTGGACATAGACCTTCCCCAGGATTCGTCACTCCTCTCTATCGTGTTTTCTGAATTTGTCTAATTCGTCTCTTTATCTTGTATTCTGCCAGCTGCAGTCGCACATGTTATAAGGATGATGATGATGATGATGATGATGATGATGATGATGATGATTGGGATCTGAATAATAAAAAAGGATTCTCATCTAAATAACAAAAGAAAAAGAAAACTCAAATAAAACAACATCCATGTATCACAAACAGGGATAATATAATAAATCTTAAGATTAACGTACATGTGAGGCGGTTGTATTCGATCCACATTGCTAGGGAGCGCTTTTTTTTAAATTCCCGAAATAGGTCCATGGTAAAACAGCTGATGACCCCAACTAAAGACTTATAGCATTTGGGTTTAAATTTGAATAAAGGTAGTATAATCAAATTCTGTATAGAATATGGAAAACTTTGAGTGATCAGAAAATAACTGAATTACATGACATAACATCGTAAGATGCTTTGGGGCAGTATAAATTCTTTTGATGAAAAATACCCTTTCAGTGTCAGCGTGAAAATATTCAGACATATATATATATATATATATATATATATATATATATATATATATATATATATATATATATATATATATATATATATATGCGTGTGTGTTTATGTATAAGATGATCATTAAACAACATGAAAGTGACACATGATTTTGTTTTGGAAAATGGCGGAAAAGAGATAGAAAGAAAAAAAAGATTCGGATAGATTTATGTCCTTTGTACTTCTTGGTGTCGTCTGGGTTTTATTTTCTTTCTGGCGTCACAAAAAGGCCTCACTGCATGACACCTCAACGATTAATTTTCCAATCGTGAAGTCTAAAGCAATGAAACGAAGAACAAGTTGTTACATCTTCAACTTACGACCTTCAAAGTCAGTGATCTGCAATTAAATTTAAGCTTTGAAGAAGTTTATATATCAGCCTTGTGAGGTACGATTGGCGTTGTCGGCAACGACAAACGGTGGCCTGAGTTCAAACACCGGGTGAGGAAGGGTATGATCCCTTCTGTTCTCTCACAACTGTGGGTAAAATAGCAATTTAGGTTTTTTAGCATTGGGAAGGCAACCTGACTTGGAGAAGGACAACATATTCTAAACCAAGGAGTAGAGCCCCCTTAAAGAGGTTTGGCGCTCAGTTTGACGTATTGCTATCTAGTTTCCTCTGGACTACATCAGCGAGTCTGTGTGGGGGATTCTGATGATTTTGCATCCTTGGATATCCATACTCTTCTCCCAGGCATGCGCCCTTGAGAGAATATTCCCATGTCTATAGAGACAGAACCGTGGCCATTACTCATTAAACATGGTTAGTCGACATTTTTGGCCATTTTCCCCTATGTTTTTAGTCAGAAACGTTTTTAACTAAGAGGCAATCCTAATTGGGAACAGTGGTTGCTCTTTGGGTCAGGGGTTTAAGCCAGAAATCTGACCGCTGATTTTCGAGATAGGTAGTTGTCTACTTTAAAAAACTGGCGCTACAAATCTCTTCTCACCTTTCTCATTTGTGCCAGACTGAGCTGAATCTGATTGATGTGGGAAACCGCCAACAAAAACTGATTCTTCAATTTTCATGTTGGTCTGACTGGCTGGTCATGTATGTATGTATGTATGTATGTATGTATGTATGTATGTGTGTGTGTGTGTGTGTATGTATTATGTATGTATGTATGTATGTATGTATGTATGTATGTATGTATGTGTGTATGTATGTATTTATGTAAGTATGCATGTATGTATGTATGGAGCTGGAGGATCTGAAATTTAAACTTATACTCTTCATAATGAATACAAAAAAAATTCCTCACCCAATAGGTTTATAGTCGGGATTTCAATATGTAATGTAAGTGTTTGCTATACTGATCCCTTAGTTTGTGTCCACTAGCATTTGAAAAACTCATAAAATTTAAAAAATTTTTTTATTAGTCACCACCCAACAAAAAGCAAGAGAAATAACTTATTAATTGATTACCTCTTTCTTCTATTGTTTGATTCATTGTACCCTTTTACAATAGTCGATTTTGGTTGAACTACCTCCTTTTTCAAACTTTTGACTTTACCTAGTCCTGGAAACTGCCCCAACAGGCCTCGAATAGGTTCTATCTATTGTAAAAAAATCATGCATGGTTTTCGCTATTTTTTAGGGTTTCATAATCTGAGTATTCGATTTTAGTTATTTGTTGTATGTTTGTCGGTTATATTTCAAGTTATTTTCTTGAGAATTTACATTCCGAAAAATATTCTATCGCTCCAATATTAGATCGAACAAAATTTAAACGAGTTAGCAATTGAGATCCTGACCAACAATACCCTAGAAAAGACAATAGACATTTAGAATTTTTCTAGTATTTCCATCTAATTTACCGTTTAATTTCAAGTAACAATTTTGATGAGATGGATGAATTGGCTCTTTCCAGACATAGTTTTAGAGAGACACATCGCATAACATTCTCAATCGACAGTCTTGCACGAAATTTTGATTATACTAAGAGAGAAGCAATGTTGATTCTATTATAAAATAACATACACGGCTCGATAAAGCCAACTAGTTCACATTTGCTCCCAAAGACGATGCATACGAAAGATATTTGACACTAAGGACTTGAAAATTCAGCTTTTTAGTGTGCATGAATAATATATTAACTGACTTCCTATACATTTGAGCTAATGGGGTTCATTCTGAACTGTGTGATTAGAGTGGACTTACCAAGAGAGTGATAATAAAAACTTCTAAGAATAAATTCCAAGTCTCTACCAGCCTTAGAACTTGCAAGAATCATTAATCTGACGCATCAAAGGAAACTGGAACTCCTTTATCGGCCCGATGTACTCCAATGGGAGTTGTCTCTTGAGACACGAATGCTTTACAAACCTTTATAATACTTCATCTAATGGAAACAAATTAAACAAGCCTGGCTACTGCAGAATTAAACTCCACCTCTACTTCTATTTCGAGTGAAGATAGTTACTGCAACTTCTTCTGTATTGTTAGTATGATAAAAAATAGATTTATAACGAACGATCGTAGATATATAAGATTTTTGCTATGTCAGTTTAGCTCAGTCGATTAAAAAAAACATCTATTGATCACCTGGTCATAATTACAAACCACAATTGGGGGTATGTTAATTTTATATATCTGTTTGGTTTAGCATGTCCGGACCGAAAAAAACAAAACAAAAAAACAAAACAAAACTATGAAGAGTTTACTACAGTAAACTAGGTGAATATTGTTCTCGTTCTTGTTGTTGTTACGGTGGAAAAATGTCAACCCAAGCCCCCGACTTGGAATAGAGTATGACAAAAACAGTGAAGATATTCAAAATATGTGTACAGTTTTTGTGTGTTAAGTGTACAGCTTAAACTCTGCCCGATTCATTTCAATGCAACTAAAATACCAGATTGGCATGGCTGTCAACTACACGGTGTACTTATTCAATATATATGTTCGGTTTTTGACGGTTAATATTATAGTTGGAACCAAGTGCAAATCTTTTACAATATAACAACACTATACGATAGGATGGGTTTCAGCTGGTTACTATACGAACAGTGGAGATATTCAAACTATATGTACGGTTTTTGACTGTTAATATTGTAGTTTGAACTAAGAGCAAATCTTTTACAATATAACAACACTATACAATAGGATGGGTTTTGGCTGGTTACTATACGAACAGCGAAGATATTCAAAATATGTGTGCCGTTTTTGTGTATCAAGAGTCCAGACTGAACTGTGTCCAGTTCTTTCACAATGTAACAACAATACCCGAAAGGTCGTGTTTCCGTTTTTCATACGAACAGATATGATATTCAAAATATATGTACAGTTTTTGCGCAGAGTCAACACAGAGACCGATTTTTCGACAGTATGGGAATACCGACTTTCTTTTGCTGCCAACTTACAGCTTTCATCAGAAAAGCCGACAGGAGTGAAGGAGCAAGCCTTTGTGATCAAACGACAGAAAAATTTGAAAGGAATGACGATCATTCTTCGCCTCGATCTTGTCTGGCTTCATCCTTCCAGACCCCAAAGCAATTGACCAACTACAGAGAACATTACGACAAGTGATTACATGTTCAACTTCGCACCTTTAAAGTGTCGAAAGCTGTCCTGAGGCATGAGGTATCGATATCTCTATTTAGGAAGGAGAAGGAAATTTCTCCCTTCATGATGGTCACTTGGAGAAATTAAAAGTAACATCGACACTCTATTGTAAGTAGGACCTCTTCCACTTCCTCACTATATATGAATATATATCAACAGTGTCGGGGTGCCATGTTAATATATGTGTTTTCTTTTTAAAATCCTTGAAACAGTTACATGGTAAACAACTGATGATTCTAACACGAGACAATTTATATATTGTACCTCAGTAAGAAAGTATATGTAAAACAGGGAAAAACACTAAAGAAAATTACATGATTTGCACTGACAAATATTGGAAAATGAGTGACTGAAGTGACACAAAAAATCTACTGAAAAAGTTTTTTTAATGCTTTGTGTTTAAAGCTTTCGAAGCTATACATATATATATATGAATAAAAAAATATAAATTGCGTTATATCATATGAAACTTTATTTTGAAACATGATCTCTTCTCATTACACTGTTAATGTATGAATCATCCTGAACAACGTAAATGGAATAAACAATTAATGAGACTTTTGCAGGAATTGAACCTGCCACCGATAGGGCAACAGCTTCAACGTAGCGATGGTCTCACAATTGACAATCGCCGGTAAACAAAAGCCCAAATAAGTGTCTTCACACCAAATTTTCATCTTGTAAAATTCCTAAATTCTTATTCTCGGTCTATTCGTTTCTTTCAACGTGACAATTATGTATTAAAGCGGCTACCCTATCGGTGGCATGTTCTGTCCCTGCATCAGCTCCATTTTCTCAAATTTTTATTCTATTTACGTTGTCTCGGGTGAGTGATACATCAACCGTATAATGATGAGAGATAATTTTTATAAATAATATAACGCAGTTTATAATCATTCTGCTGGATCATATATAACCATTTTCTTAAACATATTCATATTTAGAAATCTTTACAGCTTTAAACACCAAGTATTAAAAAAACTCTTTCAACGGATATTTTGTGTCACGTTAGTCACAGCTATATTAACATGGCTCCCCAGAAGTGTTGATGAAACACCAACTCCCTTTCTTATTATATAGGTTATGCAATACGTGTAGTTCGTCATTTTATGTAAGGTTTTTGGTGTATTGTATATTTACGTTATTCTATACTACAGATCTCTTTAGAAACAGGGCTTACATACATAGCTTAATTTAAAAACGTTTTTAAGGATTAGGGATCAGTAAGTATAATAACAGGGATGACTCACTGTTCATGTCGTTTCTATTGTATGTTCACCCATGTGAATATTAAATCCATTGTGTCGGTTTTATTTTCAGTCTACATGCAAACCAACTTATGATATCATCTTTAAGAATAATAATTACACAGAAAAATTTCTTCGAGTCGATTCTCTGCCAACAAATTCAACCGACAAATCTGACAATTATTTTCCACTAATCTCATTTTTTATTTTTCCGGTTCTTATGACATCAAATGTTTTTTAACACTTTTAATTATCAAACAAAGTATTCTTATATACATGGTTGAAACGAAACCACTTTCTAGCGGATAGTAGCCCTTCAATGGGCGATTCCATTAAGATACTTAAAAAAATTGTTACATGGCATTCCATGTTTGTTCTCCCACTGCACCTAACAGCCTATCAGTCAGACAAATGGACCAGACCCAAATGTTTTCCCCTTTCCCTGGTTCCAGTCAATACAATGATCTTTCACACTGACAAAGACCGGACCCATCTCTTTTGGCTATCTAATTCCCCTAACACGAATGAAATCTTCTTCATTTTAATAAACACTATCCATTTATTCTATTTTTATACTTTTGTTAACATATTCTTTGATTTTCGTTATTATTTCACTAAGGTCAAGCTGATAAATTTTGAAGGGATCAGGATGCCTAATGATGGCTTTATCAAATTGTCTAAAAATCTTACTTATTTCACCATCTGGATTGACCATTCTTACAACCAAAGAAAGAATTTTGGGTATTAAATCAATAAATCTTTGAGATCCTCTTGCTATTCTTAAACATTCCGATGATATTCTACCATGAAATATATACGCTGGAAAAATAATAATAATAATCATCATCATCATCATCATCATCATCATCATCATCAGTCTTTTAAGGTCCGTCGTTGGACATAGACCTTCCCCAGGATTTGCCACACTTCTCTATCATAGGCGTCGCGGAGCCAGTACTTCCTGAACATGTCTTGCTCGTCTCGCCATCGAATATTCTGCCAGCCTCAGTTGCGCATGTGATCTCGGGGGATCCATGTCGTGAGTCGTGATGTCCATCGGTTGTCTGCCATTCTTGCAACATGACCAGCCAATTGCCATTTGTGTTTTCTTGTGGATTCTATGATATATTGGACTCCTGTTTTCTCCCTGATATACGTTGCTGTTTTGTGATCTCTCCAAGTGAGGTTGAGTATTATTCTCCCATGTGCACGTTGCATGCTTCTCAGTCTGCAGGTCTGTCTCTAGGATAGGTTCCATGTTCCAGCATGGATTCTATGATGTCCCTGACTCTTGTCTTTTCTCGGACGTACTGTGCTGTCTTGTGATTTCTCCATGTGAGGCCCAGTATTATTCTTTCATGTGCACGTTGGATGGTTCTCAATTTACGGGTCTGTCTCTTGGTTAGGTTCCATGTTTGTTCCTAAAGGCATTTCCACTCTACAGAACGGGGAACTATCTTGTTTATCAAACAATTTGTTGGTAAATATTCCATCCTCGATTTTGATATCAAAATCTAGGAACGTTGCTTGCGTTCCTTTATGTTCTCATTTTAATTCAAGATCCTTACGATATATATTTAAATAAGATTTTTCGAATTCTCCTCCATCATTAAGAGAACATAAGTCATCACGAAAACGGGTACAACCTAAAAATGAACGAGCCCGTTTTATATTGGTTCTAATTAGACTTGGCATGAATATATATTCATGGGAGATAAGCTGATGTCATGGAGTGCTCAGTATCAGCTTGAATAATAGTAAAAGATACTAAACGTCCCAGTCAATAATTGAACAACGGTAGCATCAAGATTTGAAATCATGTAAGGGAATTCCATCTAACAATGAATATGGTCAGAATTAATTCTGATTTATATCAATGGCGTTTTTCAATGAAAACATCAGAAATAGAGTAAAAAGAATCAGGATTTGGATGATATTAATACACCCATCAAAATGAGGCTCCTAAGAGGTAAAAAGCCTTTTTTTTCTAAAAATCAAAGAAGACATTTTTAGAATGGATCTAATGGTGTACTGATGCCAATTTAAAAGTCTGAAGACAAAACTATAAAGCCAGGAGCGCTACATACAAATAAACGCACACAAAAAAACAAACAAATAGATGCACGTACAAATATAATCTGAAAAGGATTGAACTCCACGCCATCTTTGTTCAATATTCTGAAGACGAATTTGCTTCGTACTCCACAGTACTTATTAATTCAGAGAAATAAGTTAACATTTTTTCGTGCTCTGTTAGTTGGGTGTACCGTTCCTTTGAATTTCCTTTATACCTTTAATATCCCTCTGTTTATCTTAATATTAATTCACTGGGTGCTGTATAAAGTTTTACATACTTCATCACAAATGATACCAATTTGAAAGCTTCATTTCAGTAAACGACGTACAAAGCTTGGTCTAATATTTACAGAAATATACGTACCCCGCATGAATGAATCATCGTTGTTCACGCGCGTACTAAAACCAATTATATAGGATTGTTCTAAAGATCTTTTATCTAAAATAATCAGAGAGAAAAAAAAGGAGACGTGAGTATTATTGGTTAAAAATGACTACAGACACCTCTCACCAAATTGAACCCCCCCCCCGAAAAACAAACTAATTATTTTCATATATTTATTTCCAATAATGAGTTCCGCCCACTAGCAACGTCATCAGATCTGTTTTCAATGATTTTTTTCGAACTTGATACTGTCTGTATGGAAATAAAACACCAATGACTGTTAGATAACACCAACAGAACATAATGGCATTCCATGATACCCATGACAATGATAAACATCATTAATTTGAAAAATGTCATTAAAAACCGATTCGATAAAGTTGCCAGTCAACGAGACGTGGTATTAGAAATAAATATATGGAAATAATTAGCTTTTCCAATTTGTCAAATCACAAGTACCACACAGATGTACGCATATATATATATATATATATATATATATATATATATATATATATATATATATATATATATATATATATATATATATATATATATATATATATATGTATATATGTATATGTATATATGTATATGTATATATATATATATATATATATATATATATATATATATATATGTAGTGAATTTTATGGACAATATGTGGAATCACAAAAGTTTGGAAAACTGGATTGAATTTATTCCTGTGACATGTTCTGAGAGAGTGGGAAAAAGATGAAAATTTGTATATTTTCTTCTTCTGCATTCGCTATTTTCATGCGCCAACAGAAGGTGACCCGTTGGCTTCTGTTTTGTTCACCACTATCCTTGCAAATGGGGGGGTGATCTCAATCTCAACTTATTCTATCTTAATCACAGAGGATGTACTCATTTAGCTGCTGAATGCACAAGGAAATTCGTCTTAATGAAGGGTTTCCCACGTTCTTCGTTGATACCGGAAATCAAATCCAGATTCTTCTGCGTCTGAGGTAGACGTGCTAACCATTACACCATCTGAGCAGACCTACCCATGATATAATTTATATTTTGTCGGAAATATCATTTCACTCATATATATATATATATATATATGTATATATATATATATATATATATATATATATATATATATATATATATATATATATAGAGAGAGAGAGAGAGAGAGAGAGAGAGAACCCTATCTTGTGACCATGAGTGAAAAATACTTTTAGAAACGTTTTATCAAAAAACGCCTTTCTATCAGGTTTCAAGTAAATCTGTAAAGAACAGCTAAGAAAATCGATTTTAATCAATTTAAAGACATAAGTTTAAACGCCGTCTTATCAAAGAACGCCATTCTACCAAGTCTCAAGTAAATCTGACTCAAAACAGCATAGAGAAACAATATAGAGAGACGAGAACGCTTCTGAACATCGCTGTTACAAGAGAAGTCTATTGGATCGTGCACACTAGATCATTTCTCACCAACTTTCCTCAAGTATCCTCACAGTTTTCAACAGGAGGGAAGTTTGAATATTTTTTTTTCAAGAAACTGTCAACCAAAACTGACATCAAATCAGTCAAGCTAGTTTTCTTCAGTTTTAAGTTGGTCTGGCTGGCTGGCTATATATGCATTACGCGTACAGGACGCACCGACGGAGCTAAAGCTGAAAATTCAAACATTTACTCTGGATCATGTCTAGCCTTATTCAATTTACGTTATAAATTCGTGCTAATTTGGCCCGTAGTTTGTGCCCGCTTGTTTTTTTTTTTTTTGAAAATTCGAACTTTTTAGTGATCTGGCAAAAGGTTGGATGATTAACGCATTCATTGATCACCTTTTATTTCAATTTTTTGATTGATCACTCCTAACACGGCTTGCTGCCAGAAGACATTGGTCACATGACGGTTTCTTTCGAGAGACTAACCAGATCTGTTTTTGTAACTTTTTATTTTCCCCTAACGGGGGTTGGGACTTCTAAGAAAAAAAAAAACCAACTTGTTTCTGATATACACACAAAAAGTGCCAAAAATAGTATTTAATACCCAAGACAACATTAAGCTTTTACCACTCCATAGGCGGGAAAGGAGAGTCCAGAACTAGTCTCTAAACTTCCATTCATTTTCACATATTTTTGGGTTTACCCCCTCTCTCTCTCTCTCTCTCCCTATCCATCTGTCTATCAATATATATATATATATATATATATATATATATATATATATATATATATTGTAGATGATTTTATGAAAGATAATTTCGGTCCTATAGAGCAAAGGAGATATGATAATTGAGAGAGAATCTGAGTAATGGACGATTTTCTTTAGTGTAAGGAATAATGTACGTCTGGGTCATGAAAGGATATAGCTATGTGTAGGATAGTCAACATGAACCCAGCCTCGTCCACATACCTCTCGCCGGTCACTCTGTAACATATTGTGAAATCTTTAACGAAATAAATAAAGCTTTTACGTGTCTACGTTATTTATGTTATGAATTTCTATCACTTCTAATTTTGCTTCGAAGGGCATTCTCACTAAGTTTCTACGTGGACATTTTCGTATAGCGCATTATTAGAACGACTAGGGTAATATCATGGGATTCTAGTATCTTATTTCTTACGAAAAAAACTGTAAGCCAGGTTCCAGATATTATAAGCCGACTCTCATGATATTGAATTTGAATGGCTGAAAATACATTTATAGTATATTGAGAAGAAAAGTCCCTTTGTTTGTGCCCGGCAGCATTCACGCTTGTTTGTGAAAATTCAGACTTTTTTTCCATTACCTGACAAAAGGCGATAGATGTAACTTATTCATTGATCGCACTTTTTCTCATTTATCTATCACAAAACAGTTTATGAAATACCAATCGGACCTGTTGTTTTTTAGGGTGTTCTCGCCTCTCTACAAGACGATGTGTCCGTCTGTCTGTCCATCGGGTGATAGGACTGTTCCCATGTTGTTTCCTGTTTTAAGTCTGATTTACGTGAAACTTGGTGGAAGGGTGTCCCTTGATGAGAGACCACTGACCTAGAAAAAAATCTCCCACCCAAAGTCACACAATTTGACAATGATAGCGTTTTAACTTTAAGTCTTTAGATCAATTGAAATCGATTTCCTCGGACGTTATTTTAAGTCAGATGTACTTGAAACTTGTTTGGAAGGTATTCTCTGATGAGATGCTTCTTGCGTAAACTTATTTTTTTTACTCATTGTCACGTGATCTGGCAGTGATGGTGTTTAAACTTCATGGTGGACGTCCTTCTGAACCTTCGGTTCATGTTTTTTTTCAATCGATTTGATTTTATCATGACTTCAGGAAACTTGCAATGGTTGATTATTTATTCCCTTTTTACAAAATATCGTTACCTCAACATCATTATGAGGTGATGGATATGAAGTAGATTCACTTACGAGGCACCAAAGTCATTAAGAGAGAGAGAGAGAGAGAGAGAGAGAGAGAGAGAGAGAGAGAGAGAGAGAGAGAGAGAGAGAGAGAGATGATAAAAACTAAAATTCTGCCCCGGGTATTCAAAATATGAACGAAATTCAAAAGAAATATATGTGAATAAGTTGTAGGAATACTTGTATGTACATAAGTGGATATGAAAAGAGTAGCTTCCCTTGGGTGGAACTCTTCGCAATTTGCATTTCGTTGTCTGGTTATTCGTCAGGCTTATTGAAAGTTTGAATTACTTACGTGCTAGTATTTTCTTTCAGTGCAAATATTTCTAAATGTGTTAAGACTAACTTTCCCCATCATAATCATACAAATAATTTGCATAACATAATAATGGTTGTTTGGTGAAATTCGGTGAAGACACATTTTTCCGAAGTCATTAAAAAACTCATTAAGTTTGAGTTGACAGATCAAGTTTGCAATTGTTGTGACATAATGAGTTTGAAATACTAAAAGTTCTTTCAAACAGGTGTGGTTAGTCCCTCAAAAGAAACCTACTTCTTTAGACAACACGCCATGTTGGTGCGATCAATAAAAAAATGTGATCAATGAATACATTATATCTCACCGTTTTTTTTTGGTTGGCGATGGCTGAAAAAATCCAAATTAATTATAAACAAGCTTGAACACTACCGGACATAATCCAAGGGACCAATTTAGCATAAAATTATATTGATAATCGAACCTTTCCCTAAAACCTTTTCTAAGGTGGGGTTTTGAGAAACAAAAATAATCTAGACATAGTAAGGGGTAAAGGTTTAAAATTTCATGACGCTAGCTTCGTTACTTAACTTAGTCAAAAGATTGACCGTCGAGAAATATTCAACGTGCTCAGAAGAGAATCATACTTAACATCACACGTAGAGATCACACGACAGCACAGTCAATTAGAGAAAAAAGCAGGAATCAAAATATCGAAGAATCAATTGGAACACTCAAATGGCAATGGGCTGGTCATGTTGCAAGAATTTTAGAGAACTGGTGAACATCACGATACACAACGTGATCCCCAGAGATCATATGCAAAATTGTGACTAGCAGAAAATGAGATGTTGTGACGAACTAGACAAGTTTAGAAAATATTGACTCTGCGATGCTCATGATAGAGAGGACTGGCGAATCTTGGGGAAGGTTTTCGCTCAACGACATGTTAAAAGGACGACACAGAACTGGTGGATATCATGACGCACAACGTGGATCCCCAAAGATCATATGCGAAATTGAGGTCGACAGAAAGTAAGATGGTTTAATAAAGATAATTTCATAAAGTACTGGTTCTGTGACATCCGGGAGTGAGAGAGAGAGAAGCCTTGTAGGGCATCTATATCCATCGACAGTCACTTAAAGGCTGCTGCAGCTGCTGATGATGATATGCGTGATACATAGCCAGCCAGCCTGACCAACCTGAAAACTATGAGACACCTATGTTGACAGTCTTGGTGATAATCTTTGTTGTTTTCTAAAATATAAGTCGATATTTGTAATTGAGAGAGTGTCAAAATATGCAAGACAGATAATGACAAAATGAAGTCAAAAGAATCTTTTACCATAAGGTGAAGCTAAGGAGTTTTTTTTGCAGATATCCTCTCCCCTCTGCACGGTTGGTCAGTCAGTCTGTCCATGTTTTTTTCTCAGCTGTTTCAAGTAAGATTTACTTGGGAATTGGTAGAATGGTGTTCCTTGATGAGATGCTTCTTATCTAGAAATTATTTTCCACCCAGTCACGTTATCTGTCAGTTATAGCGTTAAAACTTCATGTTGTATAATCAATTTTCCCAGCTGTTCCGGGTCATATTTACTCGATTTGTAGCAAGACATTTCTTAATAAGATACTTCTCACCTAAAATTATCTTCTACTCAGGATCACGTGATCTGACAATAATTGCGTTTGAACACACTCACATACAAGCAATAGCATACTCTTACGCATTCACCCATGCACTCACACATGCACACACACACACACATATATTATACAGTGAAACCAAGGAAAAAAATCCACTGACAAACATCTACATTCTGTAAACATATTTAGAACGGGATTACTGATGCCAATTTTCAAGTATATTGACAAAACGTTGTGGGTGGGAGCAGTGAAATACACAAGCCCATGGACACACACAAACATCCCCACAGACACACATAGAGAGGGATAGAAGCCTTTGGTGACTACGGTTGTACAATAGCAGTAACCTGTGAGATAATAACGTTCATAATAAAGAATTCACGTCAGAATCAATTCCTCTTATCACGAAATAATTTTCTAGAAGTAAAAGAAGACTTGCAAGAGAAAAAAATTGGAAAATAAAAAATGCATTCCCATTTTATTTGTGCTCTGAACTCTGCAAGGTTCTACTTTCTGAATATTTGATTATTTCAGATAAAGGGTCATTCAAAAAACTCTAAAATGCTTCCCTTTCCAAACTTCATGACAACAAAGATTCTTCATAAGGCGTTTAACTAAATAATCTTATTTGATAAATATATATATATATATATCTATATATATCTATATCTATATATCTATATATATATATATATATATATATATATATATATATACATATATATATATATATACATATATATATATATAAATATATATAAATGAAAGAAGATATGTAAGTATACGTAAAGAAGATCCCACTTCGGGCATTATAGTTACATTGTGAATAGATCGCCCCCTCTGAAAGCGTTTGAAAATATTTTTCTCAGAACCTCTGGCCCCACAGAAAGAGTGAGTGTGAGAGAGAGAGAGAGAGAGAGAGAGAGAGAGAGAGAGAGAGAGAGAGAGAGAGAGAGAGAGAGAGAGAGAGAGAGATCTTTTTACATGCTAATACTACGTCATATTATATCTCAATTCTCGAAATAAACGATAGAACTCAAGAAAGAAAGGGAAGAAGAAGGGAGAAAAAAGATAAAGCAGACTAGATACTGCTTTTAACTAATGTATACACTTGATATACATATATATATATATACATATATATATATATATATATATATATATATATATATATATATATATACACATACATACATATATATATATATATATACATATATATATATATATATATATGTATATATATATATGACCTTTTCCTATGCTAATGAATCATATTACATAGACAATATTTTCCTTTTTATTTTTGATGGGATGATTTTTTTCTGTTTAATTTTGGACGTTTTAACAATCAGTTGGGAGCAATATTGTTTCAATATTATCAATTTTATTAATTACAGAAACAAACGTTGACAAATGTTACTCAGTGCTGTCTAAAATTGTATATACAAAGTTGCAGGTTTTGAACAGAGTCTGTCCTTCTTGTTATATCAATATGTTGCAATAGAAAAAATCATTTCGACCAAAAAAAACAAAACAAAAAAAACTACCTACAATGAATAAAAATCCC
This sequence comes from Thysanoteuthis rhombus, assembly GCA_963457665.1. Classification (NCBI taxonomy): domain Eukaryota; kingdom Metazoa; phylum Mollusca; class Cephalopoda; order Oegopsida; family Thysanoteuthidae; genus Thysanoteuthis; species Thysanoteuthis major. Next base: position 20,376,997 of record OY735238.1, on the reverse strand, counting down.
CAAACTACCTAATGTATTTTCATTATACTCATTCGTCTTTTCTTTCCAGTCACCTCCTCTGGTATTCGTTCATTGACAACTGATTGGTTTGTTTGATGTAATATAACTATCAAAGACACCAAGTAAAAAAAAACAAACTTTCGTTCACGGTTTATCAGACTGAACAATTTCGCGGCGTCTATATTAGTATGTATCTTGTTTGGCCTGAAATACTATTTTTATAATACGGGTACTATTTTCAACATGAATATTTTTAGATGCACTAGCACTTATGATTGTCCCTCATGGACTGGCTGACATACCGAAACAAAATTTGCCATTTTTTTCTCTTGCGGAGCCTGGTATAGCCCATTTTTAGTGCACTTAGCTCTTATAATTCATTGACTGCCATATCGAAATAAATTTTGCTGATTTAGCTCGTTTGGAGGTAGATCTGGCCGGTTTTTGGTGCATTTAGCTCTTATTTCACTGACTGACTGAGATACTGAAACCAAGTTTGCAAATTTAGCTCTGCTGGAACCAAATTTAGCACCCTTTGTCCATTTAACTCCATTGGGACATTGACTGACTGACTTAACGGGATAAAATGTCAAGAACGGGGCTTCCAATTGAAGTGGCCTTCAAATGAATATGTTTTGAGGAGGGATCTTTGGGAAGAGTTCAAAAAGAGCTTTTAAAAATCGAACTAGTACAGCTATGGTCTGAATTTGAGGTTTGTTTTTTCGTTTGTCTCTTCGTTTTGGCAACATCCACAGGGTTGGCCGCTCGTCGTGCAGTCAATAGTTGATATTTTAGACACTATGTAAATATCAAGGCCAACGAGTATAATATTTTCATATAATGGAATATCGACAGTTTACTTTTTGCATTGCTAAAGACGTCAACCCTAAATAAAAATTCTTTCAAGGCACGATTCTCTCATATAATGATACACGATAAACCTCTCTTTTGAAATTACTTGAATAACGTCGACTCAGAGGAGCAATAATGGAATGACATACTTTTCCTTTTAAATAGCTGAAAAAAGATTTTTCTTTTTGAGGGATCAAAAAGCGTCGAACTGAGATGATGATTTAAAACAGATTAATCCCAATGGAAATGTTTGATTTAAAAAAATTACATCAGCAGCAAGATACATTGTATTGTTGATATATATCTTGGCCTTGGCAACGTAAGTAGAATGAATAATTAAAGAAAATGGGGCTGCTACAGGAATCGAACCAGCAACCTTGAAGGCAGACGCTTCAACATAGCGTTTTTCTTATTGAGCTAAACCACCGGTGCATGATCAAAATAATTGCTAAAACCCCCACTTCTTATTTTTGCTTATTCACGGTCTATAAATGCAGAATTTGTTTCTTCTAACGCAAAATGGATATATGAACCGACAGAATGGTTATTAATTGCGTCATATTATAAAGAAAGTCTCATTTGAAATTATCTCCCGTCATTACACAGGTAATACATCACTTGACCTAGACAACGTAAAAAAATTAAACGATCAAAAGAAGAATATTAGGGCTGTAGCAGTTATATGGGGCTTAGCTGTTTAGCTCAATGGTAAGAGCAACACCACTTTCACCCTATCGATCGCAGGTTCGATTCCTGCACCAGCTCCATTTTCTTTAATTACTTATTCTATTTACGTTGTCTAGACCAAGTTTCAATACAATATAACGCAATTTAAAATCATTCTGCCCGCTCGTATATCCATTTCCTTATGTGTGTGTGTATATGTATATATATATATATATATACTTTGGCAGCATATTTTCTTTAATACAGCTTTCATTTAAGATGATAGACGAAGAGCATCTTTTAAATCTTTAGTAACCTTTTCCTGATTTCATATAAGTGATCAGATATAAACATTTTCCGAAAGCTAAAGCGCTCTTGGCAGCACTATCTGTCATTTTCAATATCAATATTGGTGTGTACTGTTCAATATCTATCTATCTATCAATCTCTCTCTATATATATCCACGAACAATTCATCTGTTTATATTGGCTAAAATCGCTTCTGGCCTGAATCATTAATTAAATCAGAAACGTGATTTTTTTAAACAAATAGATATTTTTTCGTAATAGCCATGGTTTTTCTCGCATTAATAGTTTTGCATACGAAATGTCTTGTTTGAAGGAATATATTATCTATTTGCTTTTTACTTTTGTATTGTAGAAGTGGAAAAAATAACTAAAGACGTAATATTCTTCCAAGAGAGGGATAGACGTGTCAGATTTGAAAATCGTTCAATTAACATTGAGAAATTTTTCTTCTTGTCTAAAAACGATAATATAAGAGAAAATCAATATCTTCCTTGGTAAATTAGGAAAAATAAAGCGGGAAATGTCGTAAAATCTCAAAAAACAATGTTGTATCGTCAAAATTTTGTCCCGGATCTTATATTTTCGAGTTGATCGGGCTAAACAGTGTCCTCTTTATCAGCCGAGAAATGATTGGCTAATCATCAATTGTCAGTTATTTGAAGTCCGAAAACCGGTCAGAGAAAGACAGGGACACCACATGAACAGAATGAGAGATATTCGACTCCAACTAACGACGTTTAATGTGTGAGGCATTCAACAGTAAAAATATGGAGAGAAAAAAACAAACAAACAAACAAAACAACAGTAGACTACAAGACGAAGACTTACTGAAAGAAAATCCACTAAGATGTAATCTTCGTACAAGAAATGAAAACCAGAAAAAAAAATGATAGCAAAGAGACGGGGCGATGACATCACGAAAATTTGGATGGGCAAGGTTTTCTGTCGATGACATTGCGAGCTGTTGGTCATGTGACAGTTTTAACTGAGTGACTAACCTGGGGTGTTCATCAACCGTAGCCAGTAAAGATGGTGAAAGGTCCTTTTTTTTCTTTTTTAAAGTTTTTTTATAATTATTTTCGTGTCTTTATGTGCTCCTGACCATATTGTTTCGTCTACAAACTTGAAATTTGAATTAATACTCTTAATTCTATTTTTATTATGTGGAAAAAAAAGCCACCTTGAGCTTTTGGGGTCTTATTCTAATGGGTTTAATAGTAACATCTACGTTTTCCAGAAAAATATTTCAAGGTATTTTTTACTCTATTCTAGATGTTTCCCCAGTAGAAAACGCCAATAATATGATAAACATAGTTCGTTCTGACCATATTCATTCTTTGACAGAATTTCTCCAAATTCTGACGCTATTGTCTTTCAATTATTGACTACGATGGCCAGTATTCTTTATTTTTTGTGTAGTGAGTTTTGAAGACTTGAAAATGACAAAAATGCTGTTGGAGTCGTTTATTATTAGTAATCCTAGGTCTTAGTAAAAGCGTATTTGATAATTCATCAAAGCCGATGACCGACCAAAGGGCAGTGTGTGTTTGTGTGTGTATGTGTGTGTGTATGCGTGTGCGTGTGTGCACGTACGTGTGTACTTGTTCTTGTAAAATTTATCCTTTGTTTATTCTTTTTTCTTTCTAACTGCGGTATGTCGACAGCTTTAAGAACGGGTAAAATACATATTAAGACAAGATTTCAATCGGTTGACGGCATTTGTAAAGAATAAGTGACCCAAAGAAAGAGTGGTTAAAAAGAGATCGTTAGCATCTGTGAGAAAGAAAGAAAATTATTATCTCAATAGGAGGGAGGTAATAAGAGAGACAAAGTGTCGTATAAAGATAGAAATATACGATTTAGAGAATGGACAAAGAAAAACGATTATTTTTTTCTTTTTTACGACTCACTACGAAATATTATTTGAAAAAAATCTCAAAATAAAACAATGGGAAGTGCAAGAAAGACTGAAAGAAAGTAAACTATACAGTGTTTGCACTTCATATGTAAGATCACTTCAGATAAGTGTTCAAGTATAATATAACAAAAATTATAATGATAATATACATATAGTCTAGAAAATTTTATAGCTTTTCCAAAAGATTTTTTCGTGTCACTTCAGTCACTTATTTCCCAACAGCTGTCAATGCAATTAATGCAATTTTCTTCAATGTTTATCCCGTTTCACATATACTTTGTTATTATTGCACAATGTATAAATTGTTCCCAGTTGATTTCATCAGTTATTTACCAAGTAACCATTTTGGGGATTTTAAAGACAAAACAGTTATATCAACATAACACCTCAACAATATTGATCACACCATACCTCTCTTTCTTATTATATAGCTTATACATGTAGTTTGTAATTTTATATAAGGATTTATGCGTATTGTATATATATATATATATATATATATATATATATATATATATATATATATATATTGTATAAATATATCATATAAATAATTTTATAAATATATAAATTTTTCATTTCACAATTAATTGTGTTGCCTTTTAGATGATAATTTCGTTTTACTTTCCGAGGCAACGATTATTTATTTCAACGGGTATTTACTCGATTGGCAATGCAGAAGTTCATACAAAAAGCCAACTTTCTTGCTTTCTTTGCTCTGTTCGTCTAGCATAAGTTACAGGTCCTGAAGGTTCTCAGCAAAAAAGAAGATGCAATCTGAAGTTACTTAGGCACTTGTCCCTTATTCTGATTCGTTTATTTTCCCAGGTTTCAGGAGTTCTTCTCAAGACAGGCTATGAAGAGTTTGGGTAAGATGGTATCACATTGTCTTTTGAGCCTGAAGGGCCCTGAGTCTTCATGTAGCCTGATAAAGGAGCTATTGGGACGGTTTATATGTTGAAATACTCTAACATATGCAGGGTCTACACCTTGTGAAATGATAGTATCAATGGCTTTGGAAATTACCCGGCGAAGGCCTTCTTGATTTCAATATATGCTACCGAGAGTTCCATGTTTTATTCTGCTGCTTTTTCTTTTAATCGATGTATTGAATAGAGTTGGTCAGTGGTTGAGTTATGTCTTCTAAAGCCAGGTTTTTCCCATGGTTAGTTTTTGTCTAGCGTTTCTGTGATTCGATTAGTGTTAACTTTGGTGAAAGGTTTGTAGATGCAGTTGAGTTGACTTAGTTAGTTTTCAAGATATTTCGGGTGTCCTTTTTAATGTGATTGCATTATGATTGCAGTGTCCCTATCTTCTAGGACTCTGCTTTGTTTTAGTCATAAGGTGAATAGAATGGCTTTTTGAATAGGCCGATGGTGATGTTACCTGGCTTAGGGTATTTCCTTTCTTTATTAGTTTGATGGTTTGTCTCACCTCCCTTGGCGTAACTTCTATGTCTTCCTCGAACTAATTGCGCGCGTCTGACATCTCCAATCTCTTATTTTGTGGTCATTGTTTTGAGGAGTACAGTTTTTGGTAGAATTCTTGGGAACGTTCGATTATCCGGTCTCAATCTGTTGATAGGTTTCCATTCTCCTCGGGTCCACTCATAATTTGTTTCCGTCCTGTATTGAGATTTTGGCTAATAGTTTTGAAGCCCTAACCTTTTTCAATAACTGTTTCAATGATTGCTGCCGTATTTTCTTCTGTCTTCTCTTCGTTTCTTCTGGATGGATTTTATCTAATTCAATTGCGTCAATTTTCTCTCTTGTTGTTATCAATTGTTTGTGATTTCTGCGTTTTTCCATGAAGTTCTTGGTTCCATCTAAGATTTCACTGATGGTTAGTGTGATCTTTGGTTTGAACATAACGGCGACTTCGATTAGAAAGTTGTTACTTTGTTATTGAATTCGTTAATGTTGGTGTCGTTTTCTTCTGGTTCGGTAAGGAGTGAAGTGACCTCTTTTGGTACGTTTAATAGTTGCTGTACGGTTTGGAATATTATCCTGTACTGGTGGTAAATTGAATTTTAGATCTTACCATTCAGTTGTCGTTTACACAAAGGTCATGTACAATAAACATGTTGGAAATGAAGATACAAAGATCAAAATTGAAAACACAAAGCTGGCGAAAGTAGAACACTACATCTACCTCGGATAACAAATCTCTTTGGAATCCACGAAAGAAGAAGAATCCAAGTGAATAATTACTCTAGGATTGGAAGCCTTCGGCAGAGGAAGCTCAACCTTCAAGAACGAGAAAATCCCATCAGTTCTCTAAAGTAAGGTATGGAACCAAACTAGAAATGGACCCTAGAACTGAGAACCGTTCAATGTGCACAAGAGAGAATCATGCTCAAAATCACATTAAGAGACCACAAGACAGGTCATGTTGCAAGAATGTGAGACAACCGTTGGACATCACAACATCGATACCCAGACATCAAATGCAGAACTGAGGCCGGCAAATATGCGACGGGGAGATGAACTGGACAGGTTCAGAAAGTATTGGCTCCACGACGCCCATGATAGGGAAGTCAGGCGAATCCTGGGAAAAGTCTATGTCCAACGAAGGACAATAAAAGACTGACGATGATGATGATCTCATTTGGAAAACTAGCTTTGATAACGAAACAAATCTCAATAAATGTCAAATGCTATCAGACAATATATATACAGCGTGATACTTTTTGAAGACTGTTTTTTTTCTAATTTTTCTATTGATCTCTGACCGATTCACGTGTGATTGATACTCGCTGGACTTATCAACCAGCCACGAGTTTCTGACCTTTTGAACCTGGATATATTTTTCAAATTCTTGTGATGTTGGACGAAAAGCGGATCAAGAATCATTCAAACGGACGATCAAATCCTCATTGAGTCCGGTCATCAATTACAAGGTCAAGTAAATAGACTGAGTGCTCACCTTTCAGCGATCGATCACAATAAACAACAGTGAAGCATCGTATATGGGATCAATGAAAGCCAAACGAAGAGATAACCCCTTTGATGGTTTGTTAAACGAGGCAGAGAGACAAGCAGGAACAAACAGGGAGTTGACAAACAATGTCAAACTTTGCTTAATCCTTCCGTCTGGCCTTCCAAACTGAGAATGACAAATTACTTTAACTGGTTTCAAAAAGAATTAATTAACATCTGGTTTTATTTACTTCCTGAATTGCAAGCTAAAAAAACAAAGGTCTTGTTAGTCGTTCATTAGAAACCATCACGCGACCAACGTCTTGTAGTAGCATGCCATACAGATGATAAAACAACTAAGAAATTATAAAAGGGGTGATCAATAAATGAGTTTTTTCTTTCGCTCTCTGTTAGGTAAAGACAAGTCCCAATTTTTCAAGAAACAAGCGTGAATGCTGCCAGACACAACTTATATGATAAATTTAGCATGAATTTGCATCGCAAATCTACCCCCACTGGAAAACTATTGTGGGGGGGAATTGAAAAAAAAAAACAACGTTTTTTTGAGATAATAAGAGGTAACTGTCTTTTTGTATTCTCATCTGAACTATTTTGCAATTAGCTACCCCACTCTGTCTTATTTACAATGAAGATTCCAAATGAAAATAGACAAGTTGATAGATAGGAAAAAACTAATACATGTTAATACATATATATATATATATATATATATATATATATATATATATATATATATATGAATTATACGAAAACACTGAAATAAATGGATTGATTGATATGAGCAGATTTAGGCAAATATATATATATATATAGAGAGAGAGAGAGAGAGAGAAAGAGAGAGAGAGAGAGAGAGAAAATAGACGGGAATATATAAAAAAAATACTTGATTTTGATCTTACTGTTTTCTATCTCCGATGTGGTTGTTGCACATGATCTTCGTCTTGCTGAAGTTTATGTGAAGGCCGACTTTCTTGCTCCTTTCATTTAGTTCATTTATCATTAGTTGGAGGTCGTGTAGGTTCTTTGCGAAAAGGTTGCTTAGATACCCGCCTTCTACTCTAATTCCTTTACTCTCCCAGTCTAGTCTTCTGAAGATCATCTCGAGGCAGGTTGTGAAGTTTGGTTTAGCTGGTATCACCTTGTCCTATTCCTTTCTAGAGCTGAAAGGGGCCCGAGCCCATTAATCTTAAAAAAAATCCAATGCATCTTTCTGATAGCAACTTATTGAGCTGAAGTGGTCGACCATCAGTTGTTCATTATGATTGTTTTAAATTTGAAAACCTGACCATCGACAACCTGAGACCCTCAGTTCTTCCCTCTCCTCTTTCCTTCTCTCTTCATTTAATTCACTCATCCATATTCTTTCTCTATTTCTTCCTCTTCCATTGCTAAATGTCATAACTTGCACTCTGCCTTTCAAGTTAACTTCTTAGTCTGAATAATCAAAAGATACCATATATTCGCGTACAATTAAAATCTGCGATGTCCTTGTAAAGTATATTAACAATAGCATAAAACACTAAGGAGCACCCATAGAGCGTTACCCCTGCTAACGCCTGTGTCAAGATGAGTAATTGTGCATGGATGAAATTAATCCGGTTCTTTTGTAGACAATTATCCTCCACAAAACGTCATAAGAATTCATTGGGAACTCCTAGAGATATCGTGTGGACGGACATGAAATTATAACAACCATGTAGATGAGTGACTTTTGGATGGATCAGCTAAAAATTTACTCAGTCCTCCCATAGCCTATTGTACAACCCTCTGCATAATTTCATCGACATTTGTGAAGAACCTTCGAGATATCGTGTGAAAAGCCATGAGCATATTCATAAATGTAATTGAAAAACAAAATCATACGGAGATATCTCTACCAATTAAAAGAAAAAAAAATCTCGTGTCTGCCCCAGAATTTCACCTTCTTATCTTCACTCTATTTCACACCTTTCCACATCATTCCATTGAAACGTATTCAGTACCTCCAGAGACATCGTGTAGACGGACGAACAAACATACAAATAAGCGCAACTGAATACGTTCACCTCAATTCAACTTCGTAGTATGTCAAGATCACTCGAAGAATTGTCCTTCGTTGTTCATGACAGCAAGTTAATGTTTTAAGGAGATAATTATTCTCATACACTGATTCTTTTACGTTTGCATCCCCATCTTTGTTGTGTTTATCCCACAAGGCGACTGTTTATTTCCTTCTGATAAATAAATACAATCAATCTAAAACATAACTAAGATTGAAAACAAATATCGTATAAACAATACAAACTTTGCCGTAATTATCTTCAGTCAGAATGCGAGTGGGAGTGGAGTTAGACTCTGCAACAGCCCGGCTTCTTACCTTCTGTTTCTGATCATTCTCAACATATTCTTCCTTGTTTATCACTTTATATAAAATTTATTTCGTGTCATGAGCAAATCTGACCCATTCCTTGGGCTGTATTTTTATTTCATGTTTTTGAGCTCCCTAAAAAAGAAAAGAAATTAGGAGTGACAAACAATGAAGAGTGACAAAAAATAAAAAGTGACAAAATTAGGAGTGACAAATAGAGAGATAAAAATGAGAGTGAAAAAATGAGAGTGAAAAAACGGGGAAATATAAAAATTAGGGATGACAAAATGAGGATTAACGAACATTGGGAACGACAAAAATATGTGATATAAATTGGAATCACCATAATCCGGAGTGATAAAAATAGTGACAACAATTGGGAGTGACGAAATTGGGAATTACAGAATTAGGAGAGAAAAGATGGAGAGTGACAAGAAATTAACTCAGAGAAATAGAAATTTTCTGGCGTATAAAAAGTTTGACTCCAAATTTGGATGCACAGAAATGCTTTTTCATAGTGTATGTTCTCTTTCAAGTATGGAGAAATTCATACACCTGAGTGAATCAATGATTCATAATCTATGTCCACTATTTGTTCATCTCCTAGTTTCATTCATTTCCCGCCATATTGAATAATCGTAGCCAAACAAATGGTCTGACCAATCAGTCAAGTGGGCTGTAGATCTTTCTCCCATTGCTTGTCAGCGCATGCGTCTCCGGGCATTCCTGCTTACATTTATGAAGCTACAATCTTGTGAATTAACATGAGTACATCACTGGACAACATCTATTTTTTCCCTTCAAAAAATGCTTCTCTGGATCTCTATGGATCAACAATACCCATGTCTTGTGCTCGTATTTTTAATTCTAGATAAAAAATCCATTCTGTTTAGATAATTTCCGATAAAAGATCCATTCTGTTTAGATAATTTTAGATAAAAGATCCATTCTGTTTAGATAATCTTAGATAAAAGATCCATTCTGTTTAGATAATTTTAGATAAAAGATCCATTCTGTTTAGATAATTTTAGATAAAAGATCCAATCTGTTTATATAATTTCGGATAAAAGATCCATTCTGTTTAGATAATTTTAGATAAAAGATCCATTCTGTTTAGATAATCTTAGATAAAAGATCCATTCTGTTTAGATAATTTTAGATAAAAGATCCATTCTGTTTAGATAATTTTAGATAAAAGATCCAATCTGTTTATAAAATTTCAGATAAAAGATCCATTTTGTTTAGATAATTTTAGATAAAAGATCCAATCTATTTATATAATTTTAGATAAAAGATCCATTCTGTTTAGATAATTTTAGATAGGAGATCTTTTCTGTTTAGATAATTTTAGATAAAAGATCCATTTTGTATTGATAATTTCAGATGAAAGATGTATATTCTAAGATAATCATTCAGTTAATTTTGAATAGTTCATCATAATTACTTCTGGTATACAAGCAGTCTACGACAATTCATTTATGTGAGGTGCTGGTATTTTATTAACCTTTGGGTACACCATTCTCTCGTTTGATAAGTACTCGTCTATTACATCCAATTCCATTCGAGGCTAATTAAAGAATTCCTGTTATTATATCTCTGAAGAAACCAGAAACACCAAATGATGTTTGAAAGGATCTCCTGCGAAATCCTTGGAGCCAAGAATTTATTTTCAAATTTCCTTCGGCGTCGAAACTACGCAATTATAGTTAATGTTAAAAATGATATTTTTCAAGTATTCTTTGAAAATAAATAAATGGACGAACGAGTCTGGTTAGTCACACAATAGAAAACGTCATGTGACGAACATCTTTTGGCGGCATGACGTGTTGAAAAAAAAGTTTAAAAGGTGATCAATGAAAAAATTACTTCTTTCACCTCTTGTTGAGCCATGATCTCTGAAAGATGTTCAATTTTTCACAAAAAAAAGTGAATGCCGACAGACACAAACTAAATGTTCAATTTAGCATAAACTTACGCTGTAAATCGGGTTTCTCCCCAAAACATATTTCAGTGAGGGTCGTTTCAAAAAAAAAAAAAGGAAATGTTTTTTATATACCTAATAAAAGTATATTTTCTGTTTTTTAGCTCTGTTGGCATACAAGCCAACCAGACCTACTTGAAAACTGAAGAAATCCATGTTGACAGTTCCTAATATCAAATGCGAGAATGTGCTCCACAAAGGGCTATAATTTATAATATGCCAATCAGCTCTCGAGTAAATAGAGTTAATGAACTCAATAAAGTTATACTAGAAACTATTAATCAAAACTGTCAACATAATAGTCAGAACAGGTTTCTTCAGTTTTCAAGTCAATCCAGTTTGCTATGTATGGTTGTACGTCATTAGCAGGGGTGGACAAATTTACAACGTAAGTTTATACATACTAAATTGATCTCTTGGTTTGTGCCTGCTCGTTTTTTTGATAATTCGGGTTTTTTAGTGATCACTGCCCAGCAAAGGGTAACAGGAGTAACTTATTCATTGATTGACTCTTCTTCCAAATTTTCAATTGTTCACCCCAACGCAACATGCTGCCGAAAGCTGTTGGTCAACTTACGGTTTCTATTGAGTAACTAACAAGACCTGTGTTTAAACAAATTATTCGGTTTCCATACGAAAATTTCAACTCGAGGGATTTTATGTTCGCAATTGCTAGAAAATATATGAAACAAATTCTCTACGTATCAAAATATATTCAATTTTTTGTCAAATTAGACGGTTTACTTGACAAGCAATATCATTATTAGATTCTGCCTTTGAGTATGGATAAACGGAATTGTGAAAAAAAATTATTCATTTTCTCTGTTGTTCATATTTTACAAAGTGATGATAGGTATAAGGTCGGTGCAAAAATAGTCGCAGTTTCTCACCATCAACTTCAAAGCAGTATATATCCAACCAAATTAAATGTTATCAATCGAAATAAGAACCTTCGGAATCTACTCATTTCGGCAAACCAGAAACAAGTCGATTGGATGATATTCTGGGGTTCTAAACCTAAAGAATCTTTCGAAGGTGTTTTTGAATTGTTGTTTGGTTGTTGGAAATCTTCCCCTGATAGTGAATGGTCAGAATGCTCCTAAAAGTGGTTGTCGGTCGGATAGGAATCTGGGGGTGTAAACCTAGTTCGTTCAATTTTCTACAGAGTTATCTGTCTGACAAGTCGGTTTCTTTTTGCTTTTCAACCTGGGTCATTTTTTGCTTTTCCAACTTAGTCTAAATGTTGAACAACTGTACAACAAATGGCCAACGTTTAGTTCCTCTGAAATATCTGGAGTTATTTTGTGTCGGTTTGCCTAAATAACGGCCTCCAAGTGGATGTTGCTAATCACAAAAAAAGTATTATATATCCAAGACTCGTCATCTTGCTTCGGTATTTGGAACCATAAGTCCCCGGCCAAATACTTGATGGATATTGTGAGTAGTTTCCGCTGCTCTATGTTCCATTTTGAGCACATGCAACAACACTGCTTATATTTGCTTGTTATCATCTTTGATCTGACAGTTTCAAATAAACCAGAATAAATAGAAAAAAAAACGTTCAGCTTGAATAGAACAGAATTCATACTTTGCAATGGTAAATTCCATAAACATAGTTAAATAATAGTTCACTCCCAAATTGAGAATCAAAGTTTGAAATAACAAAAACATAATACAATCATATTTGTACCCCAACCTAATGTAAGCACGCACACACACACACTGACATACTCACACATACATACATATATTACAACCCCCTCTAATATTCAACACACGATTATTTTTATGACCATCTCTGAACGCTTTGCTTAAAGGCTTATCTTGAAAGGCGTGATATCCATCGAAGTAAGTAGAGATATAATATTTCCGGTCGTTTTACTTAATAATGTTACATAATTACATTGTCATTCTACTCTCATATAATTACATCGATAATGAGAAAGTCATTTGGCGTAAAAGTAATTGTGCCTTGAAAGCGAAAGTGAAAATTAACATCTGACCGGAAGGTGATACGGCTAAATCGCGTTGGGCATACCGGTTCTGGTAGCATCATCGGAGTTGAGCAACATTGCGCCCGGAGGTATCTAGAGTAGTGACCGTCTGGGGAATACCAGGTGCCGTAAGGAGCTGTGGATCACGCAGAGAGCTTTTCTTGGCAATCCTGTTAATCTAACGGAGGTGGAGACTGATCTCTACACTACGCCCAGTAATGCAAGTCAAAGGCTCTTCATCTCACCCCCAACCCTAAATTGCCTGGCTGCGAACGCCAAGAAATGAATGAGGACCGAAAGAAAAACTATCATCAGTATCATAATCATGACCACGAGCTTTTTAGTGTCCATCATTGGACATTGACCTTTCCCCAATATTTGCTAGACCTCTCTATCATGGGCGTCGCAGAACCAATACTTTATGAACTTTTCTAGTACGTCAAGCCATCTCGTATTTGGCCACAGTTTTGTAGCACCATTGTATTCCTTTCCCAACAGCTAATCCCCTCTCTCTGTCTCTCCATTCATTTCTCACAAATTTAGATGTTTTTTTGTTTTGTTTTCTAAAATTCACGAGTCCAGTGTCGACAATGTTTAGATTTGAAAAAAAAAGTCCCTGTTTTAAAATTTAGTGTTGCCAATTGATATATATATATTTTTTTATCTTCCGAATTAGAGAGTGACTGCCAAAATCGAAAGATTGAAGAATCACGTCTAAATTGGCACCCCGGGGAGTGTTTTCAGCTTGCATAATTGAACATATTGTAGAGATTGTTTTTTTCTCCTTTAGGAGGATTAATGAGATTTTGCCAAAACTTTTCTCTCCTGATTCAAAACTGATAAAGTTTGTGTTGATTCCACTTTCCATTTTCTGTTAGAAACCACTTCACCAAAAATCTCAAAGCAGGTTTCTTCCGTTCTTAGTTCGGTCTGGCTGGCTATACACGTATTCATATATGAACGTATATTTATAAAAAGTTCTTTTTTTGACATAATAAGGAGTGAATGTTTAAATTTTCAGTCCCTTAGCTCCATAGGCTCAGCCTGTACACCCGATACACACATAGTCAGCCAGCCAGCCAGCCCAACTTGAAAACTGTAGAAACCTTTGACAGTTTTGATCGATATTTTTTTTTTACATCAAATGCAAGAATGACAATCACAACAGATGTGCCACACAAATGGTGATAATCAAAAAGATACCAATCAGCTATCAAGCTGATAAAATTAATGAACTAAACCAGAATTGTCAATACATGTTTCTCCAGTTCCTAAAGTTGTCCTGCTGCCTATGTATGTATGTATGTATGTATGTATGTATGTATGTATGTATGATGCATACTGGCCCAACCATTGGAGCGAGAAGGGCTGAGAAATTCCAGCATTTACTCCCTATTATGTCTAGAAAACGTTTTTTTACCCCCCTCCACGAGGTTTCTGGTGTGGGTTTCAATGTAATTATTGAGGTTACACTGAATCGGTCCCTAGTTTTTGCCCGCTTTTTTATTTTGAAAATTTGGACTTTTTAGTGACCAAGAAAAGGTCAGGTTAGTAACTTAATCATTGAACACCCATTTTTCTTATCATCTGACATATCAACCATATTAACATGGCCCACCCGACCAACCAGTAAAGAGGGCTACAGTGTGTGTATGTACTTGCGTGAGTGGCCCTCAGGAACACATGGTCACGTTTTGAGTGCTAAAACCTTGGATATTTGCATGAGTTCACCATAAAGCACAATCTAAAAACGTTTTATTTTCGGTGCTTATTAGGTAAGAGGTGAAAAAGAAAAGTATACAACCAATGCATTCTCCTGATAGTCACTTATGGAGCCTAAACATGGAACCTAACCAAGAGACAGACCTACAAGCTGAGAGGTATGCAAAGTGCGCATGAGAAAATCATGCTCAACCTTATATGGAGAGATCACAAGACAGTACAGTACATAATGAAGAAAGCAGGTGTCCGTGACATCATAGAAACTATTAAAAAACTCAAATGGCAATGGGCAGGCTATGTTGCAAGAATGACAGACAACCGATGGACATCGCGACTCACAGCATGGATTCCTTGAGACCACATGAGAAACCGAGGCCGACAGAACACAAGATATAGAGAGGAACGGTACAGATTCAGGAAATACTGGCTCCGTGACGCTCATGGTAAAGTATTGTGGCAAATCCTGGCGAATCCAGACGTTAAAAGAATGATGATGATGATGATGATGATGATGGTGATTCAGTTTCTGGACCAACAATACCTAGATATTGTGCTGGTATTTTTTTTGGTTAATTTTACGTGAAAGATTCGTTTTTTTGACAATTTTGCATCTATTTTTAAAAAATATATTCTTGTAGATCATATTTGATAAGTTTCCAGATATATATGTGAATATTCAAGCCACAGGTTCTCTTCCTAACTTAATTAAATTACTTATATCTTTATTCTATGTCCTGTCTTATCATTTTAGACTTTTGGAAAGCTCTCCGAGGATATGAATAGAATGGTAATCCTTAAGAAATTCAAGTTTGACGTTTAATTTCTTTGTTCACGTTTTTCGGGTTACCTTCTTTTAAGATAGGTAGATATAGATAGAATGGGATAGAAATGTACATACATAGATATGAAGAAAACATTGTCACTAAGAATGTCCACGAAAAAGAATTAAAAAATAAAACATTATTTATTTCAAGTTAAGAATCTGGGTTATAAGAGATTCTAGCGTATAAGTTACCAGTTAGAATTAGTAATAAATTCTATTTTTACAAGTAGAATTCATAATTCCAAATTTGATTTTTTAAAACATCTCCTTAATAGTGGGGATTAAAACACAATCTATTTTTTGTAAGAAGGGGCTAAAAGCAGACCGAGTGAATTACGTAGCCTATTTTCAACTAGATGTGGATAATTTTTTCTACCAAATTAACGAACGAAAATCTGCTATTGGTGTTTGTATAAATGAATTTAGCTCAACATTTACATTAATTCACACACACACACACACACACACACACACACACACACACACACACACACACACACACATATATATATATATATATATATATATATATATATATATATCACATGATACAAATAAGGGATGCAATATAATTTACTATAATGCAATATCCACAATATAATTTTCTATAATGCAATATCCGATGTATGATTAGATATCTTATAAAGTGCTCGATACATTCAACTCTGAAGATTGATTCGGTTTTGAGTAGAACTTGA